>OV651826.1:12673704-13273704 GCA_927349885.1 Psylliodes chrysocephalus | reverse complement strand
GATCCAAAGTAAAGTTGCTTATTGATACATTTTTTTCGTTTTTTGTTGGCAATGAATAATGAATTATATATTTTTAGACGTTTATAATAATAAAAAAAATCAATTTGCTAGCATTTTCTCTCGTTCAGTTTTACTACTTTCGGTGTAGGGATTTCGGCCAAATGACCGGATATTTACGTTTTTGAACGAAATTTGGGTATAACCTTAACGCGTTTTTCCTGAATCTAATTTTTTTGTGTCGGCGAAAGGGTTAAAATGAAAAAAATTGTCACTTGACGAAAAGAGACCTTTTTTTAAACAGATGCAAAATTAAAAGTTAAACAGTGGTTTAATTACTCTCAAAATATTTGTATGACTCTCAAATAAGAGTATTGCCTCTGTAAGAATTTTTTATTTTACCCCATTCGCCATAAATTATACTATTTTGACATTTTGTCCAAAAACCCGAAGTGAATGGGGTAGAACTATTGAATAAAAAATATGTTTTAGGGCAATATTCTTATTTCAGAACCATGCAAACATTTTGAAAGCAATTAAACTGTTTTTTGAGTTTTGGTTCGGATTTTAAACATTTCGCCAAGTTGTAAATTTTTTTTGCCCACACAAAAAATGCTTGCAATATAATTTTAGATTCAGAAAAAACACATTTAACCTAAATCCTGAATTTTGTTAAAAAACGTAAATATCCGGTCACGTGGCCCAAATCCCTACACCGAAAATAGCAAAACCGGATGACAGAAAATACTTTCGAAGGGTTTTTTTTTATTGTTATAGAAGTCTAGAAGCATATATTTCATTGCCAGCAAAAAACGAAAAATCGATAAGCAACTTTACTTTGAATTTAACATGTCACACGACTGCTCCCATCACCGGGACATAGTACATGTTGTTTACTATCCTCTCCTGTTACCAATTACAAATAGCAAGCAAAAACACGACGTGCCACTTTTTGCAGTTAGATAACTAACTATAATAATTGCAAACAAATTAAATAAGGTCGATTTTTCAAAACCATTGCATATGTTTTTTTATTTTCTATTTATTATTAAGAAAACAGTATGTAACCTATAATGGCTTCTCATCAAACCTATCTTTCGTTACGTCAGGGGTGCCTCAAGGATCTAATTTAGGACCCCTACTTTTTTATTCTTTATCAACAATATTACTGATTTCATTTCTTGTTCAGAACTCTTTTTTGTAGATTTGAAATTTGCAATTTTTGTCAAATTTCTCGAATACGAACTATTTTAGGAAAATTATGTATGGGATAAATTATAGAGAATAATATTACAAGCAACTTAGATTTGAAGAATTTTCTTCTCCAAGCGTAAATGAAAGATATATAAAGTAGAAAAACGACCCCCTATAAAGTACCCCAGATGATCCAAATATGCCCAAAACCTAGTCAGTTCACTGCATGATGGATTAAAGGATAAGTTTAAAATTTGGTGTTTTTATCTGTATTCATTCATGAGTTATCGAGTATACAGACAGGAAAGTAAAAAGGTCTTATTAAAAGTATTTATTATTAATAGTTCAAATGTACCATGTTTTATTAATTATTTTTTCTTTTATCTTTTTGTATTTCTAATTTTTAAATATTTTTATTTATATTTCATGGTTTAGGTTATTTATATATTATTAGACTTTATTATTGATATAAAATAATGATATTATTCTGATATTTGTCCTAATTTATTTTGTTGGGCAATAAAGCTTATTATTATTATAACAGCGCCGAAGAAATTAGCTGGAGCTTTACTAAAAACCGCAGATGCTGATCCTAAATATTCCGTTTTGCCGTATATGGAAACTGAATACATAATATGGCCAATCGACCTTGCTGTAATGAAAATCATTTGGTATGCAAATTGATAAGACACCGTAATTCTAAGTGTATAAGGGCTTTACCCCCTACCACCATCGCACCATGAAGTCAAACTGTAAAGGACTAGCGTATAGCGCCTTTTCGTGATACGGTCTTATCGTCGAACACAAGTGTTATCTCAAACATTTAAAACATATTATAGTGTTTATTTATTTTAAACAGTATATTTTATAATTTATTTACACTATATTCCCTAATTTATTTATTAACTTAATTTACAACGCTAATTTATGTAATAAATACTTATTTACTAATTTATTTTGACAATATATACCTTAACACAACATTATCTCGTCTTAAACTAAACTTTTTGCGACAAAATTAGGCTATTTATTTGAAAATGTGGCGTTACAGTCCTATTTTCGAGTATTATAGACGCTTTTGCCGGGTCGAATCCACGATTGAAATTCTGTTCTTGTACTTATGAGCATAAAACTTTTTCGGAATTTTCTTTGATCTCACTCAAAGTCATTGTTAATACAATACTATCTAAAATAAGCATAATATGCGAATTCAATAAAATAATTAGATTACATTTTTTGTTAAAATATTTAATTAGTTACGACCGAACAAACTTTTTAAATGCGCCAATCATTAATCGAACTTTCCTAGGGCTTTGTATAAAACTCTTGTACACACAGCAACAATATTGGAAGCTGCAAGCACAATACAATTTAAAAAAATCGTAGAACGTCGAAAAATATTCTTGCTAAGCACGCAACAGCCATATACAATGAGTAATGCTATGCTAAATGACGGAATGTGACGCAAAAACCGTTCGAGTTCTATAATAAAGAACTCGAACGGTTTTTGTCCAAGAATATATTATATTCTTGAGCCAGACTAATTTTTGAGGAAGTCCCGAATTCTCAATAAATAGTTCCAAAAAATCCCCGCTGGCATTTATCAGTGGTAGTAATGACGCTTTTAAATTCACTAAATGCGAACAATACACGAAATGTTTATTACTATCTGCAATACAAAAAGTTATACGAAAATTAGTAAAAAATATGTATATGGTACAAATTTAAGTCAATTGATGTGTCCAACACATGACTTTCCTATCTAGTTATTATAGGCTTTTCCGGTTATTTTGTACAACCTATTGCAGCATCTCTATAAATGTTTAGATGATAAACTAAATATATACATTGTCCACATACATCTACCTCGAAACATTTTTCTATAGATATTCATTGAAAACGAAAATACTGAAAAATTTAAATTTAGCACTTTTCCATTACGGTCCATTTTATAAAAATCATGTATAAACAAAAATTATAGAGATCGATATCGCAAACAACTTTTAGTTCAACAATTTTCATAAAAATCAGAATTTTGCACATTTTGTCAAATTTCAGGAAATTTTGACATAAAACAAAAATCATAAATAATATTAGAAGTAACTTTTATTTAAACAATTTTCTTCTCCAAACGTAAATAACAGATATATTCCATAAAATATAAAAATGACTACCTATAAAGTACCCCCCAGATGTTCCGACTCTGCCCAAAATCTAATCAGTTCATTAGATGCTGGAATAAAGCTTAAGTTTAAACTTTATGCAATGAATAATAAATATTTCCTATTGTGTTATATATAGTGTTCCGAAAACGAAAGTCTTGCTTTTAGGCAGGTAGTTTCTTTATTTTTCTCTGCCATATTAAATATTCCTAAGGATTGCATTCTTCCAGCAATAACAAATTTAAAAAATTGGTGGAGGCTCTACTAGTTATACTTAATATTTAAAATTTTGGTGGGTGTGCTAAAATTTCTCACCTATTTAGTAACTACTTGTACAAAATTCTAAGTTTACACATTTTCTCAAATATCTCGAATACGGTCCATTTTGGAGAAATTATGTATAAAACAGAAATTATAGAGAATTATATTTCAAACAACTTGTATTTGAATAATTTTTATTATAAATTATTTTTTTTACATTTTGTCAAATTTCTCGAATACGGACCATTTTAGGAAAATTTTGTATAAAACAAAAATTATAAATAATAATATTATAAGTAACTTTTATTCATAAAATTTTCTTCTCAAAACGTAAATAACAGATATATTTCATAAAATATAAAAATGACCACCTATAAAGTACCCCCCCAAATGTTCCGACTCTGCCAAAAATCTAATTAGTTCATTGGACGCTGGAATAAAGCTTAAGTTTAAAATTTGGTGTTTTTCTGTGTATCGGTTCATGAGTTATGCGACATACAGACACACACACACACACACACACACACACACACACACACACACACACACACACACACACACACACACACACACACACACACACACGCACACGCACACGCACACGCACACGCACACGCACACGCACACCCACACGCACACGCACACGCAGACGAAGACGCAGAAGCAGACGCAGACGCAGACGCAGACGCAGACGCAGACGCAGACGCAGACGCAGACGCAGACGCAGACGCAGACGCAGACGCAGACGCAGACGCAGACGCAGACGCAGACGCAGACGCAGACGCAGACGCAGACGCAGACGCAGACGCAGACGCAGACGCAGACGCAGACGCAGACGCAGACGCAGACGCAGACGCAGACGCAGACGCAGACGCAGACGCAGACGCAGACGCAGACGCAGACGCAGACGCAGACGCAGACGCAGACGCAGACGCAGACGCAGACGCAGACGCAGACGCAGACGCAGACGCAGACGCAGACGCAGACGCAGACGCAGACGCAGACGCAGACGCAGACGCAGACGCAGACGCAGACGCAGACGCAGACGCAGACGCAGACGCAGACGCAGACGCAGACGCAGACGCAGACGCAGACGCAGACGCAGACGCAGACGCAGACGCAGACGCAGACGCAGACGCAGACGCAGACGCAGACGCAGACGCAGACGCAGACGCAGACGCAGACACAGACATCATCGCGAAAATAGTCAAAACGGATTCAGGGGACCTCAAAACGTAAAAATCCGTCGAAAACTCGAGGTCGAAAAAAATCATGATTCCTATACTTTCCTTATATCTGTATACAGATAGGAAAGTAAAAAGGTGTGTTTTCTTAATTTGTCTTATATTATCAGGTAATAACATGTATAGTCGATGTGATATATAACTAAGCGACCGTTGTCCTAGTTTTTTATTGTCTTTCATTGTCGCTATAGAGGCTTTGTTTTTATATCGTGTATTATATGAATGTTTTATCATTTGTAAGGAGTTTTTATTTTTTTCTTGTAAGATGAGCATTTTGCAACATTGTAGTTGTCGAATGTCAAAAATACCTGTATCTTGAAATAAGGCCTCAGTTGGGTAAGTTCGTTTTTTATTACTCATTATTTTAAGAAAGGTTTTTTAAATAATTACTAGCCTTTTTAAGTTTGTTTTATATATTCCTCCCTATGCCGTTATTCCATATTGAATATGCGATTAAACTAAGGAATAGTAAATCGTTTTGAGATTTTTATAGTTGAGAATACCTGCTAATTTTTTAAATTTAAATAAAATATATCGTAATTTTTTTAATAGTTGTTTGACATGAGTTTTCCAGTTTAAGTTATTATCAATTTCAATGCCCAAATATTTAATTGTTTTTACCTCTGCTATTTGAAGATTTGGTCCTATATGTAAAGAACTATATTGGGGTCTGTTATTATTTCGACAAGAGAAAGCTATATATTTTGTTTTATCTATATTAATTGTTCTAGCTGACAACTCAAGCAGCTTTAGTGCACATCATAATTCTAGTCGATTCGGGCGGTCAATTTAAATGTAAACAAATTTTTATAGCTATTTAACGAACAATTGTTAAAATTAAATGTTATTCAAATGATTTTAGTTATAATTATTCTTATTAAATCATAATAAAGAAAACTATTTATTACAAAAACGTCCAAAAAGATTACCTATAATTAATCTATATATAAATAGGCAAAGGCAAAATTAGATCAGTACCATTTTCTCTTCTGTTTGTGAGTCGATTTTCTTTTTTTAAATTTTATTTAGTAGCTAGTATAGTTGGCAGTTGTTATTTGGGAAAAAATATTGAAAAAATTGTCTGCAAAAGCCTAAACAATAAAGCAGTCATTATACTCGACTGATGTTGGTACGGAAAATGAGGAATTTTTAAAATTCATCTAGCTCCAGAATTGTTTAGGATCGCTTTTTATGTTTCTTTCAATATTTCACAAGTACGAATGATTATTCATTTTTGTCTTTCCATCAATCGCAACCAGATAATTGGACTAAAATACAAATAATTCATTGAACGATTAGGTATGTGGTTTATAATTGTATGCACTAGAATCTAATCTACCTATATTGTAACCTTATTTAAGTGATGCAGTAACTCAATCAATTGCCGATGAAAGGTAAAACATTGACAAAGAAAGTAAAGTGTAAACTACTGTTAAAAATGATTGCTTTTTATGCTAAAGGCTAAATATTTTAACTTTATCTTCGGTATATATTTTTGAATTACTTGTGTATATTGTTAAGAATAAGTGTAATTTTTAATTAAAGGTAGATTTACATGGATATAATATTAGATTCGAAAATACCAGTTACATCAAAAATAGTAACTTATTACTCTCCTGATTATAGAGCACCTAGAGTTTAAAATAAATTTCCGTAGGAAATCAAATTTTGCAGAACTATTTACGATTTTAAAATAGAATTTAAATTTTTTTTTAAATAAAAATGATTTTTAATCAATTGTTTAGTTTTAGGTATGTATTGACTATATTCCAACATTTTTCCATGAAGTTATATAAATAAAATGTTTAATAAACATTTTCACAACACCTCTGCAGGTTTATCGTACAGTGATATTAGGCTTTTGGTCAGATTTAAAGATATTTCGCGACTTTGAAAATTGAAAAAGAACAACTTGACACGTTTGTTGCATTATCGACATTTCTTATCCTTTAACACGACGAGGCGATAGAACTCGGAATCGACAGTTTTTTTTTAATTTTTTTTCTACCCATTTACAACAGCTCGCGGAAAATTGATGACATTTCAATCCATTCAAAAGCAGTAGCGTAACGTAAAATATATTATATTAACGATAATTTATCGCTGCCATAAGACATTCAATAAAATATAAATATTAATGATGTGTTTGAATGGACACGAATAGGAAATAAAATCCCCGTTGTCCAGGTTTTCCAACACCCTCCTCAATCTCCAATTCCGAATATTCGACGAATGCATCGCAGGATTCGCAGGAACGCAGATCACAGTATTCAAGCCCTCACACAATTCATTATCGAAGAAAAATCAATCATTAACGCCGGTTGAATGGATCTGCAACTCATCCTGCCTTGACGTAATTGAAGGCATACAAACCAATATATAATTATTTCAGAGAAATCTGA
This sequence comes from Psylliodes chrysocephalus, assembly GCA_927349885.1. Classification (NCBI taxonomy): domain Eukaryota; kingdom Metazoa; phylum Arthropoda; class Insecta; order Coleoptera; family Chrysomelidae; genus Psylliodes; species Psylliodes chrysocephalus. Next base: position 13,266,444 of record OV651826.1, on the reverse strand, counting down.
ATGATTTCGTGTTTATCACCTGAATATTAATCCTTCGATCATGTATTAGGATAGATAGACCTTACTAATGTATGAAAGGATATGGTCACATTCATTAACACTTTTACATAAAATTATTTTGAAAGGATCTCTAGTGGAGCGCCTGGGGCGTTGAATACATGAAAACCTCGAACTTGAGCTGCATTAAATTAAATTAAAAAATTCAAAATTGAATATTTTGCTACTAATATATATAAAAAAGTTTATCAATTTAAAAATTGTGATCTTGATTAAAAAAAAATAAATGAATGATAATTGCAATAATTCAAATATTATATTTAGATAGTCATCGGGAAAAAAGAAATAAACGAAGGAAAATTAAATAAAAAAAGGAAATTATTAATAATTTTTTTTTATTTAAACAATTTACATTTTTATACATACTAAATATTTTCTTCGATTTTATTTATTTGAAAAATAGGTGGAGTATTGAAACAAGTATTTTCGCTTCATAATGAATATGCTACACTACAGTATAAGCCACTTTTCCGACATCCACAAGGAGGTAATTGATTGATTGTTACTGGGATGAACATGTTATTGGATGAATTTAAGAAACACAAATATAGAAAATAAAGTATAGTGCATTATTTGTATTTTGGCAAAAAATATATTTGAAGTGTAAATCTACAATTCAAGGCAATAGCGACAAGGAAGAATATGAAAGAAAAATAGATGACAGTGAAATATTAATGACCAGGGAGATTGATAATGTTTCTAATAACAGAAAAGCAACCTCCTGTAAATTATAACTTCATAACTTACAGCATCTGTGAATATATTGGATGACATTGTAGTTAATTCAACACCACAAAAAAAAGTTCTAGAAAAGAAAATACAATTCCTTCTTAGTATTAACATCAATATCACAGCTAGCAAAACTTCAGAGAAGCCAATAATACCATCGTCATTTAAAAGAACCTTGTTTTGGTCTGAGGAAAAAGCAAACATGTTAAAAGGAGGAAAAAGGAAAAAATACCTTCAAGTTATAACTTGAACAATGGCAAGAATACAATAGAAAAAAGAAAAGGAACAACAGAAAAAAATCAAAAGGAAGAAAAAAGAGAGTCGTGTCCTCTAGACTTGATAGTCTATTTATTTATTTATTTATTAGTTATGTTATTAGTTTATACTACCTGATACTTGTTTCACGAATAGTGATATTAGTTTGTTTTGTTAAAAAAAAGGTAATTTAGTAATTTGACACTATAAAAAAGTAAAAGTCAGAACTCATAAAAAGCCTTTTATTTCTAAAAGAAGCGACGATACAAAACAATGATGAAAATGTGAAATATGCAGAATCAGATGATTCAACATGGAACATTAATCTTTGAGGACGATATTAGCATTATGGGTTTAAACTGTATCGACATAAGCAAGAAAACATTCATTGTAAATGATAAGGACGTTTCAATAGTTTTTTTTGTAATAAGATTTTTGGAATACTAGAAAACCCTACGGTGGTTCCTATTGGTAAACCTTTAAGATATGGATTTAAAAGTGTTCATGAAAATTAAAAATTTTATTACCATTTTATATATGTTTATACTGTCTGTATAGAACATGTAAAATAAGAATAGGTTTGTTAAATAATGTTTACTAATAAATTTTATTTTTATTATTATTTTTCCCTCTTTGTTTAATTATCGTCATCTATTGGTACCATTTTTTGCAATGGCATCTATTGAAACATTTGACATGTCAGGCAGTGGTTGTGATGTGCTGGTAAAATAGAAAAAATTAACATTTTTGAAGAAAATATTTAAATTAACTAAATAGAACCGTTTGAACGGTTTTTAAGAAAATTATTTTTATTTTAGTAAAATTACATCCTTATAGTGTCATTTACTAGTACACTTCTTACTCAAATATAATTTTTTGTTTAAATAATTAAAAAATCAGAATCACAAACAAAAATTTGTTAAACTTTTCAATTTATGGTATAAAAAATAAAATTCTACTTCAACCATATAAATTTATTCACTGCAACAAAAGTTCGAAGTCAAAACCCCCAGCTATGCTATGCTGATCTTGTGTCTTTTAACTAACAATATTAACTTGTATTGCATTGTTATTTATAGTATGTATATCCCCTTGCTGTTAATTAATGAAGACATTATGGTCATATCCTTCACACAATACTATGTGAAGAGTGTTATAGATTTATAGGTTTCACATAAGTAACCCGAATTAAAGTAGCTACCCATGGAGTCTAGAATCACAATGTATGCTCTCTGTTTTTATCTGAAGCTCCCTCGTACTTATATGATAATTTATCATTTAAGAAAGAAATTAAGTCTTTACTGTTTAATAATGTTGATCTAAAATATAATAGCTAAAATATAATAAAAAAGGGACTCGTGGTTGATCTCTATAGAACATTTCATTTTAGAGATTTTTCAGTTTTAGTCATACTCAAACATAAAATCTATGAACATTATGAAATTCAAAAAATGCAAATCTTCATTAAGGGCCGATTTCATAATCAATATTAAATGGTCCATTAACTGATGGGACCATTAAGTCCATAAAATCTTGGTCTCCTTAGATAATGGACCTTCTAATATTCATTATAAAATCAGCCCCTGATAAAATTGTACAACGATTTCCTGTTTGAGCAGGACTAAAACTGACAAATTGCGCGAATAATAATTATTAATCTTAACTTTCATAAAATATGGGATGTTCAAAAAGTTTGGATGATAATTGTTTTCACACCCCTTGATTCTACGCCAATGGGTTATCGTAATTTATCAAAATAAAGTGTGTAAACTAATAATTATGATTAACATATACCTATTAAGTTGAAATCTTTACTGTAAGGGAAGATATTTAGAAAATTATATATTTATGAAATTCACTTTATCACACTGTAAAATAAAAACTGGGACGTTTGCAGGAAAATTATATTTAGCTTTTCTTAACAATTAGTTAAGTTAGTCCCTTAATTTACGGTACTTTATTCTGAAACACCCTGTATATTGTTAATTACTATAAAATGCTATATAAAGACGGATGGACGGTATGAATTTAAAAATATACATTCTCGTCTCTCGTCTCGTCTTGTCTCGTCTCGTACGAGACGAGAGAGACATTTTCTCTCGAAAAAAGATTCGAGGCGAGACGAGAGAGTATCATCTCTCGACGAGAATTTCTCGTTTCTCTCGAGCTCTCTCGAGTTCTCTCGCGCAATTAACTTTTTATTTCTTTAAAATTTTCAATTTCTTATTGTAACTTAAAATTTAAAAATATCGTATTTCCAAATAGTCAAAAAGTTAACTATAAAACACCTATTCTATATACATAGCGAGTTTTAAGTATGGAACGCCTTAATTATTTTGGAAGCCGTTTCCTTGCATAATTTTTATTTATGGTGACCCTTCAAATGCGCCCCGAAAACAGCGCTCCGACAAAAGCGCCCCGACAAATGTGCTTCCCGACAAAAGCGCCCAAGACAAAAGCGCCATCCGAAATTTCTTTGTATAAAAAACTAACGAACGGACAGAATCGTAATAATTTCCATGCAGTCAAATTTTTTGGAGGTTACTTTTGGAGATAAATTAGAAAGACAATAATTTTTAAGTGTTTTTTCGAAAAACTGTCAAAGAAAAAATAAAAGAAACGAACGTACAATATATTGTTAACATGCTTCAAATTACTTTCATTTGATATCACACGAAAAAAATTCTAACTTCCAAATGAAACCCTACCCCCTCCCAACTGACTTCTAAGACAAAGTATTTATAGCAGGGGCAGAAGTTGGAAAGGCTTTTGTTAGTTCTCCCACTTCATACACATAACTTGACAGGTTTGCGGCGGATCTAACCGAAGTGGACGCGATACATTGGCGTACAAAATTATTTTTTAGATGTTAATAACAATTTCGAGTAAATAGTTTAATAAATTGTGAATAGCTGTTGAAATTTTGTAGAATTATGATTTGGGTATTATAATACATGTTTAATAATTATTTATAGTCCATAAATAAATGCGATTGTCCAGTTCTTATTTTATGAAACGACACTGGCAGGAAAACATTACTGCAAAATTCTCGTTCGACGTGGTTTAACGTTTACACCTTCTCCACCTACCGAAAGCCTTTCCAACTTCTTCCTCTGCTAAACATTCTTAGTTAACGCCCAATTTTGGCCACTGATTACTTTAAATTTCAATTGTTTATGTCAAATAGTGTCTAAATAAAACGACTGTGACAGACGGACAGGCAGAGAGATACCAAGGTAATTTCCCTAAGTGTTTCTTACTGCCAATTTGGGTACTGATGAGACAAATTACTTTAAAAATAATTTGTTATTATCTTCAAAATTTTATAGTTTTTTTATATTTCGTCCTAAGTATATCTCTTCCAAATTTAAATTTGATATGTTTTTATCACGAGAGAAACGAGACGAGACGAAAGAATGGCTCTCTCGAGCGAGAGAAGCGCCATCTCGTCGAGACGAGAGAACTTTTCTCTCGCCCTACGAGACGAGATGAGAGAGGCCTCTCTCTCGTCTCGTCTTGTCTCGCGGCATCAGTAGTTCCCAGTTATGCCTGTATACAAATTGTAGCCACGCGTTTGATTTTTCGGAAATTTTCGGAAATCTATTAATCTTATTTCTTATGAAAAAGTATAATTGCAATATAGGTGAAAAAATACCGGTGTTACTTCCGAATATTTCTTTGGTAAAAATGTTCTGTAGCATATGTCGCTGGTGTTAGAAGAATTGGGTTCTTTTGTAGAAATAACTAACGAGTCATATGTAGTAGAAAAAGAAGTGTTTTTAATTCACTATTTTCACTGAAGTAAATACATAGTGGTTGATTCCATATAGATATAATAATTTTCTTATCTTCACTAAACAGTTTTAAATATTTACAATTTTAGTTCATCACAATTTGATTAACTAATACAGTTGATTTTTTAGTTACCAACTTGAAAACATTTGTTTGTAGAATTTCTTATGCCATAATAATTGTAGAAGATATAACTTGCACCAGAAAATAAACTGCATTAAACGCTTGTAAAAATGTAGAAAGTAACGTGCCGTCGGTAGAAAGAATCTGAACGTTCGGATAGCAAACAACTGTGAGCGATGATGGCAAAAAGACAACTGATTCTTTGGTGGCACTAAGACAACTACTGAATGATGGCAAACATACAACTCAACTGCTCGCGTCGAGCTCACCCTAATATATACTGTTGGGACGAAATGAGTGTCCGGGGCATAGTTCACGCACCTATTCGGTTTCAACCAATGAAAACATCATGACATAATGAAATACGTCATTTGTGCTTCGTTCACTATGCGCCGGACACTCATTTTGTTCCAATGCACCGCTGTGCACTTGAAAACACAGGTGTTCGACGTTCGGTATTCTGAGAAAAATGCTATTTATAGTTTTATGACTTCACATTATATTAGGGTAAAAAGCAGTCGAACTATTTGAGAATTGTTTATTTATTTAGTAGGTGTAAAATATTAATTTGTTGATGTTTTTACTGGTGAAATTGTAGAATTTAACCAATAGGTAGGCTCAGAATTTTATAGCTGATATTTCTTGTATTTTTAAAAGCATACTTTTACACATTTTATACAAATCGGTCATAATACTGTCCTGTGCAATATACAAATTTTTAGGCATTACACACTTTATAAAAACACCAATAAAAATTAAATTTAATTATAAAAGTGACAAAAAGATAACGTATAAAATTGACAAATTGGACTCACAATAATGGCGGACAGATCCCACTTTTCGTTTACACATGTCGTATCCCTAGGCTGCCATATCAATGGGAGTGAATTGTGAGTGTATTGGAAGTGCATTTGGAGTTAGGGATGGCAAAATAAAAAAATATATCGATATATCGAATCATATGATATATCGAAATAATATATCGATACATTCGATATATCGAATAAAAAATATCGATATTTTGAATGTATCGATATATTTTTAATAAAATGTAGAAAAATGCATTTTTTAACAGTTAAAATGCGATTTGTTTATTTAGATAAGTAATAAAACATACAGTACCTACGTGTTTTTTTAATATAGAGACGAACCAAACCAACTCAAAATTAAATATTTACTTAAACGTGTTTATGATACATTATTTGAAAGCTTTCTGAGAAGAGAACTCAAAAATAATTAATATGACATTCTATTGCCAGATATAAACGGTTTTGGCTTTCTGTTGCTGTCAAACCAGCTTCACTTAGAACAGAAGTTGCTACTGCAGAAAAATATTTTTATTAACCACTCTAGACACCGAAAATAAAACTAAAAATATGCAAATTCATACATCAGACCAAACATAAAAACAAAACAAAAAGCCTGGTGCACGCCTGACATGTTAGCTGCCAACGTCAATTAACATCGCATGCGCGCGTGCGCCCGTTTTTTGATTAATGGTTTCGATATATCGATATTTTTTCGATATATCGGTAGTAATATATCGATTAAAATATATCGATATATTTGTGAAATATATCGATATTTACACAACATCGATATATCGTTGCCATCCCTATTCGGAGTGCATTGGAAGTGCATTGGGAGTGAATTGGTAGTGCATTGAGAGTGTCTTTGGAGTGTATTTGGAGTGAATTATGAGTATATTGGGAGTGTTTTAAAAATGGGAGTGTTTTGTACAAAAAATTCACTTGAGATTAACCCCTCTATAATTCCGATATTGAGGATTTCGGAATTATTATCGATAAAACCAATATAAAATAATATAAGTACCTAATATAAGTGTACAGAGTAAATCTGAAATTTGTTTAATAAGAAGCTCTATAAAATTTTCGATAAAATACATATATTTTATACATACTCCATTCGAAATTATCTCTAAATTATATTGTAAATAATTGATGTTATTGCATATTTAGATCTATAACAGAATTATTCGTGTCCACATAAATATTTGCTACACAGGTTGGCTCAACCAAAGTACTAAAAAAATGTATATTTTCAATAATGGGTTTAGTACAATCAAAAAATATTAAATTGGTTTCATAAACTACAGCTGGGAGACGTTACTTATAATCTATTTTTTTTATATTGAACAGTATTTTGGACTTCAGTAACACTCAATAGATTAACGTTTTCATTTTCAAAATAGAACTGATTAGGTAGGAATAGCTAGCAGTTTACTTTCCGAAAAAATAATTTAAAAAAATTTGGTTTCTGGTTTTCGTATACATATAAAAGAAACCAAGAGTGTAGTCTGATGCTTTTTATCTAAAACCGTTAAATTTTGCTTTATTCTTCTGGATAATAATTCTTGAATCTGTAAATTTCATAATTGTAGAATCAAAAATTGACAGATTTGAATGCTTCTGACCACTCATATCTATCTGTAACTGATTTGTTTAGTTTTAAAATAATTAAAAAAAAGTCCTTTTGCCCCCCTGACTAAATATAATTTATATTTTTGCTAATAACTTGAAAATGTCTTGACGCATGACTATAATTTTAACCGAAAGACACTGTGACAACAAGTAACCTTTGTACTGTCTGTTGTGCATGCGATTGTGGACCTTATTGTCAAGCGATTAATGTTTTTATAAACAAGACCAGTTTGTCATATATACGGTTGAATTATTAAACAAGTAAAAATTTTTGAGGTCGATAAATCCACTAATATGACAGAAGACGACTATAAAGATTTTTTGATTGTATGTTCTTTATTCATTGCTGCCAACTATAACAAAGATCATTGTTTTCCAGGTTTCATAAAATTCTTTCAATTTTTGTCCAGGAAATAAAAAATAATAGATATTAAACAACAAAATCTCCTCCTAGGTATTTTAACGGAGTTGATGACACTCATGTCTAGGTGCTATTAAATCGGTATAGCAAAAGATGTTTTTCCTTCAGCCAGAGTGGTTATTTTCATTATAAATGTAGTCGATCTATTTCATTTTGTTTTGTGTTGTGTTGTTATGTTATTGCTACAATTCGAAAATTATGTTAAACTATTATTAATACTGTGTGATAAATTTTAAAATAAAACAAAAATTAACCAAACGTTCCCATTATACTCATTAATATTCTTTTTTAAATATCATAACCTGGTATTCCAACTTATATCAGTCTCAATCTTTGGTGAATAAAACTACACTTTTCTGGAAAAATATTTGCTACAAAAGTCAACTCTAGTTACCAAAGATAGGCAATGCTCGTGCGCAGAACCAGATAGCAGTAGGAATAGTAGTTTTCATTACATTTCTATAACATTTTTTACTATAATCTAGTACATTTTAACCCCTTTCATAACAATACATTTATTTGAGATGAGATGAAGACTGACTCCAATTAATGCACAATTCAGGATAGTTGTGATAAATGTTTTGGGTTCAACATCCCTGAGTAAGGATGATGATTTAGTTGGCATTTAGAAAATAAGGAAAAACAAAAAGGTTTAATAAAGAGTAGCAACGAACCCCAAAGGTAATAAATATCCGGCAAATCCCTCTTAATTAAATAAAGTTCACGTTTTCTATCTAAAACTTAAATTCCCATCCAATAAATAACTGTGGCTGTCATAAAATATATAAAAGTTGTTGGGTAATTTCTCAATTATCTGTCTAAGACAGAAAAAGTGTGAGATAGCCGCAATAAAACACACCTGTAATACTAAATCTAGCGATCTGATCTCCCACAGCGGGATGCTTTATGATTTTGTTTGAATCTTGGGGATTACAAAATTTCCATGTTTTACAGATAGATACACCATTCGCTCAAAACTTGAAAATTCGACAAATCAACGTTAACAAAATAAATAAAAATTAAAGAGAAAAATTGATGTTTAAATTTTGAATCACGTCTCATGAAAATCTCACGATATTCTAAAAGGCTTTAATCAGTTTTAATTAGTAGGGATTGTATATGAAGGACCAATAAGAGAAAAATCAGGAAATGTCTACTCATTTGTTATTTTTAATTTCAGAATGCTCTTAGCTACTGATAATAATAGTCCCCCAGCTGACTGCACATCTCATTTTTGCCCACCGTTTGTAAATTTTATATATTTCCTTAAGAGGAAAGTCAAGTAGGTACAGGGTGTTCAAAATTCGCTGTGGCTACGGAATATTTTAATAAATATGTTTGAATATAGGAGATTACCAATATTCTACTATTTTACTATATATTGTTTCCTTAATTAAGTAGGAATCTAATTTACTGAACTAATATTTTCTAAATAATATAAAAGTAACAATTGTATCGCCTACGTTTTCTGTTTATTTACCTTTGAAGGCCTTTGAGTCGTGGAACGTACACAAATGTATGTTTTAGGACAAACAAAACACTAAATAGTAATTTTTAAACATACACTTCATAAAATTTGTTAAAAAACATACCATATGCTTTAAAATATGCTCTGGCAATATAAAATCACAAGCAATTTATAGACAAAACTGATGATTCCCAATTTCTTGTTGATAGTTTTGACTAAATTTTGTCACTGTTGTTAGAAGTTATAGGTAACACTATTATTATTAACTAACAAACTTTTATTTCTTACTTTTACTAATATCCATTGAAGAATGAATATTTTATTTTAAATTAATAAAGTAAGTTAAGTAATACCTGTGACTAAATTCTGAGTAACATTATCAGTTCATGAATCATAATATTCAATTTTTGTTACAATAGAAATAAGTATTGATGTACAGGAATATAATTTTGATATACAATTCCAACAACTGTTATTTAAAATAGACGAATTACATCAAGGAACAGAAAGAGAATACGCAATAGAACGAAGGGTAGGTCCCTAAAATTATATCTTGAAAAATTTATATCAAAAACACTGAAAATAGTCGACTAGTTATCAAGATCTCGTTATACTACCCTTAATAATATTGTTATGTAACAGGCAACAAAATATTTGTAATGTATGAACTTAAATATAAATAAATGCCTACCTATCTAATATTAATAATACAAGGTCACAGCCTGTCGGCATCAACCACAAAGCGATTAATGGGAGACAATATTTATTCTTGTGACTAAAGCATGGTTTGTAAGTGACATAAATTTTAATTATCATCTAAACGATGCTGGTGTGTGGGTGTTCGGTATAAAGTGTGAAAACTGAATTATCCAAAAGTAACGAAAACATTTTGTTTTCCCATTAATAAAGTTGGATTAGAGCAGTCTGGTTGCAATCGAAAACTCATTACATCGGGGTTATATTTTCATCGAAGCTCCAGGACAATAGCCGTTCGAAAAAAGATCCCCTATCGTATATGAATCGGGATAAAAAATATATGAAAAAGGTATGAGAACTGGTCAAGTGGTCGCCATTGTTGGCAATCAAAAAAAAGAATTAAGTGAAAGCGGGAACGTGTTGATGTTCGGGGATGTGTTAATTTCTTCACACAATACGTCCTACCAGCCGGATAATGATAATGATGCGTTCATTATTAAAAAAGCTATTCTAGTCTCCAAATATACTAACAATTAAATTAACAAACATTTTAGAGATAATAAAACTTATTTTATAGTGATATTTAGCCGAGTGCGACATTGTCACGTAAAGTGATATTAGGCAATTTTCCACCACCCTTTGTAGAGTATTCTGAAAGGGAGAGAAACTTACAAGTAAACCGAATTAGTTGTTGGAGTAGCCAGAAAACGAGATACAAGGGCACATAAAACGAAAAAGAGAACGTTTTTTATGGACCCTAAAATCGGATCATCACACTTTTTTGTCGAAGAGCTTGCTGGCACACACACAACGAAAGTATGATGTAAAATTACCTTAATTTATCCCTTTTTAACAGTAATTTTATTGTAACCATTTAAATACTTGAGAGCTATGATAGATCAAAATAGATTATACTCTGTTAGAAACTAGGAGGAGCGCTTTTAATTTTCCACGCCTAAACGTTAGTTTCTAATTGGCATAACAGACAAGTTCAAACAAACTAAAATGACTAATTACTTTAAAAATTTTAAAAAAATCACTGCTTCTTCGTGTTTTATTCTTTCTATTACCTATTATTATTGATCAAATAAATCAGTTTTTTTCAGGACTAACTAGGCAATTGTGTATTGATTTTCGTAATTTTTTCATTAAATTGGATATTGCTATGCCAAGCACCAATTCTGCAAATATTTGGCTTCCAAAAAGACATAAACCATTGAATTTAGGTCAATTATCTTTGGCAGAAAACAAACTATAATAAACTTGTACAAAAAAATCTTAAGTATTTATCTTAAGGGGTAAAATATAAAAATAAAAAATATAATAGTAAAAGATCAACAATTATTTCCAAAAAAAGAGCAGAAGTTCATAAACTTTTTAACTTTGCCGAAAAGTCTGGGAACTAGGAAGGTGTACCGAAGAGAATATGGTTTTACATTCCAGGAAATTGTATGACGGCATTGAAAGCCTTCCAGAATGTTCCAGACTTAGAAAAACTCTACAGAGAAATAAACAAGGTTGCATGTGATCTCTAAAAAATCAATAAGGAGAACTCACAAGCAGAGAGGAGGATTCTTTAGTTATTACTAAAGTCACACTTCCTTGGATGTGAGATTATCCTTGACCAAGAGAACAGGATTATCGAGGCAGTGGTTTCTAGGGCCTTAAAAATAAAATGGCCTCTTTCAAACACAATATTAAACAAAACAAAACTTGTATAGGTGATAAATTCCTTTCAACCATACAAGATAGCTGGACCTTATGGTATAATCCCGGTACTTCTACAAAAGAGACAGAAAGTACTGAAGAGACTACTGTATAAACTATTTCGACCCTCTGATATGTTTCACAAAGCCTGTCTTGATTTCCAGACCTGAGAAAGCGTCTTACGCGGAGACCAAATCTTTCAGACCAATCAGCCTAACATTTCTCCTAAAAACCTTGGGGAAATTAATCTATAGATATATACGGGACGATATTCTATGAAATAACCCGATACATCGATACCAGTTTGCCTACCTGTCTGAAAAGTCTTGCGATGCAGCCATACATAGGCTAGCTTCAAAAGGCCGAAAAAGCATTAAAAATCAAAGATATGGTACTGGGACTTTTCCCAGACACAGAAGGAACCTTTAATTTGGCCTCGTACAACTTAATACCGCGATCTATGCATTACGTAGTGGGATGCGTTCATGCTTAATCATAGAACCATCACTAGTAACTTCTTTAAAATAACAAGAGAGATCTAAGTTAACAAGGGATGCCCACTCATGTGGACCTTGATAGTTGACACATGAGGGCTTAAACTAAATATGATGAACTGACTTCATACCATGGTTGTAGTACCCGTTATAACTTACTCGTCAGTCTGAGCAGTTCTGCGGTTTCAGCAGTAGCATAATATTAGGAGAGATTAAAAAAGAATTGGGCAGTAGAAGAACCGATAATTGGAGCTAAGAGAGGCTAATATACTTCTGGGTAAATATAACCAGAAAATATCGGAAGCCTGCATCTGCCTGAGGAAGAACAGGCTATGTATTGTAACAGGGATCCTTACAGGGCATTGTCGACTAAAAGAACACCTTAGTAAACTGAGAGTAGTAGAAGATTCTGCGAGGAGGAGGACAAAACCTCCATTCACATTCTAACTGAATGTGTAGCACTCCAGAATCCAAGGGCACTATACCTAGGAGCATATTAAATAAAAGAAGGATATTTACCTAACTTGAGTCACTCCAAATCCTACACTTCCTTGAGAAGATAGGATTGGAAGGGTCGTTATAGGCATTGAGACATTTCCTTGCTGCATTAGCGATAGAAGGGGGCACAATAAATCTTCTAGGTCGCAGTGTATTAGCACCCCCAGTAATATGCTGGTAGGAGACTAAAAGCATAACAGTTAGTAGAAAATTAGAAAAGGTAAAAAAACTGGCCTGTCTAATATCGGCGAATACACCAACTGCAGCAATGGAGCTACTGCTAGCTTTTCCTCCATTACACCTTGTTGTCGAGAAGGAGGATATGGCGGCTGCATACAGGCTGTTTACCAATGGATTTGGATGGGAATTTGCGATAAAAGGACACCATACAATGATATTAGAGAAATTAAAACAAAATCCAAAACATCTCTTATTCAAAACGAATCAATCTGGTATGCCTACAGACGGTTCAAAGATGAAAAAAAGAGCAGAAGCTGGGATTTACCATGTGACCATTAGTCTGAACCTGGGGTCACTGACAACAGTCTTCCAGGCTGAAGTAACAGTAATAAATACCAGTGTCAAAGTTATGCTAAATGACTTTTTTCGAGATAAAAGGGGCTTTATTCTGACAGCCCATTAAGCAGTCCTTAAAGCACTGAAAGGGTAGAAGTATAATCTAAAATAATATTTGATTGCCAACAGTCCCTCCAGGTTCTAGCAGAACATAACAAGGTCACTCTTAAGTGGGTGTCGGGACATGGGGATGTGTTAAAAAACGAGAAGGTAGACCTTCTAACCGGAAAGGGAGCTGAGAAAACTCTAATTGGACCAGAACCCACATGTTGTATTTCATATCAACATGTTAAATGGATTCGAACAGAATAGGTAAATATATGGTTGGAACTTCCTGGACAGTCCAAAATATTTATAAAGGGACCATCATAGAATAAAATCACATTTTAAATGGGAACTGGAATGGCACTTCAGGGTACAACATACAGAACCTGAAGAAATCGCGAAAGCGCACATCAGACATATTCTTGAATTCATCAGGAATAATAACCTGATGGGGTAGAAACTGTGAAGGATACAATAAGCCTAGAGCTTCAGTACGAGTGAACCACACCCTAATTCAAATAGAGATAAAACTATGTTAAATTATAAGAAAATTAACTAAAACAGATGCTTATTATAAAGGATTTATTTTTTAAATAATATGAAAACTATTCAAAGAACCTAAAGTTTGTAACTATTAAATATAGCTGCTTTCTAAAAGTAGAATGGTACAGCATAGATAAAGAGCTAAGCCTGATATTGTGATTATGTAGATTGTAAGTAACTACTCAATTTCGGAAAATTATTTTTTCATTCTAAATTGATAAAAACATTAGGAAATTTATTTTTTTAACAGATTTCAATTATTATACATATGGCCAAATATAATGTGACGAAATGTTCTTAATTTACAACTTAAACGGCAATATCTGTTTTGTATACTTTGGAGTTTGTACATATTGTTCAAATTAGGAGACTATAATACCCTTATAGTCCCCTAATTTGAACCAGTTTTAGACAAAACCCAGTAAAAGGCAAAATATTTCGTTTTCAAAAAAGTATCATTGGAATTGCGGTTATCATTTGTTTTAAAATGGGTCTATTTGAGATACTACTTAAATTGAACCTTTAGTGGTAGTACAAATTGAACTATAAAAAAATTAATATGCTAAAAAACTTACAAGGAAACTTTAAATAAACTAAAATTTTAAATATCCATTTACTAATATACATATGTTGCTAAATTATTTTGAATAATAGTTTGATAAAGCTACTTAGGGTGATCCATTTCCGCAAAATTTTCTTTTTTCTTTTGGTGCTCAAGCAAAATATTAATCTACATATAGAAAGAACAATTCTCACCAAGTTTGAGCTCTTAATATCAATTTTAAGTACTTACCATTTAAATTTAAAGTTTTACCATTTAAAATACATGTAAAAATTTTTTTTTTAATTTCTAATGCTTACCCACCTTTTACAATATTGCAAATCGGTTTGATGGACCTTGTGGGGAATTTCACGCTCTTCGAAATTATATTCATTATGAGTGAGAAATCATAATATTTCTAAGAAAGTTTTTAGTGTAGGGAAATATAATGGTAATCAATAGAAAAAATTTATCTAAATAACATTATGAGTTAGTATTTATCAATTTCTTACGTTTTCAGGTATAAGAATGGCTGTAGATTCATTAAATATTGGTCGGATAACGTTTTTTTTTTTTGTAAATTAGCCCTTTTTTCTCCCTATTTTTGGCGGTTTGCTCTAAAAAATTGAAAAAAATTTTTTTTTTCAAAAACTGTACTTTGACGACTCCTACTGGTGAACAAGTGCGAGTTACACAAAAAAACTCGGAAGATATTTAAAAGCATGAAACTTTTCCCTGTGTGAATACGACTTTTCAATTCGCTCCTTGTATTTTAAAACAGAGTATAGAGAAGCGAAAATAAAGTTCAGAAAAGCACAAAATTAATCAACAGTCTCAATTCACTGTGATGGTATACAAATGTTTGCTATATATGAAATTTTGAGCAGTATTACTTCTGAGGTTACGTTGTATCAGCAAAAATTTTATTACAAAACAGACACCAGAATGGCGCTGTATGTGAACCGTAAAATTTCTAATATTAAACTGAATCTGTTACTTTCGATACTCGGAATCATTTTAACCAAGAAGCTTTCATGCAATTATTTATTTTTAAATAAGAGATAAAATTGGTTAATTTTCGGGGGTAATTCCTTATAAGAGTACAGATTTAGCTACGGTCGTTTTCGACGATTTTCTTTATTCAGTCATAGAAAGACTTGATAAAAATCCAATCTGTAACTGAAATAAAACATTTAAAAGTATACATATATAGATTCAAATTTAAAATGGGGCAGTTCGTAATAAAAAAACAAATAAAAAATGATTATCAGAAACAGCATTAAGAAATTACATTTAACCCTGGTCGAAAGCCACATACAGTATGCAATTCCGCTTTGGAGGGTGCATCTGAATCCACTGGAAATACTGCAAATTTTTTTCTTCTAATTTTGACATATAAAGTGACAATTTTTGTAATGATAGCAAGTGTCATAATAATCTACTTCACGCAACAAATTAAAGTCCCAAAAAAATATTTTGTATTACTGTCTAATCACGTGACTGACGTCAAAAAGTTAATTTCCAGTGTAATCACTTCTAGGTTACCCTGGAGGAAAAATTCCGGAAATCGATGTGGTTGTCATGGCAATATGTCAAAATAAGAGTCTTTGATTGGTCAACAATTGTTGATGTGAAATTTTTCAATAAATACTACTAGCGAAATGTTTAAACTGTTATTTTTTAAATCTTTATGAAATCTATCACAAAGTGAAACACTAGATAGACGAATATTAGTATTTTTCATGTCTGGCCTCAAATATTGGGATCATCCAGTCCGGCCGCTAATGAAGTTATTATCAAATTACAACACGCTCTTATTGGGATTTAGGGTTTCATCCGTAATGTAACCTTTATAAATTCCCCTTTACTAATTTATAATACAGGGTGCGTCATTAAATATTTCTATCCATACATTACAATCGTACAATATTATTTGATTAATATTAGGTACTATAATTAAATTGTAGAAATAAAGAATACTTTCTTTAATTATGTCTTGGGAAAATTGGAATTTTTAATAGAAGTAAGTACTTAAAAATTTACAATAATTATATTTTTTTCCATGAAATTAAGTTTAAAGTGTGACACCCGGTATATAAACATTAACGAGGATTTTAGGATAACGGTCGATTTGCCTTTTCATTAAAGAGCAAACTGAAAAATGTTTTCCACCGGCATTTTGGCTCGCCCAGCAATAATTCCAGAAGTTGTTTTTATTGCCTGTGCGGCCATAAAATCAAGTTATCGTTTTTCATTTTATGCGTTTATCGTTTGTCATTTTCCTCTTCTGCCATTGACCGCGGCTACAATTTTATTTAATGCCGCCTTAATATTAAATACTTGTAGAAATATTATCATTGGCACGTTTAACACCTCATCTTGGATATGTAAAGCTATTTATTTTGTAAAATGTTTGTTGATAATAAACCCTCTTAGTGAATATAATTTTGTACCAATAAAAAATAAAAACACTACAAATAACTATTTAGACCATGTTTTTCTAAAGAATAAAATTCGTAATTTTCATAGTATTTGAAAACAATACCGATTATAAAGCAACAATATTATGTTTACCCACTGAAACAAAAATACAGTCAATTAGTACAAGCAGAAACATCTTATATATAAATTATGTTAACTTAAGAAATTATCTAAAAAGCTTACAGTTGGACTACCTTTTATAATGATATGAATGCTAATATTTAAACTTAAAATTTCGGAGTATTATTAAAATCTTTAATTAAACAATTAGACATTGTAAACTCAGTTAATGAAGAAAAAAGAGAGAATATACAGTGAATTTAAAATAGATCCTGACAATGAAAAAAAAAAAAAATAAATAAAAAATAACACACCTCAACTATAAAATATATTTAGACAAACTGTTATACAAACAGATATAACAGCTTTACAATTTATTATTAAACAATAAAATCTGAAAAAAAGAGAAACATAAGATTTAAAAAATTCGTTGATCAGAAAATACTAAAAAATCTTTTAAATAATGTATCTTGGGTTGATCTATTGGCTACTAGGGAAGTCGATTCTGCAATAAATACATTCGTTAGTTTATTATCTAATTTTGTAACAGATATCACAAAAGAAATAAAATTAAAAAGAAAAACACATAAAATCTGTCACAAACCAGCTACTAAAAAGGATAAATAAGAAGAATGCTATTTTTTAACAAATATTAAAAACCCGAATAACCTAGAAATTAAACAACAATATAAAACATATAAAAACAAAGTAACTAATTCTATAAAAACTGTGAAAAATAACTATTATAAAAGCCTAATTAACAAAAATATTGAAAACATCTTCGGTAACAACTTTGGAAAGTAATAAATAAAATTAACCCAATAGAGAAACAAAAAATATATAAATTCAATAAAAAACTCGAAAGGGGAAACAATAAATACATTCAAAGAAATTGCAAATATTTTTAATGAAACCTATATAAATGTTGGGAAAAAAACTGGCTGAAAATATTAAGCCAAATCCAACCTATCGAGTACCCCGTAATATTATCAGCAATTCTTTCGTTCTATTTCCAACTTCCAAACGAGAAATTGAAACTATTATTAACGAGTTAAAATCTAATAAAAGTCCTGGTATTGACAATATTAAGGCCGAAATATTAAAAGATATATCTAAATTTATTGTAACACCACTAAATCATTTGATAAACTTGACTTTTGATACTGGTGTATGGCCTAATATATTTAAACAAACAATTGTTGTCCCCTTATATAAAAAAGAAGATGACACATTGGTAACAAATTGTAGACCAATTTCATTAATAACACATTTATCAAAGATTTTTGAAAAAGCTCTTATAAATAGATAAGTAAATTTTACATCAAAATATAGTATATGTAATAAAAAATATGGTTTTAAAAAACATATATCTACGGAAGATGCTATTATAGCACTATCTACCAAAATACTAAATGCTCTAGATGTCTCCATGTCTCTCTATATCTGGACCTCTCGAAAGCATTTGATACTGTTAGCCACTGTTTACTTGTTGATATCTGAGAAGAAGCAGGTATAAGGGACAAATCACCCAAATTATTTGAAAGTTATCTTACAAACCAACAACAAGAGTAGATGGTGTGTACAGTGATCTAGGATCCATAACTTACAGTATCCCACAAGGTACGGTACTTGTTCCTATTCTATTTAATCTTTATATCAACGGATTATTTTCTATTGAAAGTTCAGGGGAAGTTTTGGGATTCGCACACGACACTTCAATATTTTATAAAGCTAACTCATGGTTAGAACTAAAGCAAAAAGTTAAACAGGACCTCCCAGATCTGAAAAGCTGGTTTGACAGTAAGTTACTGTCACTAAATGTAGATAAAACCCACTACTTACCATTCAGTAATAATATTATAACAAAACCCCCATTTTACAATTTAACTCTTACTGCTTCTGGGCAAACACTTACAATTCTCACTGAAAACAAGATAAAATATCTAGAGGATACATATTTTAAATGGAGAAAAAACAACTTAAATATACCAAAAATTAAGAGTGATAATATATAAATTTAAAAATATAAAAGATTATATACAGCCACATCAACTTAAAATCTTCATAGCTTAGTAGAAAGTCATTTGAGATATGCCATCATTATGTGGGGTTGTACTTCACAAACACATTTACAACCACGTGAAATTCTGCAAAAAATATTCTTAAAAATAATGCTTAAAAGGCTCTACAGGTATCCTTCAAACTCATTATTTATTGAGACAAATAAATGTTATGTATCTGAAACAAATTTGTATTATTAAATATTATTTAAAATTTTGGTGGAAGCGAGTTTATATTTTGGTGGGTACACATCCAAATTTAAATAAAATTATTACATGGCGTGTCCACCAGTTTTCCTCTCTTGTTAGTAATAAAAGTTTTATAACTTTTATGTCTTATACTAGTAGCAGCTCTAACCCGATAATTCCTCGAGTTCTGATAATGTGATAACATTTTAACATTTTTTTTGGTGCCAATTCATTGAGATGTTTGCATTATCAAATGGTGTTTTTTACATATTAGTGGAATTGTCAATTCAAGTTCATAGATTATTTAACAGTATAATATATAATAATAATCATAATACTCTCACTAATTCACCCACTTACGAGTGAATTTTAACCCCAAAAGTTGAGCTTGTGCGGAGAAAGGGACGGCTATTATTAATATTTGTCATGGCGCTCCGGGGCGACTTAAAGATGATTGATGGTGCCATTTGACTTATAGGTGAGGAAAACCTGGAAAACCTCACCCACCATATTTATTCAAGAATAACACAAGTTATAAAGTAATATAAATAACAATTTCAAACAAATAAATATTAATACTCAAGTGCACTTGTTTTGAGAACAAATATAAATATAAGAAATATAAATATTAAAAATATAAATATAAACAAATATATACATATAAAATAAAATTAATGCATTATAGAAAGAATATGTATTTTAGATAATATTTTATATAGGAGGCAAACACAATCAAAATACCTACATTTAAATAAAAAGATATCGAAACGTTTATCATACAAAACGCAAATAAATATCAGTTATTTGAAAGAATAATACTTATTGTGTCCATTTTCTAATTTTTGATAAAAAAAATTTAAATTATTTTTAAATATGGACAAGGTATTACATTTTATGTCGACTGGGAGGGTATTAAAAAATTTTGGACCTAGATACAAATACGATCATTGTCCCACTGATTTCTGAGTAAGAGGCACAGTATGGAGATGTTTTTTCCTTGTGCTATATGGATGATCTGGTAAGTTAAATAGTTATTTATTTGAATGATACTTAATATTAATATTATAAACACAAATTTGTTTTAGATCCATAATATTTGTCTCAACAAATAATGAGTTTGACGGATACCTGTATGGCCTTTTAAGCATCATTTTTAAAAATATTCTTTGCAGAATTTCAAGTGGTTGTAAATGTGTTTGTGAAGTACAACCCCACACAATGATGGCATATCTCAAATGACTTTCTACTATGACTATGAACCAAATACAATTCTCTTTTTTCCATGACAAGCCAATAAAAACAACCCCGACCCCCTGTATATTTTATTCGAAGCATTTTATAACATACAAATCTATCTCCCATTTCATCCCCTCCACGTGACAGCCACCAACCATCTCAATTTATTTTAATAGCTAGATGTGTCCATACGATACTTGAAAAGGTAATTTTATGGCAAATTCAGCAATATGACTGTTAAATAATACTAATTAATGTTTTATTGATAACACATTGCTAAGAAACATTTTAATAGTATTTCACACAAGATGTGATAATAATGATTTGGGTTCGGGGTAATATTATGGAAAAGGGATGAATTCATAGAGTGCGTGGTGGTAAGCGTTGCGAATATGAACGAAGGATAATTTATTTTAAAATAAAAAGTGAAGAAAAATGCGATTTAATAAAGTTTCTTCACGCACTCCTTCATTTCGAATGCAAAATTGTGTTTTAATAACATTCAGGCCTGCTATAAGAGAAGAGTTATGTAAATTTTACATCTGCCTTGGTAAAAAATACAAAACTTTGAATCCACTTTGATTGCACTCTTTCGTAATGAAAGCAATTGTTCCCAGACTTAATTTGAATTAATAATATACTCCATTCATTAATTCATTATGCAAGATACACGATGCAAATAAAACTTAATTACTTTTTCGTTTAATGGCAGCTTTCCCTTATTTTAAATTTTACTTTCGTTATATTTCCGGAAAAACCGTTTCTACATTTGTAGAATTTTTTTTTAAACAGCGGTTTTTGAATTCGATTTGAAAACCCGAGACTGGAGACGCATTGGTACCTCAAACTTTCTGGTGGGATGAACAAATTGCATCTTTCTTCCGAATGGGGTTTGAAAATTTGATGCGATTGACGCGAATTGTCGGGTCTGTGCGATTTCAGGCTCGGGATTCACTACTGGGGTGCAAATTCAGGGGTTATTTTTTAGCGATAAAGGTTTTATCCCTGTGATAAATATCGTACTTACAGGAAACTACAAATAGGGTTAGAAAAATATGCCCTTGTTTGCTGGCGTGTGATTTTCCAATAAACCAAATAGGCTAATAAATCATAATATAATAGTAAAAAAAGATAATCTTGGTTTTGTATAGATGTGCTATAAAAACAATATTTTTGGTACATTTTGTGTAAATAAATTCTATTATGCGTTTTAGAGACTAAAAGTATTCTTTTAATTTTTAGGGATTAATAGTACAACATACTTAAACTATACAACAACCGAAAATACAGGACAAAGTACAATATACTATAATATACTATAGACACTATCATTACTTTATTATTAGAGTACCTTTAAGTAGTTTTTCACAATTTTCATAATTCTTTTTGGTTTATCTTTTCCTTTTGTTCACAAAATAGCGACCCTTTGCCTAATTACAAATACTCATCAGTTGAGGGACTATTAGCTATTTTGACTTATTTGTATTTTTAAATGTATTTTTTACCTTATATTGAATTTATTAGATAAAAAGCTGATACAACACTTTTTTTAAATCAGTGCCACGCGTAATTTGTTAAAATACCATTGTTGGCGTACCCATCAAACTAATGAATAAAGAAAATGTGATAAACGCGTTGCCAAAATCAATAGCAACCACAGACTGATTAAACAATTTAATTTCGGCTTTGGTTTACGCATTTACATTGGAAAACTTTTTGAAAATTAATTGTTATTCACAAAATGCGCTGACGGCGTATTTGCGAATTGTTAAAATGGATTGTACTCTAAAAATTAAATATTTTGAACATAGGGTAAATATTTTTTTTTGACATGGAATGTAATTTCTAAAAATTACTAAATCTACATTTACATTATTCTAACAAATGGCTATAGTATCCACATCTATTAAAATATCAGAAATATTACAATTCAAGGTTTGTATTTTTGTTTTTTTTTTTTTTAATTTAATGAAAGAAAATTTGCAGTACACTATGTTTTAAAAGATTTGATATCTGTACTAATATTTGCATAAAGAATAAAAACGTCTTTATACTTATACAAGATAGTAGTATCGTCAGCAAATAGAGTGATATATTTAAGTTACCTAACTAATTCATATAAATTAAAAACAGGGTGGACCAAAGAACAGAACATTGAGGGACACCCCATTTTGTGTCGTTTGCGAGTCTGAAACAGTTCGGACTAACTGTTTGGAGCCTAAAAGGTTGTATTTTATCCATCTTAAGGCCACATCTCTTATACCGTAAACTTTAAGCTTTTGCAGAAATATTCCTGCTTGACACAGTCAAAGGCTTTAGTCAGATCACAAAATACTGCAACTACGGCCTCGCTGAAATTTGATACCTGTATAGGTTAATTGCAAACAAGAAGAAACAGCATCCGATATGTTATGTATTGGAAACCGAATTGACTTATGTCCAGTATATTATTTTGGTCTAAATATCTAACTAGTCGAGTTTTAACAAGTTTTTCAATAATTTTTCCCAATGTCGGAATTAGAGATATGGGCCTAAAATTAGACTGCTCAGTCAGATCTTCTTTCTCATATAATGGAACCACAATACTCGTTTTAAGAGAAGGAGGAAAAGTTCCTAGAGCAAAACTTTTATTTATTAATAAAAATAGTAGTGGTCCTAGGTTTGATCCCTGTGACACCCCTGATGTAACAATAAATATCATAGGTAAAACCAATATAACTAATATATTATTGCTGCATAGACAGGTATGATTCTAAAAATAATACTGATTCACTATTAAAGCCAAATCGTAAGTTTACTAAATAAAACTCCGTGATCTATGCGATCATATGCCTTTGAAATGTCTGTATACTCGTAAATAACATCAAGAATCTCAGAAATAATAGCTTGATTGGTAACTGTTTAACGATTAGCTATAGAGCCATGCTGAAACTCTGTAAGTTGATTAGAAGCTAATGGGTAAATCCGATTATACAGAACAATCTTGAAGACCCTCGACAAGTTACATACTATTGATATCGGTCGATAATTTTCAATTTTATTTTTGTCAGCACTTTGGAAAACTGGAAACACCTAAGCGATTGTCCAAGACCAAGAATATTCTTTTAGTGCGTGAGTGTCATAGACCGCCTTGTTATTCAGAAACATTATACTTTCTCGTTAAACCGCGGATATGTCCAGGACTGGCTATATTAATTCCATGTTTGCCCTGAGGACAATTACGGACTCTGGTTGGGGAGAATGGATGGCCGACCTTGATTCGTTAATAATTTATTATTCTTGATGGAATTTTCACAGGCAATTTAACGTTCCGTTAAAATAAAGGGATCTTCGGTGTTATAAAACTCAAAATAAAATCTATTCTGAATGGGAACTGTTTCATTAATTTTTTAGCCTCGAAAGGAAAAACCTCGCTCTTCTTTTTAATACCGAAAAATTTTAAAGATAAAACTCCAATTAACAAGAGAATTTAGACAGAGCTTTTTTATACGCTTAAATTGAACGTAATTTATTACCTTGATTTCACCCTTATATAAATATTTTTATGACTTCTAACTATCCTTGATTGTTACCTTAATGAATGACGCCTGAGTGGTTTTAATAATTGAGATGTATAAGGAAGAAATATGAGAATAGTTTATCCCTAATGATTTAAAATCACGATGACAGCCTAAATAAATTCTACACATATCTACATTATTGTATTTCTATCCATAACTATTTGATTTTAAATTTAACCTTGTTTGCAAAATTCTATTCCTAGTAATAAATAATTTCAACTTCCATTATAGATAATATCTACTATTAAACAAAAGTTATCTAATTACGATTTTATCTAAAATGTTAAGTATTTAATTCACAATATTAAGGTATAAACATAAATATAAATGTCCAAAGTCATTCTAATAATTATTCCACCTGGTACTATCCTTGACTGTTTTAGTGTCAATAAAAATGTATAAAATTTTTAGAATAGCTCTTTTTTGTAAAAGGAAAACAATTTTACTGTACATCACTCCAAAAAATAATTCCATATCTAAGAAGTGAATAAAATCGACCATAATGAGCGGTTATAACAATTTCTACTGAGTTTGCCACCACCATACTGATGTAGATGGTTCATCCAATTTATATGCTTATCTATACTATTTCCTAAAACTTTTGCAGTTGAGTAAAATTCAATTAGGTCACCATCCAGGTAAATATTTTTAGGATATAGTAGTTTACCTAACAAGTGCGGAAAGTGATACTTTTCCGCACTCGATTGCAGATGGCCGAACAACGCGTTAGCGTGTTAGGTATACAATTTTTTCTACTAGCGTGCGGAAAAAACCCAAAAGTTAACATAAAGAAACCTTTATTATTAAATAAATATCAACAAATTAATTATTAATATTAATATTGAACGTGCAATTTGTAGCATTCTGCAAATTAATTGCAGAGGCTAAAATGTTTTCCAATGAAGTCAGATTTCGGTTTTCCACTGCTTTGTCAGCACTAATTGTTGCAACCGTGGCGATGGGAACTTGGCTGGAAGAGGTCATTTTGGAAGGTTTTACTGGTGACAGCTGCTGACTAGTGGAAGGATCAGCGACAGCGTCATTGAAGTTTAATATTTTATTCGATAGGCCCTTTTGGAAACTTGGTGAGCTTTCTACATAACCTTCTGCGACGCTAGAAGATTTCCAACCTCTGAGGCGTTTTGTTATTCCTTCTCCGGAATCTGCAAGCATTGTGCAAGCACGTCAGAAAATGGGACCCGTATATAATTCAGGATTTGGAAGCTTCAGATAACTTGCAATCTCTGATGGCATTTTTCCGATACATTGTACAGTGCAAGTTCCTTTCTTATATTTCACGAAAAATCGCTTATGTGGGGTTTCAGGCTTTCTTAAACTCACATACTTTCTGAACAAATTGAGCAATTTTCCATTTTCAGCTTCCTCAGAAATCGCAAAGCTTCTGAAAGAGTGGTTTTTTGTGTCTGGAATATTTATCAATAAAATATTTCCTTTGTCATCAATATGATCTAAAGACATCTTTGTTAATTCTTCTCGCCTACATGCGCCCGCCAAACCAAAAATCATAGCGTTTTTTATATGAAGATAAATTTTGTCAGGCGCTTCATTTATAATTTCTTCTTTTGAGAAAATGTTTGCCTTTTTTGGTCTAAATCCAATATGCCGTGACCTTGAAAAACTTGATTAAATCGACGTCTTTTTTGAGTTTAATTACACTTTTTAACATTGAGTACTTGGATCAAAGAGTGTTTGGTTTGCATGTTTTGAAAATTTCAGCGAAATAAGCCAAAAAAGTATTCTTTAAAAATGTTAATTCACTTTTTCTGGCACCAGCTTTCAAACAAAATAGATTCCTTTTCATTCCTATAACGGGATTTTGATGGTAGTAGATCTAAGTTTGCAGTTCTAGCTGCTTCCAAAACTGACTCTGGCAAATCTTCGTCTGATCAATCCATGAAAAATTATCTTCTAGAAAAATTATCTTCTAGAAAAAGACGCGACTGGCTTTGACAAGGTAGTGAGGTAGTGTTTTGACTGACAGGTTTACTTTTTCTTTGTTGCTACGGTGATTCAAAGTGACAAATAAAAAATGTCAGATGTTTATTATTCTTTGACATTCATTTGATGAGCCTTATACCAGGGCCATTAAAAAATTATTGAAACATACGTTTCTTTTTATTAAAAATTATAGCAGAATTCTAATAAATTTCTTAATCTTTTAGTCATTTTGTAAACTACAACCATACAAATATATATTTTAAATATTCAAATGTCAGTATACTCCCAAAAAACTTAACAAATTTACTAGTTTTTTTCCGCACTAGTGCGGAAAAGTGACTCTTTCAACACTAAAATGAGTGCGGAAAAGTGGATTTTTCCGCACGCTAGTAGAAAAAACACTTTTATTACGACCATGTCTAAAAAATACATATTTAGTTTTATTTACATTCAATAATAACGAATTTTTAATAAAACATTTTATTTTTTCCGACACTAGTATGTTTGTGTTGTCAGTGTATTTTTTTCGGAGTTACCATTTAAAAAAACTTGATAAGTCATTAATATGTACTAGAAATAATATTGGACCAAGTACACTACCCTGTAGAACTCCTAAAGCTATAAACTTTAAACTAGATACAATACAAACTTTTTGAGACCGATTTGATGGATAAGACTCGAACCAATTGTAGACGATTCCTTGGATACATATTTTTTCTAAATGTTTTAAATAAAGCGGGATGATGTACACAGTCAAAGGCGTTTGAAAAGTCAAGAATTTTCCTCACAAAAGTTATTGTAGACTTTGCTTTTTAAAAACCATTTTGGTATATTATATTTTTAAAACTTAGACATTGCTGTTTCAATTTAGTCTATAATTCACGGTTAATATTGGTTACATTTTTCTGTACAAAGGTTTGACAATTGCTACCTTCAAACCTAGAAATATTCCATTTAATAAAGGCGTTAAAATTAAAAAAATATTTTTTTTCAACATCAAGTTGCTTATTATATCATATCCACGCGATGCCGCGTCTGCATCCGTAACTATCCCGCGGGCTAACATTACATTAACGCCAGTCCTGAACGCCACATGGCTTTCCCATCGATTCGGAAGAGCTTTCGTCCTGCGGCAGCGCAACCTCTTGTTCCTGCTTTCGATTGGCTGGCGCTGATGTCATTCTTAATTCTATATATAGCGAATGAGTCATAGTTCTAACAGTGTTTCCCCAAATTCCTCAGCGAGAGCACGCTGCAGCAGCATTGTTTGTATTTTGTGAGCGTATTAGGTTATGGTTTGTTTAGCGGCTTGTTTTGCAATAAAAATCGGTGAGTAGCATCTTTGCTTGCTTTTATTTGTCCTTTATTGTGTTTGATTATGTGTTCGATATGTTGTCAAATCAATTCTGTGAAATTTAGGGTTTATGTGCTTTGGTGAAATGGTTCTGGTAGTTTGGAATAAAATTTTATTTTTCTGTAAAGAGGTGTTGTGGCACAGAAGTCATGTATAGTGTTGTTTTAACACATACAATTCAATTAACTGAATTGAAATATAAACAGAACTATTTTAATAAACGATATAATTTTAAAATTAAAGTTTAAGGCTTCATTTATATCAAAATTTGTTGGGATTTAAAATGTTTTGTTACTTTGACTTAATGATATAAAATGTATCTTTAGTTGTCAAATATTATGCAATAAAATGAAATAAGTATGTTAAATTTGTTAAATAAAAAATTGTTTCATTTGGATGATGAATATATTTCGTTCAAAAATTTACAAAACTTCAATTCTTGTTGATTTATTTTTAATCAAAATTTCCAACAATCTCCAATATACAATAATTATTATAAATATTGAAATATTAAATATATTTTTATGTTGTAAAAGAACCTATTTTAGTTTTTAAACATTTTAACCATATTATTTTATACAGAACCATATATTTACATACATAATTAATGTATGCAAAAAAGTGAACTTTAAACTATATAATTTTTCACATTAATCAATAACTAACCGTGCTCATTTAAATATACTTATATAATATTACTAAAACAAATAAATGTTGCGCTACACACATATATTGTGTCACTATAATTTCATATTATTTGTTTAAAGAATTTGCAAAATGACTTTAATTAAACCAATCAACTATTAAAATTTATATTTTTCATTTTATTGGTTTAATGTCACTGTTTATCACAATCACTAATTCTATAATCAACTTTTTTTTTGAAAATTCTCAATAAACCTATAAGAGATGCATTAGTGAAAGAACTGTGAAACTTCATGTCTACATTAATGAATTGCATTTTTTGATTTTTTAATTCAAAGATAAACTCTTTATTTGTTTTGTAGTTCACATAAACTACTACAGAAAATATCACAAATATCTGAAAGTTTGTTTGCATTATTACACATTAAGGTAATTGGCGCTATTGACAACAAATTGGTATGAGCATGTAATATTAGGTAGAGATGGTAACCTAGGTACAAAAAAATCAATTTGTGAGAGTAACAAAGCGCAGTCAATTTCGCCATTTAACAATTTATGCAAGAACAAAATAAATGCCTAATTTCTACGTGTTTTTAATGATACAAAATCAAATTGGTGTAGTAAATCTAGATAGTTACAACCTCTTGAAGGATAAAAACTTTGGAATTTTAAGATTTTCTCAATAATGTTTGAATATTGAATGTATTTAGGATGCCATATTATTGATGAATATTCTAATTTTGTTCTAGGCTAAAATATAAGAAAGTTAATGCTAAAAGACAAATAAAATTTGTACAATTCCGGATTATAAAACCATATGCATGGTACGCTGTATTAAGGGCGGATTTAGCTGTTTTATGGGGGATAAAATTTACTAAGACATGTTTAAAAAAATAATTAATACTAAATTATAATCACAAAGGGACTGGGAAAGTACCTAGAACTAAAAATGGTTAAAACAAAAACACTTTTTGACTGTTACTAGGTATTAAAAGTATAGTCAAATAAGGAAGCTGCATACACGTTTCTTTTAATAAAATAGTATATTATGCAACGATAATGTATTAATAGCCATTACATGAGAGTGTTGCATACACTTTTTTTTCTACCACCAAGAAACTATTTCAATTCAACAACATTGATTTATTTTTTTCATTTTTTAATACTTTTTTATACAAACAAGAAATAAAATATGAAAGAAAAATAAGTTCTTAATATAATAAAATATAATATAATTAAAAATGATACATTTTAAATTACATTTTAATTAATTTTGTTTAAATACAAATTTTGAATAGTACAATTATTAAAAAGAACTTGAGGTGTACCACCTTTAGTCACAAGCGACTTTGTACTCGTAGATGAAGAGGGCAAATTAATATGAATGTTATTATTTGTATTATGAATAGAGAATTTGATTTTCAGTTTCATAATGAAAACCAGTGTTACAATGAGTATAATTATGAAACTAAAAATTAGCATTTAATTAACAACCTATAGGATAGAAGTAGAAAAAATTAATTTAAAGTACTGCAAAATAATAAACATGTATTTCTCATTTCTATTATATGAAAAACTTAATTTGTAAAAAATAACTATCTATTGACATCAGTGATGCCGCGAGACAAGACGAGACGAAAAAGTGGCCTCTCTCGTCTCGTCTCGTAGGGCGAGAGAAAACTGTTCTCTCGTCTCGACGAGAAGGCGCTTCTCTCGGTCGAGAGAGCCTTTACTTTCGTCTTGTCTCGTCTCGTTTCTCTCGTGATAAAACAATATCAAATTTAAATTTGATAAATACGAAACATGATAAACGGTAAAATTTGTAAGACAAAAACAAAGAATTTTTCAAGTAATTTTCGCATTAGTACCCAAATTTGGGAATTAGAAATACTTTTGTCTCTCTGTCTCTGCGTCTGTCACAGTCGTTTTACAATTGAAATTTGAAGTAATAATGACCGATTCCACCGTTGTGTTAAACGAAGTTTAAAATGACATTTTTACAATAACAATGTCATTTTAATCTCCGTTTAACACAACGGTGGAATCGGCCCTAAGTGGCCTAGATTAGGCATTAACTAAAAACGAAAATACTTTGTCTTGTAAGTCAGTTGGGGAGAGGGGGAAGAGGTTAAATTGGAAGTTAGAATTTTTCTAATGCAATCCTGCGATGTCAAATGAAATCATTTTGTAGTATGTTTTCAAAATGCAAAAAGATAGGGACATAAAACAAAAACGATGTGAAATTAGAGAAACATTATGATATTTTTGTTATAATGGGATGCATTTTACTTGAGACATAAAATAAAGGGCGTTACTATTTTCTAATGGAAAGTAAAGTCATGTAATACCTTATTTGAAAGATATTTTGATTATATTTATGTCCAAGCAAACAGTTTTAATTTTTTTTTTGTTTTTACAAAAATTACATTCTTGATAATCCTCGTGTGCCGCAATAATCCTAGAAATGTTAGATAATGTTAGAAGAACATTTTTTAATAAGCTTTTTTTGCCAAGAAGTTATGAAAAATTTAATACGTCAAGTGGTTTTTAAATCACCTTTGATATTCTTTATTTATTTTAGTAAATATAAGAAGCGTTTCCTTAGTAAACAATAATTGTTAATACGAGAGTTATCAAGAATGTAACTTATTAGTGAAGGCCCAGAATATGTCTGTATAAGAACAAAGTACCAGCTATAATAAATTGCCATTTGTGCAATGTTAAATTTCATAAATAAATAAAAATAATTGGGTGGGCGGTTAATTCTGCCGGTGAGTGTATATAGAATAGGTGTATTATAGTTAACTTTTTGACTGTCTCAAAATCTAATAAGTTAAAATTTTAAGCTACGATAAGCAATTGAAAATTTCAAATAAGCAAAGAGAAAATTGTTCGAGAGAGCTCGAGAGAAACGAGAAATTCTCGTCGAGAGATGACACTCTCTCGTCTCGTCTCGAATCTGTTTTCGAGAGAAAATGTCTCTCTAGTCTTGTTCGAGACGAGACAAGACGAGAGACGAGAATCTCTCGTCTCGCGGCATCACTAATTGACATATTAATAACAAAATAAAGTAGAAATGTGTATGTTAATTAGTAAGATTTTACCCTAAAATAAATTTAAAACTGTTGTACAACTTCCTTATTGTCGATGTATAAGAAAAAGAGGAACAAGAAATCAATAAAATTTTAAATGAAATATTGGATATAGTATGGGTAGAAATATGATATTTGTATTTATCTGATGTAAGTAGGTATGATAAAAACACATAAATCCGAAATGTGTTATTTCTAAATCTATCTAATTCACCATTTTTCTACGAGATAAACTTATTTAATTTTTTTTCTTTGCTGTATCCTCGATTATCGGATTGATCATTATTCCCCGATTTATTTGAATTATATCAAATTGCATAACTATATTAATAACAACAATATACTTAACAATAACTAAGGAAAGTGATTTTAAAAATCATGATATTTTTATCCTTAATTTGGTTTTACAATGTTAAACAATCAGCTGTACTAGAAATACTGGTATATAATTTTGAATCACCTGCAAATATTAACCTATTGTATTCTAGCTAGCCACATAAGTCGTTGATAAATATTAAGAATAATAGTGGCCCTAAATTGGACCCTTGAGGAAACTACACTTGAAGTTAAGAAATTAGAATTAAATCCATTATTGTTTGGGCTGAATTATGATATGATTTAAGAGGACGTAAGTGATATTAAAATCTAAATAAGAAAACTTTTGCAGAATTATTATATGACTAATTTTTTGAGACATCGGAATACACTGCATCAACCTGTACTCTACTATCTAACGATTCACAGAGATGTTGACTGACAACTGCCAGATTACTAGTAATTAAGGGAAGTCATGAATCCATGTTGATATATAGATATCACACTTTTAATAGATAGTTATAGATACGTTTATACCAAGCTTTGCAGTGATTAGCGATGCCGCGAGACGAGAGATTCTCGTCCCTCGTCTCGTCTTGTCTCGTCTCGAACGAAACGAGAGAGACATTTTCTCTCGAAAACAGATTCGAGACGAAACGAGAGAGTGTCATCTCTCGACAAGAAGTTCTCGTTTTTCTCGAGCTCTCTCGAGCTCTCTTGAACAATTTTCTTTTTGCTTATTTGAAATTTTCAATTGCTTATCGTAACTTAAAATTTTAACATGATTTCGAGATAGTCAAAAAGTTAACTATAACACACCTATTCTGTATATATTAAATGGTAACAAATGATACTTCTGTTATTAGGATTTTATAAATAGTGATTTATAAGAAAAAATATTTCTCATTTCATTTATTTAAAATTTATACAATCATTTCTTATATTTAATCCATTCTACTTTTCTGGGGTTACTTTTGAAGATAAGTTAAAAATTTTTATGCGTTTTTTCGAAAAACTGTCAAAGAAAAGGTAATACAAACGAATGTATTATATACAGTGTACCCTCCTCTATTTTGACTTTTAAATGAAAAAAA
This sequence comes from Psylliodes chrysocephalus, assembly GCA_927349885.1. Classification (NCBI taxonomy): domain Eukaryota; kingdom Metazoa; phylum Arthropoda; class Insecta; order Coleoptera; family Chrysomelidae; genus Psylliodes; species Psylliodes chrysocephalus. Next base: position 13,234,013 of record OV651826.1, on the reverse strand, counting down.
ATAATGACAAAACAAACACGAGGTAAAACTCAAGAGATATTATATTTTTGTTATAACGAGATGCACTTTACTTGAAACACGTAAGATAGATAGCTTTAAATTTTCTACTAAAAAGTAGGGTCATGTGATACCTCATTTGAAAGACATTTTCTATATTTTTACGTTCATGTAAACAGATTTAGGTTTTTATGTTTTTATGTTTTTTTGTAGTTGGTACTTTGTTCTTATACAGACATGTTCTGGGTCTTTACTAATCAGTTACATTCTTGATAACTCTCGTATTAACAATTATTGTTTATTACTAAGGAAACGCTTCTTGTATTTACTAAAATAAATAAATTAAGAATATCAAAGGTGATTTAACAAAATTCTCTTCTAACATTATCTAACATTTCTAGGATTATTGCGGCACACGATGATTATCAAGAATGTAATTGAATCGGTCATTTGAGAAACGACACATGTCACATTTTTGGCCATTTTGTTTTTATTACAAAAATACAATATTTAAAGGTAAATTATAATTATTGTATTATACCGAAAATAGAGCAAAACTATTTTTTAACCATGTTTTGTGATTTTCACTTTTTCTTATTTTTTTAAAAAATGTTTTAAAACTGAGATGTGCTGTTTCTCAAATGACCGATTCAATTTTTGTGAAAACAAAAAAGAATTAAAACTGTGTGCTTGGATGTAAATATAATATCTTTCAAATGAGGTATTACATGATTTTACTTTTCATTAGAAAATTTAAAGATAGTAACGCCCTCTATTTTACGTCTCAAGTAAAGTAAATCTCATTACAACAAAAATATCATGTTTCTCTAATTTCACATCGTTTTTGTTTTATGTCTCTAACTTTTTGTATTTTGAAAACATACTACAAATTGCTTTCATTTGACATCGCAGGATTGCATTAGAAAAATTCTTACTTCCAATTTAACCTCTTCCCCCTTCCCCAACTGACTTACAAGACAAAGCATTTTCGTTTTTAGTTAACGCCTAATCTGGGCCATTTATTACTTCAAATTTCAATTGTAAAATGATTGTGACAGACGGACAGACAGAGAGACATAAGTGTTTCTTATTGCCAAATTTGGGTACTAATGCGCAAATTACTTGAAAAATTCTTTGTTTTTGTCTTACAAATTTTACCGTTTTTTCATGTTTCGTGATTTTCAAATTTAATTTTGATATTGTTTTATTCCCAGAGAAACGAGACGAGACAAAACGAGAAAAAGGCTATTTCGAGCGAGAGAAGCGCCTTCTCGTCGAGACGAGAGAACAGTTTTCTCTCGCCCTACGAGACGAGACGAGAGAGGTCACTCTCTCGTCTTGTCTTGTCTCGCGGCATTACTAGCGGTGATATTAAGATTGCATACTGACCTATAATAATTGTTTAGAGCAATGCGAACTTGAGATTTATATATGGAACAGATTTTATTTATTTTGTAAACATCTGGAAAGACTATATTAAAAAGAGTTTGTAGCAGAAAAAAGTATTTTGAACCCGGGATAAATATATTTTTTAATTTTTTTCAGCATCTATAATTTCTTTTTCGATCATTGCTTCAGAACTAATATTTAATAGGATATTGGAATAATATTTAAATTGTAAATTTAGGTCATCTGGGAAAAAATAGATACTTTCAAAGAATGTACTAAATGCATTCACTAACGAATAAGGATTATCATTATAGAACATTTTACCAGTAATTCTAGAAGTTTTCTTTTTTTATTAACAATTTGGATATTTTGTAAATACAACGCGTATGCTTCCTTGATTTTAAGTTTGATATTTAATCTGAGTCTACTAATTTCTTGGTAGTAAATAATATATTTATAAATATTACCACTTACACCATAATATTCAACTACTTTGATCTTACAAGAATTAAATATTTATTGTATATAAATAGATAAAGACATCCCTAGAGAACTAACATTGTCAAAAATATTACATGTAGGAAAATAGGCTATCAAAATATCAAATAATCCCGGTACAGTTATATGTTTGTATAATAAAGTCAACTAAAACATTTTTATTCAGTACCGCCTAAAAAGTCCAATGTGCATGACCACAATTTGTCCATAAAGCCCCAGAAAAATCTCCGGCAGATATGAAGACTTTTTATGAGCCTAAGCTAGCATTTCATAAAAGAAAATGTACCTAGACAATGTAGTTTGAGGGGAAAAGGGCCGTCATAAAAGAAATGTAATTTTGGAGGCTCACTTCAATATAACTGAATGAAAACCACGTTTGGGCTGATCTTCTACGGAAAATGTTCTAATAAAGAATAAGATCAGGTGTTCAATATATAAAAGTGTATCGCTACTCGTAGGGGATCAGGATGGAGTTTTTATTTTTGATATTAGCGTCAAAAAACTTCATCTTTGAGAGCTTCCACGTTAAACTGCAAAACTTTCAATGTTTTGTAGACACGCGAAAACTTGGAGAACTCGTTATTAAAAAGAATCTATATGAAATGATTTTCTTTTCACCGTTTTATGCTTCGCTGGATTTATTAATTTGCCACTTTAAAATAAATAAAGCAGGCTCGATTTTTTCTGTACCTTTTCCCAATTCTTTTTCGACATGAAATGCTAGAATGTCCGCCTCTTAAATCGTTTCTAACTTTGAAACCGTCGTTCCAAAATATTTCCAAAGTTTTTTCAATAAAGAAAAAATTATTTTTTATTTTTTTTTAATTTCATAAGTGATTTTTGATACGGAAAAATTTATTTACTTCCTAAATTAGACGTGACAAATTCCTTCTGAAAAACGAATAACGTATATCTTTTATGCACTGTTTGATGGTTTTAAATTTGACAAACATTACTTTTTTGTTCTAATTTCCTCTTTACTTTATTTTATGGAAACCTTGGTTGATTCAGTAGTAAGAGCAGTGTTAAGGGTGTAAAAAATGGAATACTCAAAGGCACAGTACTTTTATTTAATTAATATATTAATAAATTATTATCATTGAATAATAAGAGTCAGATACTTAGCTTTGTCTATGACACCGTTGTTATTTATTCGGTAGATGCGTGAAAGATTTAAAGAATCAATTAAAAAGGACCTTGGTTTGATCACAGGTTTCTTACTGTTTACTGTAGTAAAATAGTTACTAAAGAAATATCCCTAACTATAATAATCTAAATATAATATATAATAATATATAAAGGTAGTTAATACATTAAGAACATTTCTATATACAAATTTAAATATCTTACAAATATCCTGGATTTATCTTGCCTAAAGATATTGTATTACGCATTGATGGTATCAACAATAAACTATAAAATGATTGACTAGTATGAAACAATTAATGTGTATCTAGAAAAAAAAAATAGAAATTATACAAAAATTATTCCTAAAAATTATTTATAAAAAAAATCGTACTATCCCTAGGACGAACTATGTAAAGAAATAAAAGTATTACATCCTAAAAAACTATTTTTTCTTAAAATTGCCAATTATTACTATAAAAACCCAAATAGGCTTAATATTGTTACTCATGATAACAAAACAAAAAGAGAAACCAACTTTAAATATAAAAACGGTTACTTCTTTTTAGTATTGAAAGTATTAAATTATTTATATCTAAAAATTTTGAAATAATATTATTACAAATTAAAATAAATAATAATTTTTTTATTAAAACAATACAGAGCAAATATTCAGTGAGTAAAAGAAAAATGAAATAATAACAGCGCGATATAGCAGAAAAGAAATATAAAAGAGGAAATCATGAAGAAAGAAAAAACAAATTAGACAGTACAAGAGAAAGGAACATAAGAATAAAAAGGAAGCTAGATTATCTTTAAAAAGAATAATTATGAGAATTTAAAAATGAAAATCAAGGGATTAAAATATAAAATAAACAGCTTAGGGTAGATCTAAATGCACAAGAAGGAAGAATAATAGAATTAGAAAACTACAGGACAGACAAAAATGGAGGGACATTGTAAAGAGTATTATTTAAGAGAAGGGGCTTGATCCACCCAAAATGTGGATCTAGAGAGCGAACAGCTGCTTAGCCCTATTAGAGGCGTTTTTGGCCACTTTATATATACAGAGCACATATTAGAAATATTATAAATCTGAATATCGATAGATAAATAAAAAGTTATAAATAGATGGAAATTTTTGTAGTTTTGTTATATTTATTTGTATATTATATTCATTAATCATAAAAAAGCATTTATTAAATAGTACTTACCATATGTCTACCTACGCCATGGATAGTTTCACACCTTGTCGCAATGGGTAGCTTTATTTGTATGTACCTGAAAGATATATTACATAAAATTAGTAAAAATAAAATATTAATTTTTGTACTAGATGGTTACATTTATTATATATTTTCAAATAAACAGTTTATTATAATATTAAATAATTAACAGAATTTGTTTGGACCAGAATATTCTCTTTTATTATCTAAAAATATAAACGCATCATCACAAAAATTGAAACAATGGTGATGCTGTATACTTTTCCTAATTTATATATGGTTGGCATACATCCCTGTCCCTATCCCTGTCTCTGTTTCTGTCTGCCTCTGAAACATTATCCGAATCGAGAGTACGAAGGATCGGAAAAGAGAAAGACATAAACAAAAGTTAAGGATTTTTATTAGGTCTTTAAATCTATAAAAGGTTTTGGGGTGACGACGATGTTAAGTGATTCATTTACTAAATGTTTCTTTTTTTGATAAATGTATGGAATCGAAACATTTTTATCAAAGGAATCATGGAAATGGGTCCCAAGAGTTCAGAGAGGAAATTCCTAAACAAAACAGAGTAGTCTCATATTCTTTATTAACAGAAATATTTACTCTAATAATATTCTGTATAGAATTGCTTTAATGAAAATAAGAAAAGATGTTCTAAAATTATTTTTTTTATAATTAATAAGCTTTTGAAAACTGTAGAAATATGTTTTACTTCAGTTTATATGTTAGGTAATTTAAATGAATTTTCGGATTAGAAAATGTACAAACAGACAAGCTGATAATTAACAGTGACAATCAGCTATCACAAAGAATGAAAAGACGAAAAAGTTAAAACGCTAACACCCATTTTAATTTTTACCTTTGTATAGCCGCGAGAATGATTATGCTGATGTAAAATCGATAAAACAACAACGTGCACTCGTTCTGCTTGCAGAATTTATAATTATTTCTGCTTTCCATCTAAATATCGAAGTTGAGTTTAAAATGAAAACGATGCTATACCATATTTCCTACATTTAATGGTTCAAATAAAATCTATTTTTTAATCGAAAATATTGCTGAGACTCCGATTTCCTTTGGGAAATTAAATTTTGATCAAAGTATTGGTACTCATAAATTGACAAAAGGATAGAAATAAAAAGATTTTTAAAGCAATATATATGTCATTACTTGCTTTTGACTGCGAATCATGGGCAATTAACTGAAACAACAGAAACGTAAAATAGAATCACCGATAAGAAGCACCTATTAAAATCTAGAGGAGTAACAAAAATATACAATATACAATTTACCTGATAACGTTGTATGCGCACCTTCAGTTAACTCGTTTAAAAACCAATTTGATTCATTAGGCTAAGTATGTATATATCTGTATAGACACAATAAATTAAAATCACAACAAATTGTAATGCAACTTAACCTAATTTATTGTCTTTATACTTTTATTTTAATTTTTTTTTTTATTATCAATTTATAGTTATAGTTTATAAAAAAAAAATTGTTTAATTTTAAGTAAAATTTTTTTGAATAATATGAGCTTTATAGGATTTTGGTTCTCAGCTCATGTCAGTAAATAATAATAATAATAATAATAATAATAATAATATATGAGTATAATGAAAGATAGGATATAAGAAATGAATAATAAAAATAAATGAATACAATATGTTGCCCAATAAGATTCCAATTACAGGACATCTCTGTATCTGTAATGTGTGTGGAAGATGAATTGGCCCACGGAACTTATGCCTCACTAGGCTCATTGTACATCCTCCTAAATTAATAGGCTCATCTTAGCTCGTCAGCTAGCTTACAGAATTGAACTAGTTAACAACAGCCCCGAGAGGTGTTTCTCTTATATCGGCCGGTGTTAGCCAATACTTGTCGAACACAAATATTCTAATAAATGAAAGCATAAGGCAATCGTAGAATAGTTTCGAGATATATTGCGACACGTCAAGCGTCCCCTCCCAATTAGTTTTAGAACCTGGTGCAGTGTTTCCCACTCCGACGCATTGTGGGTGGAGTTGCATTATTTTCCGAAACTACTCTAGAGGATATGCTCGGAGATGATATTATGCTCTTCTTTTTCGCACCCACTGCAGAGTGCAGATTCTGACTGCCCCATGCTATGGAGATGTTTCCGTACTTGGCAATGACCAGTTAGAATATCTGTGATCAGGCTCAGAATCTGTATAATCATATTTGTTTGCTGTGGTGTTATCAGGGTAACTTAAAAGCTTCCTGGAAACTATGCAGCTTTTTGTTCCATTCCACATTTCCTTAAAATTCATAAGGGAATTTTCTTAAATTCATGTGTCACTACCAATGTTTTCAGTCCACTAGAAGGGTCAGGTCCAAAAAGTATTTGGTTGGCTGCCTTATTGGCTAGTGAATCAGCAATACAACCGTCTTTCTGATGTGATGCGGCGTGACCTTTGAGTCATCTTAAGGTGACCAAATTGTTGATGGATACATCGGCCAAAGCCTTGTGATATTCTAGTAGTCTTCCTGAGTAAATTCGTGAATAGTGGTTGTCTACCACCTATATATTGTAATGTAGTTTTTTTGCTGTTATAAGAATCGGCGTGAGTTAGGTTTTAACTACACTGACACTATTGCTTATAGCCCCATTTGATGTATAGGTTTACGGATATGGAGTATATTCCACATCCTGGTCCTATATTAGAAGCGTTGGAGTAGATATGAATCGAACCTGCTACTCCCGGCTCTTTTATTTGTTCTGTTATAACTTTATATGGCTTCTGGAAGATATAATATCGGTAAGATGGAGTCCATGTCGCTTGAAGCAGTAGCGAGCGCCTCACCAGATCCTACCAAGTTATTTTCTAACCGTGCGGAGTTATGTCATCAGAACAAGCTTATTTACGTGTATATCAAGAGTAGTGAGACTAAAAATGTCTTTAATAACTCTGGTTGCTGTTATTTTCATGGCTTCTGTTATGTTAAGACATGCTGTTCTTTAAAGTTGTTCTAGTTTGCGGATAGTTGAATTTTTGGTATCCAGACAACTACGCCGTATGTTAGCATAGGTCTTATGATAAACGTGCAAGTCCATGTGACGACTTTAGGGGAGATCCTAAGGTTCGGCCCACGGCATTCTTCATAAGCAATTTATGCTTTTTTGACTGTTTTATATATGTGAGTTAACTTGCTGCCAAAGGTGAGATCTAGGTACTTCATATCTGTTGCAAAGTTTAGCTTTGTGTTTAAGAGCTCTGGATGTTTTAGTTCCATTTTCAATCTTTTTATTGTGAAAAGGACCATTTCTGTCGTGTTTGGATTGATAACCATCTGAGGAACATTACTGTTGGTTAGTGAGCGTATTATTTTGGGGAAGGTGGTTTCGTCAAAAGTACATTCTTCTATATATAGGAACACCTAAGACAGACTCTTTATTGTCCAAGGATCTTCCTATTCGGCCAGCAACTAGGTGAAGGGCTGAATAAGTAGATCTGCCTGGGGTGTATGCATGTTGATTTTGGTAGGTATAGTGGCCTTGTTGTAATCACCATAGTCCTTATATACCTTATTACAGGACAATACTAAATAAAAGGAAAAACACCCAATGTACTAAAGAATGAGTTTCTTAAGATTTTTACATGTTTTTGTTTTTGAATTGTTTAGTTCAATGATTGATATAATTAATATGTAATATGTCAGAATTTTTATTAAATAGTTTTTTGATACAAGTTTATGTTATTGCCTTTTATGGTCCACTCATCAGGTTATGGGCCCAGTACAGAGGAGGAAACAAATTTAAAAGCTGTGTGGCGCTTTTCTGTATGATTCTCTTCTAGAGATACGTTGTTAACGCATCAATGAAAGGCGTAAAGTATTAAAAAAAAGGTAGATACGTAGTGCGCGCATCTAGAAAACGAAAATGACAGAGAAGTCGATTGACCTCAGAACTACCTACAGTGGAAATTTCAGCTTAAATGTGCTTTTAAAGCTAAACGGCTTTGGGGAGCAGCTGATGGAACCAGAACCAGAACTTCAAGCAGCACAAGACAAGTGGTATAGGAAAGATGCCCAAGCAATATTCCTTGTGACATCGGCAATGTATCTAAACCAAATTATGCTGAGCGAAAACTGTGAAACGAGTAAAGAGATCGTAAATAAACTAGATAGTCAAACTCCAGGTTCTACGCCATACGAAATATGGACTGGACAAAATAATTTTTGGGACATTTAAAAAACATTTGGCTGCGATGCTTATGCACACGTACCAGATGAGAGGCGAACCAAGTTGAAGCTAAAAGTAAAAAATTAACATTTGTCGGTTACGATAAAAATTCGACTAACCATAGACTTTTTGACCTAATGACGGTATGTCGTAATGTAATCTTTAATGAGACTTCTGGAACTGTAGTAAATATACATAACATGATTAAAATTAATTTAGAAATAGATAATGTCATCAAATATCTAGAGATTGGACCAAATGATATAGCTCAAGATGTTGAACCTGAGGTCCAGAATGAAAAGTCCGATCCGCGACCGAAAAGAAATATTAAGGTACCAGTAAGATATAAGGACTATGAAGTAGATATTCTTCAGAAGTACCAAAAAGTAATAAGCTCCACTTACGCTCAAAAATAACAAGAAGCCATTAATGAAGAATTAATTAGAGAAAAATAACACTTTGCAGATAACATAAATTCCATCTGATGATAATAATTTGGATTCAAAATGGGTATTTAAGTTAAAAAAATATTCAAAGGTGAAATTTTCCGTTATAAAGCTAGACTATATGTAAAAGATTGTGCACAACAACAAGGAATTGATTATAAAGAAATATTCTCCCCTGCAACATGATTCAATAGCTGCACAAAATTGTTATGAAATGATTCAGTTTGATATTAAAACGCAGCCTTTCTCTACGGTGATCTAGAGGAAGAAATTTTCATGGCTATTCCAGAAGGCTTATAGAATATAAATACTAAAAGTAATGTAGTTTGTAAATTATCAAATCTTTATATGATTGAAAGTAGTCAGCCAAGTAATGGAACAAGATGTTTAATTGTTTTTTAGAAAAATGTAGGTTTATAAGATCACAAGCTGATAGATGTGTATATCATGGCTATCTACATCTACAATATTAAAGTTATTCTCGTCATTTATGTTGATGATGGTTTGCTATCATCGTTAAAATTGGAAATTGGAAAAATTTTAGGTGAGTTGAAAAACTATTATGTTGGACTTGACGTTTTAAGAAATCCAATGAACGGATATCTATTTTTATTTGTTAAGAAAGTTACATAAAACAGATAATAGAAAAATTTAGAATTCAAAATGTCAAGCTTTGCAATACTTCTGTGGATCTTAACTGTGATTTGTCTTTAGATGCGAGCTGGTTATTATACAGACAAGCTATAGGTTGCTTATTATTTCTAGCTACTGTAACTCAGCCAGATATAGCATATGCAGTGGGAGTATTAAACCGGTATGTAAATAAACCTACTGAAATGCTGTAAAACGGTTAATGATATATTTAACTAGAACCCCTGATCTTGGTATTTAAAAAAAAACCAAATAAATTAAGCGCCTTGATTGGTTAATCAGACTCGGACTACGCTGGCGATCCTAAGACTTGTAGCTCAATCAGTGGATATCTGTTTAAACTATGTAATGCTTCAATTACTTGATTAAGTAAAAAACAAAATAGTATTTCTATATCTTCTACTGAAGCAGAATACATTGCAGCATCAAATGCTGTTAAAGAAGTAATTTGGCTTCAACAATTTTTAATAGATGTAGGTGAAGATGATTAGATGTTCAAGCCTACAATTTTATTCATTGACAATTAAAGTGTTATAAAAAACCCTGAATTTCATAATCGATCATATCGATATTCGATATCGCTTTATATGAAAAAAATATGAAGCAGTTCATAATATATTATACCGACATTTATCAAAACGGATGATCAAGAAGCTGATATTTTAAAAAGGGTTACATAATGTCATGAAATTCCTAAAGCCTACTCTGTCTAAGCAAGCGGCCTTCACGTCTGTAGCAACCGACTCATGCTCGAAACGGCGAAATATTCTGCGAATGCAGCTGAGGCACTAGAAACGGGTAGAACGGGCGGAGTGTGCCGTTGAGTCAGAGATGGAATTTTCGGGAGCGTCTGGAGACTTCTCGTAGCAGAGTTGGACTTGGTATAAATAGCCGACTCATCGGCGCACAGTTTAGTTTAGTATAAAGCGTCAGACAGAAAAGTGAAATTGTACTAAATAAATTAGAATTGTGAGTTAGTGCCTAAGTATTATATAAATTAATTGGTACGTCATAAATAAATTGTAAATAGTGTGTTTTAAATAAATAAACTATAAATAAATTAGACTATCGTCACAATAAGAAGAAATTTGAAGAACTCCGCAATTAAATGGTAATTACTTCTAAAAGCTTTGTTAAAAGAGGTATACTTTTGGTAAACATGAAAGTTTTCAAAATATAAAAAATCGTATTATTCTGGTTTTTGCTAAGTTTGTGTTTTTGAATTGTTTAGTTTAATGATTGATATAATATGTAATACGTCAGATTTTTTATTAAATAGTTTTTTTTTATATAAGTCTGTGTTATTGCCTTTTATAGTCTATTCATCAGTTTGTAGCTTGAATTTCAGTACATAAAATCTAATTGAAAATGAAGGCGAACTGTCACCTCAGTGCTTGAATTTTACATTTATTTACACTGAAACTATCAGTGCAGTGAATGGCGCAAATTTATATAATATATGCATGGATTCCAATTTAGGCAATATTCGCCAAATTTAATAATCCCAGTGTTTTTTTTGAAAATCCCTAAACGTGCAAATGAGCAATCGGAATTAAATTGGGGAGAAAAATCCAACCGACTGCCTGCTGTAGAAGCATGCACGCATACAAATTTGGCAGATGATCAACGTTTCTCTTTTTGCCGTAATTTTCATCATGCAACGCACATTCAGCGAACAGTTGAATAAATATATGGAGTTGCATATTTCTTTCATTAAATACAAAGGAAAATTAATAATGGCCGCATGAACGCAACATATTTGCTCAGGCTTATAATAGCTCAATTACTACAAAATTCGTCTGAAATCAAAGATAATTGGGTACAATTTAGATGAAAAAGTATCTTGGCAACCGTGTGAGCTACAATGTCGGAAGTTTTCAGATTTACTTTATGTTGATTTCTCCCTAATGAAAGAAGTGTGTACGTCTTTGGCTCGGGTCGGAGGCATTGTAAAGGAAAGAAGGAATGGCCTCGGGATGCGTCATCGTCATCATATAGGTGAAGGATAAGGATTAAAGTTAACTTGTGAATCAAGAGGGTTGAGTTGAAGCGCGATCTCCCTGTGAGACGAAACATGGGGAGGCTATTTCATTGAAACGCTGTTATTTCTCCGATACTGAAATATTTCGTCTAACTTCGATTATATTACCGACTTATATACAACGTAGATTCAATTAAAAATAAATCTTTTTTAAGCAATAGAGGTATCAAAGAGTACAAATAAGTGGAAACAAGTCACAAAAAATTAAATTAAACTATGAAAATAAAATAAAATATATTTGACTTGGAATTGTATTGCTTTTTTAAAACTATGAATTACTCAAGGCATTATTCTTGGTCCAATCTTATACATTATGTATACCAGTAACTTTGAATACTCTCTAAAATACTGTAACTACCATTTTTGAACTATACTGTAACTACCATTTTTGGACTATACTGTAACTACCATTTTTGGACTAGTATCATGCTTTTCTTCTAAATATAAAAATTTAGCAGAATCTGTAAGGACTGTAAAAGAATTGCAGTTCAAAACCAGATGAAGTTAAAAATATCGGCGGAGTCGAATTGTCTCTCATAATAAAAATATTACCTGACTCTCAAAAAGGTGACGGTCGAATTGTCTCTTGGATGATTTTAATACGTAATTAGTATAAGTACTTATAATACCTTAAAATCTAAACGTTGTTGCCAAATCGATTTTATATCTTGACGAAAACTATGGAATGGTATTTCCTAATTTTGTTAAAATAAAACAGTAATTAGGAAATTATATTTATTTTATTATATAATATAAAACAAAATACAATATACAAATAAGTAAACAATACGAAATGAAGTTCGTTACATATCTTTTATTATAACGGATATATTGGGATATATTGAGATGGAGTCCATGTTTGCTTGAAGCAGTGGGAGCTTATCAAGCGCCTCCTGCCAAAAGTGACGTCTCGCCTCACCAGCTCCTACATCAGGTTCTATTCCAACCGTGCGGAGGCATGCCATTCTCGTCAGAGCAACCTTCTTGATGTAAATATCAAGGAGAGTGAGACTAAGAATGACTTTCATCGCTCTGGTCGGTATTGTTTTCATTGCTCCAGTTATGTTGAGACATGCTGTTCTTTGAATTTGTTCTAGTTTACGGATAGCTGTTAATTTTTGGGTTTTTGGTACCCAGACAATTGCATCGTATGTTAGCATATGTCTTATGATAGCCGTGTAAGTCCATGAGACGACTCTGGGGGAGAAACCCCAGGTGCGTCCCACGGTTCGGCGGCATTGTTCATAAGCAATGTATGTTCTTTTAACTCTGTTTTCTAAATGCGAGTTTTATGTTCACTTGCTGTCAAAGGTGAGACCTAGGTACTTCACCTCTATCGCAAAGTTTAGTTTTGTGTTTAGGCGTTCTGGAGGTTTTAATTCCATTTTTATTCTTTTCCGTGTGAAAAGGACCATTTCTGTCTTCTTAGGATTGATATTCCCTGTTTGCAGAATGACCAGGTCATCTGCATATGCAATTGTGTAGTGACTGTCATTATTGAGGCGGCTGATGAGGGTGTCGAGGACCATATTCCACAGTAGAGGTGATAGCACCCCTCCCTGTGGACATCCCCTCGAAACCAAGCCTCTTATATTCACATCTTCTACACTTATGTTTACTGCTTGCTTTGAGAGCATGTTATGTATCCCACTAACCATTTGTGGAACATTCCTGTTGGTTAGTGAGTGTATTATCTTTGGGAAGGTGAAAACACCCAAGGCGGACATAATCTCATTAATAATGATTTGTGTATAAGAAGTATGCAATGAAACTATTAAATTGAAACAAAAATAAAAAGAATTAAAATTAAGAATCTAAGAATCCAATTAAGAATCTAGTTACCAAAAGTATAATTAAATGTATTAAAAAACTTTCTTCTATGTAAGGAAAAGAATTCATCATGGCACTAGTAGCGGAGATTGCAATAAAGACGGAGATGTTTTTTATATTTTATCGATCTGGTGTTTTTTGTCGTTTATGAAGAATCGCTGTGAAAAGAAAGCCGTTGTGGGATTTCATATTTACTATTGTGGAAGCAATCTCCTTTCGCGTTATTGCATAGCGACTTTCACTTTTTATGCCGTTGCTCATAACGTCAAATTCCGCACTGCTATATATACTCCTCACTCCTCCTAGATATTTTCACGCCCTTCTTGAAATTGCATGACAACTTAAATACGCGCGTTTTATGCACTTTGCTGAATATCTTGACGCTATCGTGGAAAAAAATATCAGGGTGGCTTAAGGGCTGACTGATTTATTAACTTAACAGACGTTCTAAATTGTTTTAGGATTTATTTCCAATGTAAAAACTCTACAGAGAGACATTTTATTTAACACTTTGATAACTTTTTTTATTATCTATGCTTCATTGATATTAGAGCATCATTTAAATTTTTATTTAGCAGTAGAAGTAAAGAACAATTTTCATCGATATTGTGATGTGAATAATATTTAGTTTTTAGTTTAGTCATACTATTTTTGGTAGTCTGTGATAAGCCCCAAACCGGTCCTAGAATGTTAGCTCCTTAAATGCCAAATCAAAGAGTTTATTGTATCTAAAAAGTCGGTTGCGAACACGTTATATACTATAGTAATCCAATGTCCTGTTGGGAATATAGCTTTGGACGTAGTTGTTTGTATTGTAAGGCGGCTGGACTTTTCAATTAAAAAAATTTAAGGATACAAAGTGTATTACACCATTCATCCCGATAACACAAAAAGAGGAGGAAATGCCATCATAATAAAGGAATCATTACCAAGAAACGGATTATTAAATAGGCCATATACAAGTAACATTAATTAATGTAAAAACTAAAACAGCAATATTCTATCCACCAAGGTATAACATCAAAAATAAATAATTTAAAGAATGTCTATAGACACAAGGACATAAATTCATCATTGGAGGAGATTTCAACGCGAAAAACACTCAATGGGGATATAGACTAACAATAAATAAAGGTAAAACCGTTTTACTAGCATACAATCAATATAAATGCAAAACAATATCAACGGGAAAATCTACATATTGGTCGACAGATAGTGGAAAATGCCTGAATCTTATAGACTTCTTTATACTCAGAAATATATCAATGAACTCATAGAAGAAGTTTGGGATATGACTTCCTAGATAAGTCAAAAAACAAACAAACAAATTGCTTCAAATTAAAACTTGACGAAAAAATTAACCTCGGTACCACTAGACAATAAGAACAAAGGTCCCAAAACGGATCCGTGAGGTACTTTAAATATGATATCTGCAACCAACGACTTAACACCTTTATGTTCAACATAGAAATTCCGTAGTTCTAAATATGATTGAAAGAATAAGATAGGCCAAAACATGTTATTTTATCAAGAAGGTGGTGATTAAGACTATCAAAAGTTTTTTAAAAATCTACCTGCGATGATTTATCCAAATTTTGAGCATTAAATTGTGTAATACAAAGCAAATTTGTTACAGTAGACTTTCCTTTTAGAAAACCACCTTGAGTAGGTAAAATTTTGTTTTTATAATTCCTATAATTATGAAGAACGATTTCAAAAACTTTGCGAATTTTAAAATAATTTTAATAGGCTGATAGTTTTTCATTTTAGATTTATCGCCGTATTTGAATACCGGAGAAATTCTACTGGATTTCCAAACGGATGGAAACTTATTTGATAATAAAGATAAGTTAAAAAGTATCGTTAAGTGATAAAATAGTATATTACATTACGAGTGTGGAAAGTAACATTTTTCATACAAGTGGGAAATATTGTCGCACGAAGCATAAGTCAAATGCAACAATCATTTATGTACAAAACATTTCCTACGACCACAAAATAATTTCATAAAAAAGAGGAAAACTAGGGAAACTGGCTATAAAGACTCCATCAAGATGTGGCTGGTTTTAGATTTATGTTTTTATATGCCTTATTGAAAATTTTTTAAAGCGTTTTACAGATAGTCTTTTGTCAAAATTAAAAATATTGTGATTTATACTACAATTTTGTAGTATAATATAGATAAAATAAGATTATAACATTAGGTTCAGACAATATTAGAATAAATTAATGTTCGTCATTTTTTTTAACAAATAAATTTAACAACCGCGAACAAAAACTTTTTTATTATTAATAATTACCCTCTCTCTACTCACAATTTTTTGTTGAACATTATTTAAAATAGTTCAAAATAAATAACAACAATAGCCGTTTTTTTTGTTAACTACCAAAAAAAAAAATAGAAAAAATATAATTCACCAGGAATTGAAACAGCGTCACGAAATGTTTGCGAAATGACAAGTTAAAAAAATAAGACACTATACACTCTGCGCTATCACGGTTGTGTTATTTGACTTATGTATTTAAATAAGTAAATGAACCAAGAAAAAGCAAAAATAGTGTAGGTAGTTACTATAGAATTCTTTTATTAATTTATAAAAAGAAATATCTAAGATCTATATTTAAAAATTAATGTTAATAATCATCAAATTTTACTATTAAAATGGACATTACATCAATCAAAATGGAAATTAGACTTCTGACATATTTAGCAACTTATGCGGAACGTATATTCATAGTCACACACGGGTGGAAAGTAGATTTATCCACACGAGTGTGATATAGGGCACTTTCCATAAGACTAAATAGTGCGATAGGTGTCACTTTCCTAAGTGGTCGTAGGAAAAAGTATATATGCACAATATTTGAACAAAAATTCGAGCATATAATCTGGACCCTTTATATACTTTGTCTTCAGCCTTTTTAGTACTTATAATAATAATAATGACTTTATTGCTTTCAATACATACAAATTATTATACAAAATTATATAAATATACATAAAAAAAAAATACTGAAAGACAAAAGGCGACGTTCGCACTTACTGGCGAGCTCAAAGATTGAGCCAGCAAATAAGCAGCGCTCTTCCACGCAACCCAGAAAAATATAAATAATTAAGTAATGCATACAGATTTTCTATGAAAAAAAAGTGAAATTCTAGCTTTCAATAAGAAAGCAAACAAACAATTAATATGGAAACTTAGAAATAATAAAAACAAAGGTCAAATTTTATAAATCCTAGATCTGTGTTGTTATTGTAGTTATTAATCAATAGTGACGAGTAAAAAATAGAAATAACATGAAATATTATTGTTAAACTAAATTTAATTAACAATATAAATTAAAAATTGTAAGTGATATCTCCGTTAAATAAAAGGTTTTTGACTACTTTTCTAAAACTTGAGAGTGATGTGATATTAAATATTTTAGGGGCAAGGTTAAATAATTTGGCTGTGAAATACGAAAAGCAAGATCGGAATAAGGTTGTAGTGTGTTTCGGACTTCAGATCTCCTTTTTATTTTTTCATACAAATAATCAGGTTTTTTTGATAACAATAATTTATGGATCAGGACATAGGCATGTAAGAATCTCCTATTATTTAGATTAAGCCATCCCAAACTAGCCAGATGTTGAGATGTATGGGTACGACGACGAACCCCGCAAATAAATCTAACACACGCATTTTGAGTTCGTTGTAAACGGTTTTTATGAAATTGTGTAAGTGCAGGCCCATATACAATGTCACCGTAATTAAACTGAGACAGCACTAAGCTTTCGCAAAGCAACTTTTTGGTATTTCTGTTGAGAAATTCCCGATTAGAATAAATTAACTTTAGATTACAGAAAGATTTTTTTATTATAGAAGAGATATGTTGCGCAAAGGATAAATCTTCATCAATGTATATGCCCAGATTTTTCTCACAAACTGAGAATGTTAAAAATTCATTGTTAATACTTACCCTTAGAATATTTTTAATTCTATTTTTAACTTGTTTACGGCCGAAAAGCATAGCTTTGGATTTTGTAGCGTTAATTGTTAAGCAAAATTTGTTAGATATCTCCGAGATAGTTTGCAGATCTTCGTTGATTTTTGTGATAGCGCCATTCGATTCGGATTCTTTAAAGTCAAGGTAGAGTTGAGTGTCATCAGCGTAGAAATGAGAATTCATGTGTTTCAGATATTTAAAAAATTGAGAGGTATAAATTGAAAATAAGAGAGGACCTAAAATAGATCCCTGCGGTACTCCACGTGTAATATGTATTAAATTGGATGTTTTTTCTTCTATTTGAACTCTTTGATATCTTCCATTTAGGTAAGAGCTCAATAAATTTACTGAGGCTGTGTTAAATCCCATAAAATGACATAAAGCTAACAGTAAAGAGTGATTTATTTTGTCAAAAGCTTTTGCAAAATATTAATGTTAAGATAAACTTGGTGAGAGATGTTTTTGTTGGATTGGTAAATGATTTTTAAAAAAAGGGAAGCAAAATTATTTACTGTTTTTTGTGTAGAGTCACAAATGTTGTCATCATAGGTCTTAGTTTTAAGGCAAATCAGCGGAGTGTGTATTTAAGTTTTTCTACGATCACATATGATGATAGTTTGCACACCATTTGTACTTAAAAAAGTAGCTTATGTCACACGTGTACTGAAATATATATCACAGTTGTATTGAAAAGTAACAAAACACACATGTATTGAAAAGTAAAAAAAATATCATCCTATGACTTGTGACATGTAGGTCAAAGTTATCTATATAATTGTCAATACAAATTTTTATGTATAAAATGAGTGGCAATAAAGTTTTTTATATATTTTTAAAATTGTAAAATATTGAACAAAATATTTTGGAAGGATTTTTTACTTTTCAACACATGTGTTGATATACTTTTCAACACATGTGTGATATGCTTTTTAGTACATGTGTGATATCTTTTAATTGACTTTCTTATTTGAAGAAGACGTTTTTTGAAGGATTTTTTTACGTGGTCGTAGAAAAAATAGTGTACACAACTCATTGGAAAGTGTATTTCTCGCACTCGTCAAGTTTCTGCACTCAGTGCTAAACTTCAACTCGTGCGAAATGTTACACTTTCCACACTTTCTATGTAATATACTAATATATAATTCCAAAAGGAATTAACATTTGTTTTTAAATTATTTTTCTATATTTTTGATATAATTTTTATGCCATCTATTGATATCTTTTTAATTTTACTTCTTAAATCTTTATCAGATTGATTTTTATATCGTCTTAACTTTCGAAAGATATAATCTCCAATTGTCTCTTTTGAATACCAAGGTGGATATGTTCTTCGTCTACTGGATGTTTTGGGAACAGAAGCTTTAAATATCTCGTATAGGGTGGAATAAAATGAGTCGCAGGCTAATTCAATGTCATTAATATTTAATAAAAAATCCCAATTGACATTATCCAGTGGATTATAAAGGGAATGAAAATCAGCCCTATTAAAATTTAAAGACGTTTTACTTGGGTGTAATTAATTTATTAGATCCTAAGTAACACTATTGTGTGATACCTTAGATTTAAAAGTTTCAAAACCGTAATCAATTAAGTTGGAATTAAATTACCCATTGACCTTTTCTAATAATCAGATTGTAATGAGAAAAATACCACTCGGAGGGTATTTTGTTAAATAAATAAAAAAGAAAGAAATTTCAGTCCATTAAAGCTTGGCAAAGCCACCTTTCACCCAAGCCAACTGTTGAACTCTAACAATTTGCATAATACAATGCACACCTTATAATTAAAACTGTCGCGCAATTTTTTTGGGTCTGGTAAATGTGTTTTGTTTCTACCTCAACAAATCGATATCACATAATACGAGCAAGAAAAATTGCACAAAGCATTTTAATCACATTTCCTACCTGAATTTTACATTATTAAAATAGGGTGGACAGACACTACTGGTTTATCAAAAACAATATAAATAAACCTTAAAGAATCAAACAAAGTATATTAATTAAACACTCTTTGTGGAATTCCGTGATTAGCCCTGATGCGGCCATTCAAGCAACTATTTGGTGTAATTAACAGGGATTGTCTGCTTTCTTTTCAATATTAAATTAATGCGATTTTTTGTCGTAACTTTTAAGACAGACGCGACTTTCCCTCTTGGAAAAGCGCTTACCTAATTGGAATTCAAATTATGGCGAATAAATGTGAACAGAATTTTTATGTGGGCGCGATTGTTGGAAAATCGAAGTACGCAGCTGTTCGATAAAATAACATAATAGAACGTTTCCTAGGCAATTCAATGGTTTTTTCAATTTATAGCAACTTGAAGCGATGATATTTTATTATCTTAAGGGCCATCTATTTATCCATTCATTAGTCTTTTTATTTACATAAAAACTAATTAACTAAGTAAAAATAACATAATGGATATAATAGTTGTTTTGTCTCTTTTTCTCATAATGGGTATAAACTCGCTAATACCCAAAAACGTAACAGTATCTTTTTGCTCAATGTATTTGTTATTAATAAATCATTAAAGATAAGGGCTCGGAATTGAACCATGGGTAACTCCAGTATTATTCACTATCCGTGACGAATAAGTCGTCATTAAATATTGACCACTTTTTAACTTATTTTCACTGCCTGGTGACGATCACAAATATATGACTATCTGTATCTGTAACGTGTGGATTACCCCACGATACTTACGCCTCACAGGGCCTATTGTGCATCCTCCTAAGATGATAGGCACCTCCTAGCTCATGAGACAGCCTACATATTTAATGTAGTTAACGACACCAAGAGGTGCCACTCTTATATCGCCGAACACAAATCTTCTAATAATTAAGTGCGTCGAAAATCGTAGAGGATCTGCTCAATGGTCTGCACCCCCTGCAGAGTGCGTATTCTGACAGCCCCATGCTATGGAGATGCTTCCGTACTTAGCAAAGTAAGAAGTATTTTTTGCTGTAGTGTTAGCAAGATAACTTAAAAGCTACCTAGCAACTCTGTAGTTTTTTATTTCGTGCCATCTTTTTTTGAATTTCACAGGGAATATTATTTAATTAGATCTGTCCCTTCCGACGTTTTTAGTACAATAGAAGGGTCAGGTCCAAAAAGTATTTGGTTGGCTACCTTTTTGGCCAATCCAATCTACTATCTTACAAATCCTAAACATTCTGCAAAATATACAACAAAACAGCCAAAATGAGAGCAGAAGATGCTTCAATTGCGGAAGAATCAGATACCTTCAAAGAACCTGTAGAAGCAGGGTTCGTTCTATAAATCGAGAGTCGGGGAATAAGGCTAGAAATTCACCTAGACAACGCTCAACAAGAAATAATTACAGCAGATATGCCTCACGGAGAAGCCGGTCACCAACATCATAGAATTCTAAAATGCGCATTTACACCTTAAAAAAAAACGAATAAAATCTATTGGTCAAGTGGTATATCGATAACCAAGAAGGCACCTTCGTCGTTGATACTGGTGCAATCAAGTCTTTCATTCGAACAGGGATCCTGCATCGAAAACCATGATCAACTCGAAGAAGCTTAGTTCTAGAAACAGTGTGTCCTTGGTATGTGCAAAATAAGTTTATTATTGACCTTCAAAATAAGATTTTGCTAATTGGGAACGAGGAAATTGTCCTAAACTTGGAGGAAAAGACTCAACCGATAATGGTCCTAGTGGACGAAGATGTAGAAGTACCCCAAAATTCTAAAGCTGTCTTCTCGGCTAGGCTTAGCGAGAAATCACACGGCTTACATGTGGGCATTGTGTAAGGTGAAGAATTTGTGAGTGAAGGAAATATGGCAGCTAGATGTCTCGTTAATGTAGATCAACTGATTCCAGTAAAGGTTGCCAATTTATCGAAGAGACCATTCAAACTAAAGAAAGGACAAGAAATAGGGTTTTGTAAACCCGTGGAAAACATAATTAAGTACGAAGACAGTTCCACGGGGAAAGTCGCCACAAGTAACTGAGTTCACGCCAACTTTGTGAAACAGCTAGTTAAAAATTATGACCACCTGAAGCTAAACCAGCTAAAGAACTAAGAAAAGTTAAAGACTATCAATATAAACTGTGCATTTTCGAAACAGAAAAATCTACGAAGCGCACCAATCTTGTCCAGCATAGAATTAATACAGGTGATGCAAGTCCAATAAAGCAAGCACCTAACAGACTTCCATTTGCTAAACAGAAAGTGAACCTTCCAGATTTTTCTTAACACAGATTGATATTTCTAGACTGTTCTCTATTCTTCTTTTATTCGTACTTTTACTTTTGACACACTGTAGGGTGATGGGTGACATTGCACTTGTTCTTTTATTCGTACGTTTGCTATAACAGCTGCAGGCTACTGCAGGGTAATATTGCTCCCTTTAGATGTGGCGTGACCGTTGACGGTGACCGGTGACGGATACTTCGGCAAAAGCTTTGTGACATTCTAGTACTAACCCTGAGTAAATTCGTGGTCTATTCGGGCTGAGTAGTGCTTGTCTGCTATCTGTATACATGAGCATGTTCCTTCCATTGATATTGTTTTTGGTGATTTCTTTTGCTTCTATAAGAATCCCCGTGAGCTCGGTTTAAACTACACTGACACTATTGCTCACAGTTCATTAAGGTTTAAGTATCTTCCACATCCTGAGCCTTGTTTTGTTTTAAAACCGTCGGTTTAGATATGAATCGTACCTGCCACTTTCGGCTTTTCTATTTGTTCTGTTATAATTTTATATGGCTTATGGAAGATATATCTCGGTTCGCTTGAAGCAGTGGGGAGATATGACTGAAACCAGTTTTGTATTTGTTCTGACAGTAACTCATGATTGACGTAGTCGAAGGAACGACTATGATCACAGAAGATTCCGATCGCGTCTTCACCTGCTTCAATTGCATCTGCAACCTTTTGATAAAATAACTGTTTCATTCAGTAATTAATTTTTGTATATTTATTACATTTTTGAGACCAAAAAAATTTAGTAATTGTTTTTACTTAGATCAAAGGTCACGCCACATCGAAAGGTAACCATCTTGCTGATTCACTAGCCAAGGAAGCAGCCAACCAAATACTTTTTGGACCTGGTCCTTCTATTGGCTTGACAAAAACGGTAGTGACAGACCTAATTAAAGAACATTCCCTTGTGAAATTCAAGAACAGATAAGATATAACAAGAAACTGCAGAGTTGCCAGGGAGCTCTTAAGTTATCCTGACAAAACTGCAGCAAACAAATACTTGACAATGACTAGATAGAATCTGCGCCTAGTTACAGGCATTCTGACTGGTCATTGCTAAGTACGGAAGCATCTCCATATCATGGGACTGTCAGAATCCGCGCTCTGCAGAGGGTGCGAACAAGAAGATGAAATCATCGAACACATTCTTTACGATTGCTCGACGCTCTCATTTATTAGAAGATTTGTGTTCGGCGAGTATCGGTTAATACCGGCCGATATAAGAGAAGCACCTCTTGGCGACGTTGTCAACTACATTAAATCTGTAGGTTGGCTCAGGAGCTAGGAGGCGCCTGTCATCTTAGGAGGATGCATAATGGACCTAATGAGGCCTAAGTGCCGTGGGGGTAACCCATCCTCTACACGTTACAGATACAGAGATACTTAGCATATATGCAAATATTTCTGAAATTAAACTCTGAAAGGAACCCAATATCTCAAATGTGATCATTTTATTAAAACTATATGAGTGATAAATGTTGAGTTTTATTTGTCTCATCTCGAAGAAAAGATTCCTTTAAAAATGAGTTAATAATGTGGATACTTTTTTTAATAGGATATTCGGCAAGTTATGAATACCGAAGTTAATTTTTTAATTTGTATTTAATAATAGATTTTATTTCTTCAACAGTAACAGCTTTTTGAAATAAAATATTTTTTATTTAGCATTAAAATTGTGAAAATGGTTTATTTTATACTTATTATGTAAACTGGACTGTATAAAAAATTATTAAAACCTTTAGAAATAAGTTCAGATTTATTTGTCAGTTGATTATTTATATCCATAAATGATACTTGAGATTTGTTAGTTTTTTTTTGAAACATTCCCGATTATATGAGGTTTTCCCTTTAATGCTGTAAAATTATGTTAAAAAATGCATTTATATTCGTTTGATCTCTTGGTTTAAAATAGTATTTCATTAAAAATTGAATTTATTACAGTAAACATTTTAATTATTCTTGTTCAGCTATAAAAGCGCTGCCACATCCAAAAATATCTTTAAACGTTAAAGCCACAAAGGGAGTTGCGTTAATTAAATTATCAAATGCAGTTAAGATATATAACTAGCCTAGAAATTTCATTCAAGAGGAATATGACAGCGAAATTTTCGGTAGAGATATTTCCGTATTGTCTTCGCCGTAATACAAAATCAAAATGATAAATCTTCTGCTCTGTGAGCTGGTTGTATTCAAATTTCATTCCGTTCTATTCTATTATTTGTGATAGATATTAAAACGGAGGGATTTCATGCCAGATAAACCGCTAACGTTCTAAACAGTGCACGATCTTTTATCGTTTATCACAAATCGTATTTTTAGTTGAAAATGCAATACAGGGTAAAGTAACGTTCAAATAACTTAGCACATTACAGTTGGGTGTGTGAAGTTAGCATCTCAAATCTCAGCATCTCAATCAGTGGTGGCTCGTAGTAATTTAAAATGGGTGTTCACTTTCCCAATAATTGTATCATTTGTAAGTTCGGTTCAAAACCTTGTATAAGTGTAGTTATTATCAATATCATACTGTTTTCAAGCACTACAACTATTAATAAATGAATATTTTAATTATTGTAATATCTTTTTTGTTTTTAATACTTTGAAAACCATCTATAAATATTATTAGTTAGTCAACTGACTTTTCTTCATATTTTGAGATTATTTTTAAATGTAGGAAGCTTGACATTGATTTTTGTGTAAAAAATATTATATGAAACTACCTACCGTTTTTCAATTTTTATTGTAAATTTAATCATTTTCATAATTTGTCACACATGTTAAATTAAATAATATATTTTTTAAATACCCTTTATTGGCAAAATCAAGTGAACTAAAATGGGTATTTTATAAGATCGGTCCCATCACAATACATAATATTACACAGATACAAACTAGAATGAAGATATATAATGCATGGCATTCTAAATTATAATTTTCACAGTATAACAGACCCCCTTAACCCCTATTTTCAATCAGATTATTTTCAGAATCAACAGGCTTCATCCCCTTGTAGAGCTTGATTTTCCAAAAATTTCAAGTTGATATTATTGTTTGTTTTTGAGTTTATTTTATTTTAAATATTTCAACCCTCCTTAACCCTCCACTTTTATTCCATTTTTTTTTTCAAAATCAATAGGCCTCATCTCCTTATAGAGCTTAATTTCTACTAAAAATTTTATGTTGATATCGCTTTTCATTTTTGATTTATGATTCTTTTTTAATTTTAACCCCCCTTAAACCCCCATGTTTAATCAGATTTGTTCTTTCAAAATTAAAGGCCTTCTTCTCCTTATAGAGCTTGATGTTTGCTAAAAATTTCAAGTTAATATCATTTTTCGTTTTTGAGTTGATTTTTTTTTATACTGTAACCCTCCCTAACTTCCCTATTCTTTCAAAATCAATAAGCTTTATCCCTTCTTATAGAGTTTTATTTTTACTAAACATTTCATGTTGATATCGCTTTTCGTTTTTAATTTAGGATTTTTTTAATTTCAACCCATCCTAACCCCCTACTTTTAATCAGATTTTTTCATAAACACTAGGCTTTGTCCCCTTATAGAGTTTGGTTTTTGCCTTAAATTTTCAAGTTGATATCATTTTGGTTTTTGACTTATCATGCAGACAGAAACCGTGACATCGGACAAAGTAAACCTATAATAATACTATTTACAGACTACTGTGTGAAGAGTAGAATAATAATATAATCAAGACTAAAACAGTAACATAATAGCCTACAAAATGGGTATACTAAAAGAATGATAAAGTCAAAGAGTTGAAAATTATTTAACATGTATATCAGTACTTCGGAGATAAACTCTACTGTTCTGATAACAAATTTTATATGACATACCTAGTGTTTTATACCTCCAACATACCTTTATAAATAGTGCGACTAACGTGAGAATTAAATAGTGTTGTTTAACGTCTAACTGAGCCGATTTTAAAAATATAACCTTTATAAAACTGCACTGTCTACATAGTTTACATCCCAGATAGATATTGGTAAATATTTAATTTAGTCTTCAGGATATAGGTACATACCTAACATAGACACAACTATTAAGTTTCTTGAATTAATTTAGGCCAGTGCAATATTTATATTTTATTTTCTCTTTAAAAAAACTGTATAGTATTTGCCCAATAATCCTTTTATCTTTTATATTTATATATATAAGAAGAACTAGAAAGGTAGTAGTTGCTGACTAAGTAGAAAAATAACCAAAATATTGGGGAATTCAGCAAATAATATGTGAAAGAAAACTCTTTTTACTTCAGCCAAGCTTTCGGAAATTTATTAATTTATTTCCATCATCAGGGTAGACTACAAATAATGTTGGAAAATAGTTACAATGGACCAAAATAACTAAAGGTACTACTTACAATAAGTTGAGATTGTACACTTGATGTTCTAACAAATTTGTGTATATTTTTCATTAAATTGTCAAACAAATGCATGAATTATAAATTAAAATTACTAAAATTAAAGTTATTTCCTATTCAATTCGGTTTCAATGTACTCCGCTCTTCAATGTGTATTTTATTTGTCAATGAATTGAAATGCAACAATGATCTTTTGAAGAAAAAACTGGTACCCCATAATTTCAATATGAATAACGGAGTGAGTACGAATACCTTATCTTATCAACAAAAACCGGCAGGTTCTTATAGCAGTGCACTAAAAACTATAAATAACAAACCTGGTTTATTAATAAAATCAAAATCACAGAGTCGTGCCATTAGCAACATCGATATTCTAAAAGATGTCCAATCTAATATTAATCCCGTGGATCAAAATGTGAAAATTGAGGGTGTGCGTAAGATAAAAAATGGAATTATTGTCAACTGTGAAAATGATACTTCTTTAAACAATTTAAAATCGTCTGTTCTTAATATCTTTGGTTCTAAATATTCCGCAGAACCAGTAGAAAAATTTAATCCTCGTATTGTTTTAAAAGATGTGGATCTCCAAGACTCTCATAAAGATGAAGACATCATAAATGAAATTTTTTCATTAAATGATTTAGAAGACTTTAGTCAAACTGAATTAAAAATTGTCACAAAACTAAAATTTTATAATAATATAAATCTAGTTTTAGAACTAACACCTTCTTTAAGAAATTTCATTTTTACAAAAGGCTTTTTATATATCGGATGGAAAAAATGTTATTTTTGCGGTCATATCAGAATTTTGAAGTGCAAAAAATGCTTGTCTTTTGGTCACATAGAAAAAAATTGTAATTTTGTACAAAAATGTGGGGTATGTTCAGAAGAGCACAACCCTGGAACATGTAGTTCTACTATAAAAAAATGTATCAATTGTGTCACTCATAACATTAAATTTAAAACGAAATTTGATGCTGGTCACTCCGCTGATGATAAAACTTGTCCCATATTTATAAATTATTTAAATCGTCTTAAATCTAAAATTAATTATGGTTAAGAAAAAAATTAGCAAATGTGAATTACGCATTGGCCATGTAAATACGCGGTCATTACTAACTAGTATCACTGATTTGATAAATATCATAAATAATTATGAATTTGATGTTATGGCGGTTTCGGAAACCTGGTTGTCATCTGATGTCTCTGATTCCGATGTAAATATTCGGGGATATTCGTTTGTTCGTAATGATCGCAATCGCCATGGCGGAGGGGTTGGCATCTACATTAGGTCTTCTTTGAGTTTCAAAATCATAGATTTTCATAATTATTTTAATTCTTGTTTAGAGCATTTATGGATCAATTTTAAAATTAATAATGATACTTTCTGTGTTGGAGTATTGTACAGACCACCGCGGGAAAATTTAAATCAAGCTATACATTGTTTAGATAATATTTTACCAATCATACTTACAAGTTGTGATAAAATTTTAATTCTTGGGGATGTTAATGTGGATCTTTTTAACAGTACAAATTCATTAATTTCGTGTTTTAATGCCCATAGCCTCACTCAAGTCATAGACGAGCCTACATACATTACTGATCACTCCTCTACATTAATAGATCCAATTTTTTTAAACTGTTACAATAATTGCACAAGCCATGGTACTATAAATGTTGATCATTTCACCAATCACCAAATGGTATATTGCGATTTATTAATTGATTATAGTTATCAGAAACAAAGATTTTTAACTTATAGAGATTATCAAAACTTTGATTCTTCAGTTTTTGAGCAATGCCTACGCAGTATTCATTGGGATAACCTTCTGTATCTTAATGATATTGAAAGTAAGGTACGCTATTTAACAGATGCAATATCTACAATTTTCGATGAACACGCTCCTTTTCGAACAGCTAGAATAAGTAAACCTAAAGCACCTTGGTTAACTCCTACGTTAAAACTCATATTTAAAGAACGAGATACTGCCCTAAAAAAATTTAAATTAAATAAATCCACTGAAAACTGGAACAATTACAAAAGACTTCGCAACTTTGCTTTAGCATCCTTGAGACGAGAAAAATCTGCGTATCTAGAATTTTTAAACAACCAGTCGTCTTCTAAATTTTACAAAGCGCTAAAACAAATGAAAATTCAATCGACAAAAAATATCGATTTACCTTCCTCACTTTCCAATCCTTTTAAAATTAATGAATATTTTTCCTCTGTGTTCCAAGACAGTAATGAAAGATGCTTGGATTCAATTTTATTTTATAGAA
Organism: Psylliodes chrysocephalus; assembly: GCA_927349885.1. NCBI lineage: Eukaryota > Metazoa > Arthropoda > Insecta > Coleoptera > Chrysomelidae > Psylliodes > Psylliodes chrysocephalus. The sequence continues at coordinate 13,205,725 of OV651826.1, read as the reverse complement.
GTAACTCCTTTAGTAGAGATATTAAATTTCACTTCAAAACAATAACACTATCTCAACTCTACACTATCATTTTGAATATAAAATCAAATGCTGGTGGTAATGACAATATAAACATGTCAATGTTAAAATTGTGTGTAAATATTATTGATGTTTATCTGCTACATATTATAAACTTATGTTTAGAACAAGGATATTTCCCAGAATGTTGGAGACAAGCTTTGATAATACCCTTACCTAAAAAGCACAATCCTAGTTCATACAATGAACTGCGTCCAATAAGTCTACTGCCTCTAATTTCAAAAATTCTTGAACGTGCAGCCTATTTCCAAATATACGAATATCTTTGTGAAAATAATATAATCCCTTTGCATCAGTCGGGTTTTCAAAAAGGTTTCAGTACTTCAACAGCTTTGGCACATTTAAGTGACAATATTTTCAATAGTATTGATAAGAAAAAAGCAGGTGTCCTAGTTCTACTAGATTTTAGCAAAGCGTTTGACACCATTAATTATAGTCTTCTTATATCCAAGTGTCAATATTATGGATTTGATAGAATTTCATTAGGTTTCATAAAAATATACTTAAGTAAACGATCACAGTTAGTTACAGTAAACGGTCAGAAATCAACATCCATTCAAATCAAATCTGGTGTACCACAAGGTTCAGTCCTAGGGCCCCTGCTTTTCTTACTCTATACTTCGGATTTCTACAAACACGTAAATAATTGTGCAGTCCAATTTTTTGCTGATGACACTCAGCTGTTCCTCGATTTTTCATCGAATGAAGTCATTACTGCAGTTGATAAGATTAATCAAGATCTTAAAAAAAATGATAACTATTCGTCTGATCATAACCTTCACATTAATGCTTCGAAATCCAAACTATTATTATTCTGTAGTAAAAATATTAGACAATATATAAAGAACAATACAACTCTGATGATATCTGGTGAATCTATTCCACATGAAACTGAGTCTATAAATTTAGGGTTATACTTTGACGATCAAATGAGGTTCAGTCAACATGTCAACTATGTGTTACAAAAGTGTTATAGTGGTCTTCGCTTGCTTTATTCTAATAAACACATCCTACAGAACCAATCTATAAAACTAAAACTTTGCCAAAGCCTTGTAATTTCAAAAATATTATATGGAATTGTTGTGTATTATCCTTGTTTAACAGCTGCTGATCGTAACCGTTTGCAAATTATGCAGAATACATGCTGCAGATTCGCAAAAGGACTTAGAAAATTCGATCATATTTCCCAAGCCTTCTCCCAAACTGGCTGGCTAACTGTTAATAATTTATATATATTTATGTTCCTTTCTTTTCTTTTTAAAATTCTTTCTACTGCGTCACCATTATATCTTATGAGCAAATTAACTTTTAGATCGTCTACGCACAATGTAAACATAAGAAACAATTTTAATTTATCAATGCCTCGTCACTCTAGTGCTATTTATAATCGTAGTTTTTCGTATAACGCAGTTGTTCTGTACAACACTTTACATACTGATATTAAAAAATCACGATCTCTACCTGTTTTTAAAAATGCTTTAAAAAGGCAACTCTTTATTAGTCAAATGTAAACTGGTATTATTATTATTATTATTAATTTGACATTGTCAAAAATGGCATTTAACCTATAAATATTGCATGACATTTGAATGAAAGAAAAAATAAAAAAGATTTCTTTTTAAAATTAAAAAATTATTTCATTATATACAAGGAGTCAAGAGATGATACAAAATGTTAATTTCGTAAAGGTTTGTCTTTTGATAAAAGATTTTGGTAAATTTCACTAAGATGTTGTATGTCTGTTTTTTTGTTCATGTTTTTAGGGTTTTGAGCTATAAATGTCATTTCTAGAAACTTTCTTTTTGTAAGGTTAGATTCATTAATTAAAACTGTCGCTGATTCCCAAGACATGTTATGTCCTTCATTTGAAACATGTGTAGCAAGTGCACATCTTTCCGGGTGTAGTCTGCAGTCACTCTTGTGTGATGTAATTCGATCTTTTAATCGTCTGCAATATTTATAAGTTAAATGCCATTTTTGACAATGTCAAATTAATGACAAATAAAATACACATTGAAGAGCGGAGTACATTGAAACCGAATTGAATAGGAAATAACTTTAATTTTACTAATTTTAATTTATAATTCATGCATTTGTTTGACAATTTAATGAAAAATATACACAAATTTGTTAGAACATCAAGTGTACAATCTCAACTTATTGTAAGTAGTACCTTTAGTTATTTTGGTCCATTGTAACTATTTTCCAACATTATTTGTAGTCTACCCTGATGATGGAAATGAATTAATAAATTTCCGAAAGCTTGGCTGAAGTAAAAAGAGTTTTCTTTCACATATTATTTGCTGAATTCCCCAATATTTTGGTTATTTTTTTATTTTTTTTTTTATTTTTATATATATATATATATAAAATAGGAAAAATTAAAAACTTAAATAATTTATTTAACCTGTGCAACCTAAAGCAATCGTGGGTTGCTTCGCAAAAAAATTATACATATAGTGAAAAAAAAATACTTCAACAGTTTTCCTAACCTGTGCGGCCTTGAACCATCGCGGGTTGCTTCGCAAATAATTATACACATAAAATGAGAAAAATAAAAAACTTAACTAAGCTATCAAACATGTGCGGTAATTTAACCTGTCAGTAAATTGTCTTGTCGGTGAATTGTCTTGTCGCTAAATTATCTTGTCGGTAAATTATCTTGTCGGTAAATTGTCCTGTCACTAAATTGTCCTGTCGGTAAATTATCTTGTGGGTCAACTGTTTTGTCGACCAATCGGGCGTCGGTCAATTGTACAGAATATTTACTCTAAGTAACTATCTTTCAAATCACATTTAAGTTAAAGTCTTTAAACCTTTAAGAATGTATGGATAAGGCTGGGTAACATTTTTTTATACAAGTACACTACTAAAAACAATGGATAGCTTTACTCTCATGCACCCCGTTTTATAATTTTAACATATTCTACAAGTTACTTATGGATCTTACATCAAAAACAAAACAAGGCTGATTACCCTCTTATTCCGTGGAACTTTTTCCAGAGTTAAGTATTAATGTAAATTGTAATGGGGGTCAGAAAGTTCGTAAAACAAAGGACATCCTTTAGCAAATAAGTCTAGTAATTTGTCCAGTTGATATATAAGAATCATAATAGTGATAATCTCGGATTAGATTTTCCCATCCAAAAAGTTTTTCTGTAAATATAACGTCACCGTCTTTAGTGCCTATCGGATAATATCTACAAACCATAAAAATATATTAAAGATAAACATATACGTCTTCGAAATCTCCGACTATTCAAACACCAAGGGTTTACAGCGATTTCAGGGTTACATAACCCTAACCCATAATTTCGGTTGGTTTGAGTATTGCCGACCGCTAAAGAAAGATATGTATGAAAATTTGAAAGAGTATGCAAAAAGGGGATATCGACCTCTTTATTATTTCTGCATCATCCTTTTTTGTAACGAAAAAAATGGGCATTTATATTAAATGAAAAGACGTATAAGAGGTACAGAAGACCCTATCTGTCCATTAATAAAGTTTTATTAAAAAACCCACGTTCGCGAACCTCTGAATAAGATTTTGATAATAATTTATGGAGCCCTTTATTAAAAATGATTTTAAAACTCATTATTTATCATAAAGATATATTTATTGTTCATTGCAGTAGGTGGGTACTCAGTATATTCATCCAAATCAACACAATCGCTAGATTATAAACGTTTTTAAATAGGGAAAACAAATATTAACAAAATTAAGCTTATTCCTAATAGTCACGTTCCGGAATCAGCGATACGCCGAATTCTACCGGAAGCACAAATTAGTGGAACACCACTTTGGCAATGGTTAACCTTCTCATTTACGCTCTGTGTCCTCTAAAACTTAACTTTTACCTCTATAAAATTATTTTCGTCATTGTTTAACGTTCTTTTATAGAAAAACATCACAAAAATTAACAAAAAAGGGAATTAAATCTATTCAAGAAACTTCGAGGGAACATAGAAATGTTTATATCATGCGAGGCATTTTCGATCAGTCCGATCATTCGATGAAATAAATCGAAATAAGTCCGAACCCCATCTATGACCCGCCCATGTATACCGCCAGTCGTAGTGACCCTTCGATGAATGATAATGAAATTACAAATTTTGGTGGATGCACCAGCCTAGAAAATGGTGAATATGTCTATTTTTAGTCGAAAGACGTCTCGAATCTTCGATAACAAGTCTGGAGCGCCACATTATTATGTAAATAACCCAAGTTTGCTGTTATAGTTCATTCTGAATTAAGATATCGCGTTAATTAGATAAATATGGTTATATATATATATATATATATATATATATATATATATATATATATATATATATATATATATTGTTATGATTTATACACTTACACTTCATAACCTCACAAAATACAAAAAAAATTTCATAAACTTATCTTACCTCGGCTAGCTTTTTAATATCATTTTTTTTTACAGAGCAGATTCTCTTTGTCCCAGTGGTGTCGGTTCCAGAAATAAAATACTTTATAAACTTAATTTATTTAGTTTATTTAATTATTTAATTTATTTTACTTAGTTTATTTAGTTTATTTGGTTTATTTAGTTTATTTAGTTTATTTATTTAGATAACCCTAGATAAATTTGATACCTGTATGTTTTTATACTGAGCAATTAAAATTTTAAATAAACAAACTCTTACAAAGTTTAATTATTTAATTTTTACAAACAAATAATATGGGCACATTGAATAAATGTCCGGTATCTCAATACCTGAACTATATAAAAATAATTATCATCTACCCTACTACACCTAGCTCAACTCTTCTCCAAAATAAATTATATGAACCAAAAATCACCAATTATTATTATTTCATCTGAATATACTTTGGTGACTTATAATAAATGACTAAAAACTAACTATAATTATAATGACAACCTTAATTTCTAAAACACAACTAGTTATGAATGTTTATTCATAACGAATGTTCAATCATTAACAAAAAAAAATAAACTGTTTATAAATACCGTGTTCTCTGTCTGGGGGTATCACTATTCTGTCCTATCCACTTGTCTCCGATCACCTTCTGTTTCTTCTCTCATACATTTTATTACCTTTTATATTTTACATTCAATAGTTTGTTTATTTAATTTCTTTGTATATATCTTTATTATTTACAACTCTATTTTAACCTTTTCATACTTTTCATTTTTAGAATTCCAAAATTGACAACCTTTTCCCAAAAATCCCCATCTTTCAAATTGACTTTTCTCCACCACCTTTTTTTTTTACTTAGTCTTCTTCACTTAAGACTTTTTACATTATTTTGTTATACAGGGTTATCAAAAATTGTTTACATTATTTTTATTTATTACTATATTATTATTATTATTATTATATTATTATTATTATTAGTTTTATTATTATTTTATAACACAGGGTGTTTTGATAACATAACAATATATATATATATATATATATATATATATATATATATAAAGTGTTTTATTGAGTACTGCCGGTGCTTTTGCAACAGGCAATAGAAACGCTGGCCCCGCATATTTGTAGGCTCTACAGGGCAAGTTTGGTGCATAAACATGTACCAAATACCAATAACTCTGACGTCATTTCTATTGAAAGGATTGGAAAAACTGATTGATCAGCATGTTAGGCAAACCACTCTGATAGAGAGGCCATTTTATACAAACCAACATGCCTATCAATCAGGAAAATCTTGTAAGTATGCTCTGCATCATCTTGTAATCAAGATAGAGGGGACTCAGTAGCCAAGAAATAGTCCTAGGAGAATTTTGTGACATAGAAGGAGTTTTTGATAATACCTCCTTTAAATCAATGGTAGCTGCCGCTGGCAAACATGAAATAGAAGACACTATCTGCTGGTGGATAGAAGACATGTTACACGGACGGCAAGTACAGGCACAAATGTTTAGTAAAACCATGCAGGTGAATATCCACAGGGGATGCTCACAGGGTGGAGTCCTTTCTCCTCTATTGTGGAACCTAGTGGCAGATGAAATGCTGAAAATACTAAACAATCAAGGGCTGTACGCCCAAGGATATGCCGATGACATAGTAATCCTTATCCGAGGGAAACACCAAACCACAGTCTTTGAACTCGTGCAAAGAGCTCTTAGGCTGACAGAAATGTGGTGCGTTAGGGAAAACCTCTTGGTAAACCCTGACAAGGTACAACTCATAACCTTTACTCGAAAAACAAGGTCGGAGGTTTTAGAAACTCTGACTCTGTTTGGAGGAAGGCTAAATAAAACGAACCAAGTAAAATATCTAGGTCTAATCCTAAATAGCAAACTTACTTGGAATCAACACTTACAAAAAGTGACCAACAAATGTAAAATGTCTCTCGTTGTAGGAAGACGGGCATTTGGAAAAACATGGGGATTAAAACCAAAAATGGTCCATTGGCTATATTTGGCAAATACAAGACCCATGATAACTTATGGAAAGGTAGTTTGGTGGCCAAAAGTAAACCAGAAAACAGCCCTTAATACCATCTCAGGAGTACAGAGGTTGGCATGCCTTTGTATTACAGGAGCACTGAGAAGTACACCGACAGCTTCTATGGAAATCAATTTAAACTTCCCACCACTTGACCTAGTCATAAAGGGGGAGGCCAGAATGAGTGCATACAGACTAGAAATATTCAACAACTGGAACCCACTGGGACATATAAAACATACTAGAATAACACATGAAGTAAATGATTCTATATTAAATATGGCATCAGATCACAGACTCTTCCAGGTCAACTGTAACTGGAACGAGGTAAATAGGAAGATAGATAAAATACTTGCTTAGAGGTCTCGTATGTTATACGGATGGATCTAAAACTAACAAGGGAACAGGCTCTGGCGTACATGGAGTTAAACCCAAATGCAACATCACTGTCTCACTGGGAAAACATGCCACTGTATTTCAGGCTGAAATACATGCAATCGAATTGTGTGTACGAGAGAATTTAAGAAGGAAGTACAAAAACAAACCGACCTAATTCTCTTAGATAGCCAAGCAGCTTTAAAGGCTCTTGATTCAAACAGAATCAAGTCAAAGCTTGTCTGGAACTGCCTTGGAATACTAAATGATCTGGCAACCCACAACAAGGTAAAACTAACATGGGTACCAGGACACAAAGGTATCCAAGGAAATGAAAGGCTGATGAACTCGCCTAAAAGGGATCAGATCTACTATTCACAGGACCCGAACCTGTATTTGGGATAAGCAAAACCTCTGCTTGACACGTAGTGAACAGGTAGATAACCACAAAACACCAAATTCACTGGAAACAGATAAGAGGGTACATAATCAGTGAGAATATGCTAAGGGGACCAAACCCACGCATGGCTACTGAAGAACTACAATTCGCAAAGCCTCAGATATCCACCATTGTGGGATTACTAACGGGGCACTGCGTACTGAAACACCTTCATGTGATGGGATTACACAATGATCTCACTACATGTAGACTCTGCATGGAAGAGGAAGAAACTTCATACCATGTGATCTTCGAATGCGAAGCTTTTACTAGGCGACGTTTGATCCTTTTCGGCCTAGAACCGGAAAGAACGCCCCAGGAACACTTGGCAGGGAACCTATTAAAACTAACCAAAGACACAGGACTATTCCAAAGATACTACCTGAATACGGGGAAAGTAGGGGAATGTAATAGACCCAAGAGTCCGCAGTGTTCTGGGCCAAACCTAACCCTACCTGCTTACAACCGATAAAGTTAAAGAGTACAAATAAATTAAGTTATAAAACTGGATGAAGATATAAATACTATATATAATATACTCTTTACAGTTTAACAGGCCCATCCTAACCCTCAATTTTAATCAGATTTTTTTTTTAGAATCAATAAGCTTCATCACCTTTAAAGATCCTGAAGATTTTAAGTTGATATCGTTTTTCGTTTTTAATTTCTGATTTTTTTTAAATTTCAACCTCCCTTAACTCCTCATTTTTCTTCTTAGGGAGCGTGATTTTTGATAAAAATTTCAAGTTGATATAATTTTTCGCTTTGGTTTTATGATTTTTATTTTAAATTTCAACCCCTTTAACATCTCATTTTTATTCACAGGCTTCGTTCCCTTATAGAGCTTGATTTTCCTGAAAATTTCAAGTTGATATCGTTTTTCGTTCTTGATTTATGATTTTTTTAAAATTTCAGCTCCCCATAGCCCTCTATTTTTAATCAATTCTTTTTCAAATCAATGGGTTTCATTACCTTTTAAATAAAGTTTGATTTTTCTTGAAAATTTTAAGTTGACATTTCTTTTCATTTTTGATTTATGATTTTTTTTTATTTCAACCCCCCTTAACCCCTCATTTTAATCAGATTTTTTCAAAATCAAGAGACTTCGTCCTCCTATAAAAAATTTCAAGTGGATATCGTTTTTGATTTATGATTTTATTTTTAAATTTCAACCCCCTTAATACCCCGTTTTTATTCAGATTTGATGAGAAGGATTTTGGTACAAACATTTTTAAATTTGGTTTAAAATGAAAAATTTTGATTTCTCGAAAGTAAACCAATAATACTATTCACAGACTACTGTGTGAAAAGTGATGGTTTGGGTCCGGATTCCATAATTTATTCAATTTTTTTGATATATTCTTTAGAAAATAAAGTTTCTTCTGATATTTCTTCCTTAGGTATTTCTCAGAAAATAAAGATTCGTCCTTAGAAAAAATTTTTTTTTATATATATATATATATATATATATATATATATATATATATATATATATATATATATATATATATATATATATATATATATATATATATATATATATATATATATATATATATATAGGTCTCCGGAGTTTACTGTAAGAGGTTTTCTGGCCAGTGACGTTTTCGTTCTATAGGATCAGTGTATAAATTATCGATCAGTAAATTTGTATGATTTTCATTCCTAGTTTTGTTTTTGTTAGCTAAGGTCTGAATCACTTCATAATGTGTTGTGTGGTTGCAAAATTAGCTATTGTTCGAAATGTTTTAGATTGGAACGTTTGTAGTATTTTGGTGTTCGATGGTTTGCTACAACCCCATAGCTCTGTATCATATGTCCAAATTGGCTTCAGTATGGCTTTATATAGAAGTATTTTGTTTTCAAGTGATAACTGTGAACAGTGTACAATTAATTAGTGACTTTTTTTGGGTTTTTTGCTTCAAGTGTTCTTTTTAGCGTTGATATGAGTTTTTCAAGTTAACTTTTGATCTAAGCGTAATTTTCACTGGTATTTACATGTTGCTGATGGATGATGGATACTTGTAGACAAACACTGCGTTTTGTAGAAAACGATAGGAAGGAAAGAAAGTTGGCATGACCGGACTGGTCGAAAATACCTCGCATGGCAATAACAACCAGCAGATCTAACAGGTCAACTACTAATTTGGTAGTCCTAGAAAGAACCTGTAAGAGATTCTCTATGCACAGACCTTTCTTTAGTATCTCATATATTGTCATTAAATCATGCCATGCACAAAGCATACAACTGCTACTTTATATGCTGTGTAGTCTGTTAGAAAAGGTAAAACTACGCAAAGGGCTCTGATGATGAAAGGACGAGGAAAACTTTCCGGCCCACAGTCCTAATCAAATATAATCTACATAGTTCTATTCTTAACTTCACGTTTTACTATTTTACTGCACACATTTCATCCTATGCATACTCGTAAACTGATTAGAAACAGGATACAATATCTAAAGATGAGAGTATCGAATATTATATGTACAGATATAATTTCGAGTGATACATAATTTGCATTTTAAGCGAAACATTGGCCTAGCGAGTCCCAACCACTTTGTATTTCGTATCATCCCCAGTTATATTAAATTCAATCTTGTTAAGGCGTTTTATACGACCCATCTTATGAATGTCGCCGACACTGTAGGTAATTGCCAGACTTTGAGATCAACTTCTAAATATTTTTTATAACGAGAAAAGTAGGGAAGTGATAAGAAACAATTATGAGAAAGAAGTTTAAATACGGCCTCGAAATAATTTGATTATATCATCAAACGAGAATGTAACTGATGCAAAACAAATAAGATTACATATAATTTGATTTCGTTTCGCTTTTCATTTTTAAGTGAAATACTTTCAATATCAAGCCTATAAAAAGTTCTTTTCGCAACTAATACATTCATTAATTAGAGTTTGGATGATTTAAAATATTAAACATTTATCCAGATCGCCTCAAGAAATGGACTATTTCTCTATGTACTATTGAAAGGGTATATTATAAGGAATGGTAAATATTTTAATTATAGTTTCAGGACTTCAAAATATTACTACTGAGATACAGGATGTTAAAATAAAAATTAATTTTTCGTTTCGGCTATAAAGTATGTTTTATATGACTTGAAATATAATTTTGATAAAACTATCATACCATATTGGTTTCCTTGTACCTTCCTTAGGCTGCAGATCTAAAATATTTTTATCTTTTAGTGCTTTACATTTTTGTGTCCTCTACCCCTTAGGCCTACCCAAAAAAAATGTTTTTAAAGTGACTGACCAAGATAGAGATACAAGTTATGTCGTGATAATTGGGCACGGCTCTGAATTAAATCCAAACTGACACTTAAAACGAAACAAAAAATTGAACACTCCAAGGTTGAATTTTTCCAATGAAAAACATTTTTTGTGGATCACTCCATTTTTGGCCATTTCCCCTGCTCATGTAAAAATATTTGGCCTCTTTACCTTCTTTAGCCTGCACATATAAAATATATTTGGCCTCTTTATCCCTTAGGTCTGCTCAAGTAATAATATTTGGTCCATTTATACCTTAAGCGTGTCCATTCCCCTTTATTCCTTAAGCCTGCCCATATCAAATTGTTTGGTCCCTTTACCACTGATGCATATTCATGTAAAAAATTTACGACCTTTACCTTTTTGGTTCTAAATTTAAATTCAGATAAGAGCTTTATTCTGAAGTTCGTTAGTACTCAAGCAAAAATCATATTTCAATCAACATCATGTGCTATTCACGTAAGAACAACATTTATTTCAACTTATCACTGTCTCTTACTATAAATAACCAATCATATAAAATGCATTAAAGAACTTAAAATGATTTGTTCTAGAGAACTAAGTACTACAGCGACTTTGATTTTGCTTCCTAAGTGCAGATTTCCTCGTTGAATATCTACACTCTCAACCTCTGTTAACGTGTGCAAGCGAATTTTGTATAGCCGGCAGACTCAGAGAATGGAGCCGAAATTATCTATATATTGCTGATGAGTCCTAATAAGGACGAAACCGGTCCAAGAATGATGTACTCCTTAGGAATCAAAATCAAAATTTGAGCGTTGAAAATTATTTTCTATCTCTGCTATTTAACTTTTGCTATAATGCAATGCCCGTTGGGATATTAGCCAAAGAAGCAGTTGTTTTTAGGAAGGAAATGTTTCTGTGAGACTTAATTGACGTTTAAGAATGGCAGCAATATATATAAAAAGTATCTGTGGGCATTACACTGACAAGCATGAGTAGTGAAATCAGTACCCGTACACTAAATTTAAACCAAAATACTGAAAATTGGTCGAATCGGGAACTTTTGTGTCAGCGCACATGATATATACAGGGTGTACATACAGACATTATAGGGATTATAGGGATATCAAAACAAACTTCTTTTGTTTAATAAATATATGACGTAGAGCAATAAAATTATTAAAATCCTTCAAAAAAACTAAATTAATTTTTCAATTAGTTGAACACTAATGTCTTTCGTTCGATATTTTTTTATTTCAACAACGGTTTTGGTTGTGGACCAAAAACATTTCTTTATCACAATAAACATTTCAAAGTAGCCAATTTTAAGTAGTAGTATTTGTTGATTCAAAATTTGTGTTGAAAAAGGACGATCATTTCTCATTTCAAGAACTTACTAATAGGCACCTTGCTTATGGTGCCGCCAATTGTATTAGAATAGAAGCTGCACGTTTGTATGAACAACGATATTTGGAACTCCTACAACCTCATCTAAAAACCTTTGATTCCATCTATCGTCGCCATAGAGAAAGGGGGAATTCTTAGGCGTTCTGGTGGGGGGTGGTGGTCGTACACAAGCAACTGGGTTGAATCTGAAGAAGGATATCTACACCGTGTGAAGGACAATAAATCCACAAGTGTTCGCGCAATTGCACATCATACGGAATCCCCCAACTCGACGATACAGCGTGTCCTGCATGAACAACTCTTTCATCCCTACCATTTACAGAGCGTGCAAGCTTTAAATCGAGAAGATTATCCACATCGATTAGCTTTTTGCCACTAGGTTTTGGATCATAACATAATAAACCCTCACTTCAGAAGAAAAGTATTGTTTACTAATGAGGCATGTTTCACGTAAGATGATTATTTAAATAGTAGAAACAACAACATTTTGCATGATAAAAATCCTCATAGTGTGGCCTTTAGAAAACACCAGCACAATTTTCTGTAAACATATTGATAGTCCACTTGCTCGCTACTCGTTTGAACGAAGACATTTATCTCCATTTTCTGTAAAATATTTTGCCTCTATTATTCAAAAATGTCACTTTAGATATTGTAAATAACATATTTCAAAATGACGGGACAGCACCTCTACATTGGTTTGGATGTAGGCCAGATCTCAAACCCATACATTTTTTCTTCTGGAGTAATCTGAAATCTTTAGTCTACGAAACGCCTATTCGTAATAATGAAGAATAGCAAGAATAATGGCTAGTTTCACACATGTAGAAGCTATTTTAGGTATATTTCATAGGTTCCATAAGTCAGAGAACCGACGATGGTGAAATGTTTGCTTTGAAGTAAATATTAACATTTTGATAACTATTGTAATTTTATTTTATTTAGTCCTTCTAAACGTTTTTCAAATTAATATTAATTTTTTATCACTGAAATAAACAAAACTGACAAAAACAATTTATCTTCTTATCTGCCCAAAGGGCTCATTTGCGTATATATTATGTTTATTAAACAAAAAAAAAAAGTTTATTTTGATATCCCCTAACATCTTTTAAAGTTTGTATTTTTTGGGACACTGTATACATTTTCGTTGAGTTTTCGGAAACGTGGAAAATGTTTAAAAAAGTGAGGATAAGAAAATTTTATCTTCGACAAGAATACAATATTCAGACCCCATAGGTAGGGGCCTCAATAATTTCATAAGTGTGAACATAAAATGAAGAAAGGAAATAATAAAAAAGATCATTTGTAACCGTCAAACTGGTGCGAATTTTACGCATGTCGAAAACATTTGTTTATTCAAGCTTATATTTTGAATACCAGAAATTTTGTTACTAGCAAACTAGCTAAATAATGGATATAATAATAATAATAGTACACAAAGTACAGATTGCTTGTATACCCCTCGCTCCTTATACTCTAGAGGAGTTTTATGATAATTTTAAAGCCTAAAACCTCTCTGGTATGTCTTATTGTTCTTGTTTGGTTATTTAATTCTATATCTGTACATATTTGTGTATTTTTTAATTTTTATTTGTACCTAATTCTGCAATTTCACCAGACTTGTCCAATAGCCATATATAAGGACCAATCAATAATTTGAATTTCAACTGACATTTATACAATATAATAACCAATTCACGCAGCAGAATAAGAATGGAACGCTTAATTATATTTAGACGTGAGAGAAATAAAGAGAGTAGCTAACGACTCGCCTATTTGCCTGCCGTGATTGGACACATCTCTACCGGTAGTGAGATAGCAAGTATTTCTGTCTATTTAATAGCTGTGTCAATAGCATTTGTTTTCTGGTGTAAACTTTGAAAGGTGAATTTATAAATAATTCACACATTCTTTTAGTATCCTAGACATAACATCCATATACAAAATCTATCGATTGATTCAGAACCCCAAGATGCTTTCAAAATTTTCAAATCTATACACAATCTTTAACAAATAAGGGGATTTAATATGAGAAGAAATAAAAAAACTTAAACAAGTATTATCATAACAAATCAGTGTATCTGAAACGGCAATGTATGGATAATATAAAGGAGGGGTTGAATATAAAATTGACCGAGTTTGTGCTAACTTTTCAGAATATGTAAACAGAACTGATACGGAGTTACGAGTCATGGTGGGAGTTTAAAGAAGATTTACTTTGATAAATATTAAGATGGGCTTGCACAAACCAAGTACTTAATTTTGTGTTGAAATTGCTAGGAATATTTTATTAGCTAATATTTGGTTTTGGATTTAAATGTTTAATTTTAATACTTTCTGTCAATAAGCAGCAACTTGTTTAAAGCGTAATTTTGTAGCAAAAGATTAGAAGGAAATCCTTTCATCCTTTTTAAAATTTTGTAGAAGGATTGCTGTTTAAAATTTACTTGTTTATTATTCTTATATCGAATTTCAAAGAAAAAAATTCAAAAAAGAAGTGAGATTAGCAACGATTTCTTATTTATAATCAGCAATATTTCAAAAATTTCGCTTGTGCGAACATTCCGAACCTAGTGAAAATTAAATCCTATATTTTATATTCCGGCAGCAAGATTTTATCGCCTCAGAAAAAAAAAATAAGATTGATGGGACTACATTAGTTGTAAATATCGCATCTAACAAGGGGCTTATCGGGAAATAAAGCATAGATCTTCTTGACACCCGACGCGTCCAATTTAAGAGTTCGTTTCTAAATTGTGAACATTTGTTTCTTTATTACTCGAGTGCAAAGTGTCAGATCGATTGCTTAAGTTTAAAAGTCAATCGAGTCCTACGAAACAATAAGAAAAATTGGCCACATTGGTGTCAGGGGCACGACAGAACTCGGAGGTAATATCAAAGATTACCAAAATGAGACACTACATTCATGTCGTTTTTGGCAGTTCCTTACAAAACGTTGTAACTTTGGAAGTTTTATTACAGTAAAATGTTTTATTTAATTACTGCATTAATTTAAATGGAACACCCTGTATTTTAAGGTACTAATATGCAGAACATCTTATTTACTTTAACAGTTCTATACGGTTCCCTATACCCATATCTACTATTATTAAACCTATTATCAATAGTTTCAATGAATCAATAAATTTTAAACATCTTCTAATAGTTTTATTTCAACAAAGCCATTAAATAAACATATTTATTCCAAAATTTGTCAATAAATTTAAAATTTACAATAAATATTTAAAATTATGTCCATTATTGTCAATGCACATTCTGATTCGCTTTACAGATTCGTTTTACAAATACTTAAAATCTCTAAAAATAGTAGCAAACGCATCACGAATGCGTGTTTTCATATCTTTGGCGGTGGTCGACTGAGTTTGATTGACTACATTTTTAAAATATCCCCTTAAGAAAAAAATCTAGAGGGGTTAGATCGAGTGATCTAGGGGGTCAATTGGTAGGGCTTCTTCTTCTTATTCATTTTTCAGGAAATTATTGGTCTAAAGTATCCTGACATTATGCGAAAAATGTACGGGAGCACCATCTAGCTGCAGCAACATTTTGTGTCTAATATTCAAAGGAATATACTCTAGAAGGTTTAATTTAAATGGCCATCAAAAAATTAGAGCCTCACCAACTGTCTTCCTATCATCCCACCATAAACGTTTAACAATCATCGGTTTTGTCGATCTACAGTTCGAAATTCATGTTTATTTTCGGTGCTGTAATAATGAAAATTATGTCTATTCACAAATCCGTTATTATTGAAAGTAGATTCATCAGTAAATAATATTTTAATATTATTAATTGCTTTAAAATGAATGAAAAGAATAAAATAAACAAACTTGGCAGGTAACATTTATTACTCCTCTGGAGGGAGACATGTACATTGTACAATATATAAATACCAAGCTGTATAATAACAAAAAAAAAAGAAAAATATAAGAAAATATATAAAGTACAATGAATAATGTTTATTATTTACCTGTGAAACGTAATATACGGTTATTTCTTGCCGCTACGACTTTTACGCTGATATGAAACACAATAAACCATTGTAACAAACTAATTATCAAATTTTGTATAATTAAAAAATCACAAATAAACACGAGTAAAATCTGTGGTGTCGGCGAATTGCTTAGCACCAAAATAATGGCGGCCAATCGATAATCGGCACAGAATACTATGAGTGCTTGATAATACTTGTAACGCGTCCTCTCTGTACGAGGATATATCAGTATATAACGAGACTGGTGCTATAACTTCTTTCAGAGGTAACATTTTATTACCCAAAAAATTAGACATGAAAGCCTTATATTTAATGTACTACCCCGCAAGTAGGCTTTGATTTAACTTTTGACATTTGTTAAAAATTAATTATTGAATTGTCAGTGTTTTGCGTACCCATCGAAAAATGAAAGTGGAGCAAAGATACGCGATAAAATTTTGTGTTCGATTGGGTAAAACACCAACTGAAACTTTTGAAATGATTAAATGTGCATATCTAGATAATAGTTTATCACGATGTAGAGTGTTTGAGTGGCATAAAAAGTTTAAAGACGGTTGTGAATCAGTTGAAGATGAACCTCGTCCCGGTCGACCACAAACTGCGAGAAATGACACAAAAATTGCAGAAATTAACGACTTGATACAAAATGATCGCCGGATTGGCATAAAACGAATTTCTGAAGATTTAGAGTACCGGAAGATTGCGGCAAGATGGATTCCAAAAGTGATGACCGATGAACAAAAAGCGAATCGAGTGACAATTTGTCAGCAGTAGAAAAGGCAATTGCAACGTAACCCACAGTTTTTAAATAATGTGGTTACATGTGACAAAAGTTGGTTTTATCATTACGATCCTGAATTGAAGTCTCAAAGTATGCAATGGAAGCATAAAGGCAGCCCAAGACCGCAGAAGGCCAAAACTGCTAAAAGCGCTGGTAAAGTGATGCACCTGATTTTTTTGGATACATTTGGCGTTATTTACGATCACATTGTACCTAGAGGACATACAGTAACAGGGGAGTACTATTCTAATGTACTTCGAGGACCCTTAAAGGCAAAATTAAAGAAAAATATGCCGCTTTATCAGGACTTTGGCTGGACGCTGCATCACGACAATGCTCCGGCTCATAGATCAATGATTTGTCAACGAACAATTGAAGAATTAGGGGTTGAAATTATGGTTCATCCCCCCTACTCTCCTGACCTTGCTCCATGTGACTTCCTGAAGTCAAAAAAGAATTGAGAGATAGAAGATTTGAGTCGGATTTAGAGCTCAACAACGCTGTGATGGGTATACTAAACAGACTATCAAAAAATGGTTTCTCAGAAGTTTATGTTAAGTGGATAAAGCGATGGAATAAGTGTATTCAACAGAATGGAGAGTACTTCGAAGGATAGTTGTTGAATTTTTTTAAATAAATGTTTCGTTGTTATACTATAGCACCAGTCTCGTTATTTTCTGATACATCCTCGTAAGTATTGGTCCCTTAGACCGTCAACGAGGGCTTGGACTGCTAAGCATTTTAGAAGAATCTCTGGGGCCGACAGGTAGGCAAAGCGTACCATTCTTGAAATGTCGGCTTCATACTCCAGAATTGACTCACCGATTTTCTGCTTCCGGTTCTTCAGATGGGACTGATAAACCGGCTCTAGGTGAGCATGGTTATATCTCATTTCTAAATGTTTCACCAATAAGTCAAAGTCTTCAGCTTCGTCCGCATGGAAGGTTTGCAGGACATCTAATGCTTCACCACGCAGAGTTACTGTGAGAGATATGGCTTTCTCCCGGGAGGACCATCCGTTAGCTCCAGCTGCAGCGTTTAACTGTTTCAAGTAATTTTGCAAAGAAGTCTTTCCATCATGAGTTGGGGATTTTATCCCCTTTACGATTTCTGCTGTACTAGATCCTTGCCGTTCTTGACTTCTCGATGACTTTTGGGAGACACGTTCTTCGATTGTTTGAAGCTAGATCTGCAGATTAAAGAGGATGCTCCCCAATCTTTCAACGACCAAATGAGATTCCATATTTTGTTCTGAATATAGTTAATGGGACATCTTCCTCTGGAGGTTATGGATCTCTGCTTCGAGTCGTCCGGTGCGTTGCCATATCTGCTCTTAGATCCGTTCGGTACGTTGTGATATCTCTGTTATCTCTATGTGCATTTCGGCTCGCAGTTCCGAAGCTTGATTAGACATCAGAGTGGTCACTTGTTGAAGAAGCTCATTGCGTTGACTGGATATCTGCTGAGAAAGCTGGACCAATTCTTCACTTGACATCTGCTGGGATTGACTGGATATCTGCTGGGACTGACTGGATACCTGTTGCAATAGCTCGTCACGCAGGCTCGACATCTGTTAGGACAGGGCGGCGAAGGATTTTTGAGATGGATCTTCGAATTCTACCGATTCTGAATTGATACCTTGGCTATGGTAGTACTCTAGTAATACAGCCTTCGGTCCGGTGATTCGAGCTCTCTTCTGAGCTCTGCCGCCAACAATTCATCTTCTTCCCGGGCATTTCCATTTCCTCTTAGACCCCATACCTGACACCAATTTGTAAAATACGTGGGGTATTTTAAAACGTTTATTTACAGGAAATACAAATTTTTAAAACGAATACGATTGACAACTATCTTTTAATCTGACTGACAATTATTTTTTATCTTTAACAACTATATCCACTTCCACTAGTGGCAACTCAACATCTTCCTCCTAGTACTTTAGCAGTACTAGCCGGCTAACTCGTTACAACATTATATTTTTATTCTACAGTAATTTAGTGTGTGATATAGTGCTTATGTTCTGAATATGCAGTTAGAAAATAATGAGACACAATGTAATGCCATATAGTTATTCTAAATAAATTAAAAGTTTTATTTTCACCAAATTTTATTTTTAACTTAAATCAAGTGACATATTCAATTTTTCAACATTTTGTTGTATTTAAAAGTTGTAAAAAGGAAAATGTGACTTCAAGTTGCTTCAAACATCATAAATTACAAAGCCTGTCACTTTTTAAATCGCTTTACTTTGTATTGTCCTACTTTATCGACTCTCATCGACGGGATTAGTTCAACTGTAAGCGCTTAGCGAGGTAAAGCAAACTTGTTACCGACTATTCAGGGAAAGCGACCTCGTGGTTTGGGTTATCCTGTATATATGAAACTAATTTTAAATTGTGGCCGCCACTGAGTTATCTATTTGTGCCAAAGGAATTTTTAATATATTTTGTAGTTTACCCACCAGTCTCTGTCCGGTTGAGCGTGTCACACCCTGTATAATTGTAGTGACTTACGTATTAAATGTGTTTTTTTTGTGTTCCTCTAATATATTGTAATTGTCGGTATAAATAAATGTATACTACATGGTGTATAATAATTATGGACAACAGCTCAAATAATTTAGTTTGATCATTCTTATAAATAAGTCGATCACTCTATTAATTTTGTATAAAATAAGCATTTTACTATTTGCTATTCAGTTACGCCACCTAGCGGTCGTCTTACGAATTTCTAAATAATTTCCATAATTTTCTTGTGACCACTTTATTTATTGAACTTTTTTCCCAAAATCTGTACTATGAACAGTTTATAAAATATGGCCGAAATCTATTCTTATTGGGCCACCCGGTATATATAGTGTTTTGAAAACATGCTATAAAAGTGATTGCCTGTCAAATTATAAAATGTAACATTGCGTTCTGACCGTAAAATTAATATTAAAATCCGTGGAAAGCCAGAATGTAATGTGCATAGAAAATTGATCGGACATAATTTTCATTGAGATTTTCCATAATCACCATATGTACGCTAATTCGGATTGAACGGTATTAATACCTTTCAATGCAGGGAACATCATAAATTATTTAGATGTACATTTGGAGTTCCCTAACAATGAAATCCCTTTTAGCTACTGAGCCAAAGAAACTTTCTCTTCAAATCTATAATTTTACAAACAGAATTTAAATTGTTATAACCCTATTTTATAAGTTCATACAATTTTTATTGTGAAAATATTTTTTTTTTATTTCACTTAAATCGAATATAAGGTATCAACATAAAGATTTTCACTTGTTACACATACAAAGATGAGACATTCTAGATAATTCTGGCCGTATTGAAATATTTTTCATCTTAAAGGCCGGGTGAAGAAAAAAGATGTTTGCACAAAATCACCTTCAGGCATATCCAGTTCGATTTGAAACAATTTACCCAACTCCTACTCGTAGGGATTTAAATAAAACTGGGTAGAAATAATAAAAAAAGCAAAACTACAAATATCTACCAAGCAATAGTAATTTTAAACAGATCGATAGAGCGGAAACCTTTCGTCTTCGTGTTCCAGTTTATTTCTTAAGTGTGTTAATTGCATTTTCGTATTATGCAATAAAGTAAGTAGGTAAAAGATAAGCTCTTTTATTTATTCAATAATGGGCGACCTTCTGGATAGTTGGAAAACCCCTAATCGATGACCGTTATGAGTCATCTTTTCAGCTTTTCGTTTTATTTACTGCGCTCGGGTCAAGTTTATGTATTGAGACAAAGGTCGCGTTTCAGCAAATTACTATTCTAAAAATACTCGTGTCTACAGAAAATCTCGTCCATGTCATTTACGGCATTCTTTTGTCCATTTTATAAATTGATAATACAATTACATTGATAGAATTGAGGATTTATTTGAACTTCAAATAATTTATGTTAAAATATTGAGTCCCTATACCATTTACGACTATCCATCTAAAAATATTTGGTCCATTTATCCTTTAAGCCTACACATGTAATAATAATTTAGACACTTTACCGTCTTGATCCTAATATCAAAATCACATACAAATTCCACTCTGGAGTTCGTTAAAACTCGTGCAAAAATGATTGTTACTTCACTATCCTGCTATAGGTTATTCGCGTAAGATCCAAATTTATTTCAACTTTAAACAGTTATTTTCACTTACAATAAATAATAACCACTTAAATAAAATCCTTTAAAAAACTTTAAATAATTTATTTGACGTTTAAATATAGCATGGCTATAATATAGTGAATCGGTATCTCTGCGCAATGCATATAATAAAAAATGCATTTTAATAACACTGGCATTAATTTAGAGTTTTTAAATAAGATACTACTTCAACTTTTCATTAAAATTTTCTGGCGAGTGCTGTCACTATATCGACTGTAAGTCATGCAAATTTCGACTTCCGGTTTTGTTGTTCCTTTGTTTCGACCACGTGGCATTATATAGCGGTACTTCCCTGAAGTATGTCGAGACTTGTAACGTGATACTTGTTATTTTATCTATTTGTTATAGTGTTTTAAGCTCAATTGATTTTGGGAGTGGGTCAGGTTATTAAATAACTCGTATTACCTTGAAAAAGAAGTTGGGCACCACTATATTTAAAACTTATTATACTTGACTATAAATTAGTGATAAAAATATAGAAAATCACTAACCATTAAGATATTATATTTAAACCAAGTTTTAGATAAGGCAGTAACAAATTCTAATTCACAGAGATTTACTTAATTAAAATTTAGATGATTTATTGAAAAAATAAAAACTTATCTGATATAACAGGAGGTAGTTATATTAGGGTGATTTGTATGGAATTCTAGGCCTTCTTCAAAGGGATTCTTATTCTGTACTCGAACGATCTTCTATAGGTGAACCAAACCTCGGTCTTCGGATGGCACCAAACTCGTAGGTATAAATCTTCATAAACATAAATCTCCAGAAACTTTATTAGATATAACTTGAAATAAACTTCTTGATATAACTCGAAATAAACCTCTTGATATAATTCGAAATAAACCTCTTGATATAACTCGAAATAAACTTCTTTAGATATAACTTGTACTAAACTTCTTTAGATTAAAATCGTACTAAACTTCTTTACATATAAATCGTACTAAACTTCTTAGATACATCTTGAACTAAAGCGTCTAGATATAGCCAGGCTTATAAAATCAGACGGCCAATAAGAATATTAAAAGACAATTCGTACATTTAAAATTTAAATCAACTTGATTCGTTGACAGATATAAATCGAATGAATTAGGAACTTTTGACGCAAGGCATAAACGACAAATGACATTTGAGTAGAGATGTTTGTGTCAAAATAACGAAAACGGTTCCAACCGTTACAGACTTGGAGATATGTCCAGACTTGGTTCTACATGGAGCTGCTTCGGAGTTACTTGAAGCTATTTCGAAACTACTTCGAAATTTGGAGCTTGTTTGGAGAAGCCTAGAGCTTGGAAGCTACGTACCTCGGAGCAAGGAGCTTATACTTGGACTTAGAACTTAAAGCTTGAAGCTCGGACTTGGAGAAACTACGCTATTGGGACTTAGAGAAACTACTTAACTCGGAACTTGGACTTGGAGCTTGGAGAAACTACGCTACTTGGAGCTTGGAGCCACTGACAATTAATCCCAACGGTAACCCACAATAAGCACATATAAAAGACAAGATAATTACGGAAATCTACTCATAATAACCACAACTAGTAGATTATTTGTCGGCACAACACTACCACGTAGTTTCATAAGCCAAAAGGACGATGCAGGCGAAAATAGCAGGTTTTATAGTTCACCAGCGTGAATGTAGAAGAAAATGAGGACCGGCGCGCAAGCCGTGCTTTGTAAATCTCGAGAAGTGAGCGGTTGTCGTTTAAATTGTGTTACGAGGGGTTATGGAGAAATTTGAAATTAATTTCACGTAACACTATTTTTAAAAATCTTTAATTAATTCAATGTAAATATCTACATCATTATTTTAAAACAATACAGAATAGACAGTCTTCGTCCTGGTCCTCGACTATACAGGAGGGCCTGCCCCATCCCAAATCGTTTATTGTCAGGTTTTCAATGTTAAAAATATAGGTAACATCCCCTTATCATAGCTATATAACTAGAATTAAGATATATAATGCTTGGCATTCTTTATCATACTCTTCGTAGTTTGACAGACCTCCCTTAACCCCCATTTTCAATCCGAATCAAGAGGCTGCATCCCTTATGAAGCTAGATTTTTATTTAAATTTTTTCAGAATCAACAGGCTTCATTCCCTTATAGAGTTTGAATTTTACTAAAAATTTTGTGTTGATATCGTTTTTAGTGTTTGATTTTAATTTTTTTTTATTTTAACGCATCCTTAACCCCCCATTTTGTTATTTTTTTTTTAAATCAATAGACTTTGTCCCCTTATAGAGCTTGATTTTTTGTTAAACACTTCAAATTGATATTATTTTTCGTTTTTGAGTTAGGATTTTTTTAAATATTTCAACCCCCCTGAACTCCCCATTTTTGTACAGATTTTTTTCAGAATCAATAGGCTTCCTCCCCTTATAGAGCTTGATTTTTACTAAACATGTCATGTTGATATCGCTTTTTATTTTTGAATTTTGATTTATAATTTTTTTTTAATTTCAACCTCCCTTAACCTCCTAATTTTAATCAGATTTTTTAAATCAATAGGTTTTGTTCCCCCATAGAGCTTGTTCTTTGCTAAAAAATTCAAGTTTTGTTTTCGAATTAGGATTTTTTTTAATGTTTGAATCCATTTTAATCCCCCCATTTTATTAAAATTTTTTTAAAATCAATAAGCTTCGTCCCCTTAAAACACATAATACTCTTCACAGACTACTGTGTGAAGAGTATAATAATATGGTAATTAATGCTTATTTTTCTTTTCCGTAATTGATCTGAATTTGTAGGTTTTTCATTTTTCTTGCAATTGGAGTCAAAGTCAAAACCGCAAGTTCATCGGCGCTTTTGCTTTAGAGTTATCGTGTCAGCGCACATACCAATATAAGGACGACTAGACTAGATTTTACGTTGGTGAAAGAAATATTTCTCGTCGGTACGAATGTAATACTGAAGCCCTATATGTAAGGGATGTCAGTAAAATACCTGCAACAATAATGAATGTCAGTCGAACATTTCTGAACATAGAAATGGCGAACAAAAAAATTCCGGAATGCAAATATGGTGGCCGTATATTATATTGCAGTGACAGAACACGGCAGTTACCGATAATGAAAATAGCCGATATGGTGTCGTGTAGGGTGACTAGCCCTTCTAGATTTTCAATTTATGTTTTATTTGTCCTGTGCCATACTCAGGGGAATGATCCTTTTTTATTTGTTTCTGTTTTGTTTTGTGACTTATAATGGTCAAAACAAAATTACTCCAATATAAATTTTTCTATAGAAATCAATGCGCTTTTAATAAATCCATTCTTTGACAGGTTGAAGTATCAAAAAAATAGTCTGGCCCTCATAAATCCCAAGCTTTACCTAAAATCACAATGATTTTTTCCTTTTCATCGATTTTCCATTGACTACATATAAATAAATATATATAAATATATATGAAACACCCTTTTGAATGTATATTGCATAAAAAGAGATCTTCCATTTACGATATTTTATGTTGGAGAATTTTCAGTGAATAATTTGCAACAACGGAAAACATCTGAATTTATGAATAAAACATTTACTGGCATAGTTTTCTCAGTAGGAAAAATTTAAATTTACTTGCATTTTCTGAGATTTCCGGAAGTTGAGAACGAACCAGAAACGAAAATCGTAAATGAATTCCCTGTTAAAAGTAACTCATTTCCAGTAAAAGTGAAATTCAAACGCCTCCAGCCTTTTATTACAGACCGTTAGACACCATATCGCAAAAAGTGTACTACAAGGAAGGCACATCATCCCTTCACCAAAAATCCCATTTCGGCCGTTCCAGAAATATCAGCAGCTACAGAATTGTTCCAATTATATCCGACGATGACATTCCCACTTCACCCTCCAGATCCGGCTCAATTTTTTTTAGCTAAATTAACCAAAACCGATTACCGATTGACCAATTTATTTTAAAGGTTTGGTAAAGTATTCACTGAAACTTGGAAACTAAACTACACTTTATATAGTTTAGCAGGTTATAACATTATATATGGAGGGCGATTTTAATCAAAATTTTGAGGTTTTATTGTATATTAAACAGGATAATGATTTTGAATAGGAAATATAAA
Organism: Psylliodes chrysocephalus; assembly: GCA_927349885.1. Classification (NCBI taxonomy): domain Eukaryota; kingdom Metazoa; phylum Arthropoda; class Insecta; order Coleoptera; family Chrysomelidae; genus Psylliodes; species Psylliodes chrysocephalus. The sequence goes on along the minus strand of OV651826.1, from coordinate 13,180,677 downwards.
AATTCAAAATATCAAATTCTGGAAATGTAGAAATAACTTAAGTGGTCAGTATTTGTAACGTGTGGAGTAACCACATGGCATTAGGCCTCACTAGGCCCATTGTGCATCCTCCTAAGGTGATAGGCACCTCCTAGCTCGTGAACCAACCTACAGATTTAATGTAGTTAACAACGTCGCAGAGTGCGGATTCTGACAACCCCATGATATGGAGATGCTTTCGTACTTGGCAATGACCAGTCAGATTTCCCCAAGCGCAGATTCTGCCTAGTCATAGTCAAGTATTTGTTTGCTGTAGTCAGAATAACTTAAAAGTTCCCTGGCAACTCTGCAGTTTCTTGTTTCATCCCATCTTTCCTTCATTTGAGTTAAGGAGGAGCTCTACGAGTACATCTAAATTTGCTGGATATACTACAAAAAATATTTTTAAAATTCATTATTTCCAACGAATCTACCAATGTGATCTGCTTTCCAAAGAATGCCAAATCATGGACTTAAGACAGTTGTTTTGTTATTGGGCATATTCTAAATTTTACTTATCCCAAAATAAAGAATTTACCGAATACTCGTATAATATTGGACAAAAAATTATTACTGTTTTACCCCTAGCTAAAAAATCTATTTCACAAATATTCAACTCATATGGTACAAAATTTTTTATAATATTCTTCCAGATTATCGAAAAAATAGAACTTTATTAAAAAAAGAAACTAAAAACATATTGGCAACTGACGGAAAAAAAATTAGTGATATATTGGAATTTCAAAAAATAAAGTACTTTAATATTAAAAATATTCAATATCGTTTTACTTGTTTATGTATTATACGTATTCCCATTTTTACTCATTTGTTTACTTATCTTTTTACTCATATTTTTATTTATAATTTTACTAATAATTTTACTAATAATTTTACTAATAATTTTACTAATAATTTTACTAATAATCTTACTAATAATTTTACTAATAATTTTACTAATAATTTTACTAATAATTTTATTTATAATTTTACTAATAATTGTACTTATAATTGTACTTATAATTTTACTTATAATTTCACTTATTATTTTACTTATAATTTTATTTATAATTTTACTTAAAATGTTAATTATAATTTTACTTATATTTTTTCATTATTGTTTTATATTATGTGCATGCATTTTTTTCTGTACCGGTACATATTTTTACCTTGTTTTTTTTTTTGTCAAAATAAATGTCTTAACAATCTTATTAATTAACCATTATTTCTGGATTTTGTTTAAAATAAAGTTATTATTATTATTGTAAAAATTGAGACTGGAAGAACACCTGAATCCCTAACCCTATAAATAATAAATAAACAATCCTAGACTGACTAATATTTATGAAACAATCTAGACTGGATACGGGCCCGGTTTTGCTGTAATAGTTGGGGGCACCCAATCGCTTTGAGGTCACACCATTATTCTAATGAAGTAAATAATAAAGGACCTTTCTCAGGATAATGAAGGGCTATCCGAAAGGGTCAGTTACAAAGACGAGTCTAAGAGTAATGACGTTATTTATCCTTGTCCTTTGACCCTTGGACCTCCTGTAACTTTTCTCTAACTTGTTTGCCTATTTCTTTTGAAGCTTTTATCTGATTAGCTAAAAAGGAAATTTCATGCGCTCGTTTTCTGTAACTCTAGCTAGGAAAAATAAAAATATCAGCATTCTAATTTATTATCGTTACAAAAAAGTTTTAAATCTAACTAGTCAGCAAAGATCTACCCTTCTTCATATATATAATTAGTGAAAATAAAAAGATAAAACTAATTTTAATTAATTTTCAATTTTCTATCATTGAGTTAATTTTAAGAGGGCATCCTTGTTTTATAATTAAATTTAGGAATATTAATCATTGTATATCGTTGATTAATTTCCAAGAACTTATCTGGAAGTTCATACTTCAAACCCTAAACGAATCAAGATATTCGAAAATGCTTTTGTGAAGTTGCATGTTCGCAAATTCTTTGCTGCAAACTAAATTCTGCGGAATCCTGTAATCCTGCTATAATCTTGAAAAGTTATTCGCGTAGACAAACAGCGGTGGCGGGTTCCATAACTTAGGAAGAACATAACAATATAAGTAACAGTTTATTGAGTTTACAACACCGCTATTTTTGATGCACGATGCTTTAAAAGATTACCTACTATAATAGTTTCAGCTTTCAAGGATTTATCAAGAAATTACACAAAAATTGAGCAAAAACAAAACTATCGCTCTTTTGCATTTGTATTTATTTATAAATAACAATTATACAAACTTGTATAAATTTAAAGTCATATAATGTAGAACTCATGACAATGCCGGTTATGGTAAAACATATATTTGAATGCATGCTTATCACTTTCATTTTGATTAAAAATTTAATGGTAATTTTAAAAAATCGACTTCAAAATTGTGCAGATGCCTTTATACATTGATTTTGTTGATTTTCTCATAGATCCCACCACCAGATCTAAACCAAATTTATATGAGACCCCCTTTCCAACAAAAAATCATAGAAATCGGACAATGTGGTAAAGAATTATCGCTGAACATACATAAAAACTGATGAGTTTCTCATAGACCCAATTATTAGATCTTGACTAAAATATGGAACCACTCTAGAAATACCCCCTTTCTAACAAAAAAATAATCATAGAAATCCAATACGGTAAAGATTTATCGCTGAACATACATCTGACGAATTAAGACCCTCCTCCTTTTATTGAATTCGCTTAAAAATATGTGTAAAGGCAATTAATTTTTTAGAATTCAAATAATCAAATTTACTTAACCAGAAATGAGTAAAAATCCGGACCTGCTTTTCCGCCATATTGCACAGTACAAAAGACACGTCTACCATCCCAATTTTGAATATCAAAAATAGTTACGACATCCTCCGGTTGCCATATCAATGATTGTATCCAACAAATTACTATATATTAATACATTAGCGATGTCGCATATAATGGAGTGTGAATTAAATTGCTAGATCAGAAAATTAAATCTAACATTGGACATGTTCCAATTTTGACAGTTCTAATATTTTCATAAATATTACTGACACTATTATTATTTATTTAAAAGTACATCTATCATGCGTGAAGTAAAGGTAAAAAAGGGCAAGTGTATTATTTGGGGTGAAAGGCCGTTCGCCCTTGGACAAAACTGATTTTTCTTCTTCAATTTTAAAGTGAAACAGAAAATAAATCACAGCAGTGTGTGATATATCAAAGTGCCACACAAGAAATAAATTGAAAGTGAAATTTATTTGGAAGAGCATCCCCGGAGTGATTCCTCGACTTCTGACACAACCAAAAAAAGATAAATGATCGGTTGGAAAGTTGACAATGACTCCATCATATTTATAATGCATCAAGTATAATCTTGTTTGGGGTTGGAAAGTTTGCTGCCCAAAGACGGACAAATAGAAATACCTAATAATATAAATAACATATTGTCTCATAAAAAGTTAGGTCGTTCTTTCGAACTACTCTCGAACTCGAGTAGCGGCTATCTTCCTCATTCTTCATTTGTCCTAACTCACTTTGACATTGACTTACAAATTTCACTCGATTTCATAATACCCGTATATCATCAAATTAACTTTTAGACGCCAACAAAAAGTTTTTTCTCATCTTCCATCATTCCGGATGTTACGAGTATATTTCTTATTGTATATTGTACCGGATGGTTTAATAAGAATGGTGTTCGGACCTATCTCAAGAACATTTTCGGGTAAAAATTTCAATGACTAATTACCACGAGAAATACATAAAAATTATTTTGAGAATCGTAGAGAACCGCTAGATGTGGTTTAAAATACAAAAAGTAATTTGCGTAAATGACCAATGATTTTTAGATGGGAGTTTTATTATGCAAATGCCATGATAAAAGGTAACAAACAAGAATATCTATACTATGTAGACTTGTTTAAAGAAAATAACAGAATATTGAGTGGTTAGAGTCAGAACTCTCGAATCCAGTGGTTTTGGGTTCAAATTCTGCCAGCTTTAATGCATAAGTAGAAATCCTTACTCGATCATTCACTGTTGGGTTCTAATTAACAGTGGAGCGGTTCCTAAAATGGTGCTGGAAACAGTGTAAGTTGAACACGAGGCTAATAAACTAATAACATTGGTTGTTGATACCGATAAAACCGAATTAAAAAAAGAATATATGAAGTGATATATAAAAAATGTTTCTAAAGTAGTTTACAATTATTCTTCTTTCTAAGTTTTAGTTTAAATTTAATTATGTCTTTGACAATCTTTACTTTAAACATGTATTAGACTATACCTGTTGCGGTGTTAGCTAAAGGAGTAATTCTATTTCGGAGGGAAACGGATACAATATACAAATTAGTGTACATAGAAAAATACTGTAAATAATCAGTTAAACATAAGAGATGAAAAAAAATTAAATAATATACATATAATACTTATACACTTTAATATTTTTCAATCTAAGAGACATTTGTTTGAACATGTTTTTTGTACATTCGTTGTAGGTACCTATGCTAGTGCGCAAAATCTTATTTCAATACTACTCAAAACAAAAAATGAGTCTTCTGTCTTTTGTAAAATCTTATTTATATTTAAATAAACAATGGAAAAATAATTACTTCAATAAATTGTTATGTATTATTAAGATTGTAGGAGCAGCTGTTTACATTAATACTATTTAAATTTTTTATTATTATTGGTATTATTATTACATGGAAACGTTCAGAACATGACTGAGTGTCATTTTGTAAATGTTTGTTTACTGTTTATTCACTTATTATTCTCCCCTTCTCTTTTCAAAACGAGTTATGAAATATTAAGAACACTTGTGAAGCCTCGGCGTTCCTACCTCTAAGGACTATCAGAGTCTTTAATCAGTTGCCAAAACCCCTCGATTATGCCTATTAAGGGATTAGTTTGTGTTTTTTATTTTTATTATTTTCCTTGCCATTGGTGAATGTATGTTCCTTCAGGACTCCAGGATTCTTTGGTTGGTGACAGTGGTGCCTTCATGTTTTAATATGATAACAGCGGTTAAAGACCTATCAATTGAACTGTGACACTGGTGACAAACTAAGGTCTTTTAGCCAACTAGTTGTTACATCTTTCCAAAATGAGATGGATACCTTGTCCTTAATAGTATGAGAGCCAGGCGCGGATATAAGGGGGGTAATAGGGTAATTACCCCCACCCCCGAGCTGCTCGAACAAATCTAGGAATTTACTAAATTGTAATCTAAAAACAACGAGATTTTACGAGAAAGCAAAAAAAGACAAGATAACTGTGACGAATGAAGAATAGAGAAGCACAGGCTGGCGTACAATATTTTTTGTTATTTTTTAAATAAACGAATGATTTTTTGATAAAATTATCAACTCCCCCGAAAAATCTTCCCAGATCCGCGCCTGATGAGAGCCCACTGCAAATTTCGACCGTCATCTGATAACGACATGAAATATGCTCCAAAGACATGTAACAACATTGTACTTTACCAAATTGCACCTGTGCCAATCCCTATCCTGAGCAAAGTGGTTAAAAAAAAATATTTTATATTCACAAAATCACATAAGACATGACAGCAACAATTTGAACCTAACTTTTAAACCAGAATTATTAATATTTTTACCTACCTTTTAAACCATGTTTATGTGTGTAAGGAAGAAGGATGACGTTGTATAAACCATTTGCAGAGATAGTCAAGAATAATTTATAAACTCTTGTCAGACAATTATTTTAAACCATAATCATAGTAGTTTTTTTGTCGTTTCTATGGCAACCTGTAAAAATGAATCACAACAATAGGCATACAAATAAATTTTTAAATCAGCAAAATTTGATTCATATTTTTAATGATTTTTACCTATTAATCGTGGATAGATGTTTTTGTGCGATGTTAAGAGGAAGAAAATGTTTTACTTTTACGATATATATCAAGATATATTTGAATGTTATTTTCTGGAAAACTTTAAGGGCAAACAAAATTAGCGCTGTAATGCCTTATGTGATTTTTTTAATATAAGCTGCTTTGCTCAGGATTGGGATTGGCTCAGGTGCCATTTGGTAAAGTACAATGTTTTTCCATGCTTTTGGAGTATATTTCATTTCGTTATCAGATGAAGGTAAAAATTTGCAGTGGGCTCTTGGGCTATAATAGGATGACCCCTTTTTTGTTGCTTTATTCTATAACTATTGTTTGATAATTATTATTACAATTCTCATTCTTATTTAACAAATTTTTTTATTGTACTGACCATTATTTTAGAAATTATATTGTGATATGCCTGTTGTAGTAGTGGGAGCAAGGGCGTATCCATCTCAAAACAAAAGAGGGGGACGCTTTCTGAATTCAATATTTTAAGGGAAGGATAGTGCTAAAATAATATATAATACCAAAATGAATTCACCATTTATTGAAAAAAAAAAAACTTAATTTTTTAACAATAGTTTACGTGGATTGCTTTCAAATCTTCTAATTACATCTAACAATTGCTCTTCGTTTGCAAAAACCCACTGACGATGAATACTAAGCATAGCTAATCCATTCAATCTATTTTTACTAATAGTGCTCCTTAGCCATGCTTTCATTCTACGACGAGAGGAGCTAAACGAACGCTCGATAGTGCAAGTGATACAAGGTTGGGAAATCAATATCAGAAGAGCCTTTCTAATTGTCTGAAAAAACATTTGGCTCTTTTTCAAAATGTTGGTGATATCTGGTGTTTCTTACAACTTATTCCACATTTTGAACCATAATTCACCTTCTCCTTTAATGCTTTTCAAATTGTAGAAACTTTCACAAGATGACGTGCTTTTTTTCCATTCTTCCAATAAAACATGTTTCATGTTACCCGGATGAAAATGGGTTATTGAAAATGCAAGTGATTTGTCTATGGAAAATCTTACTTGTAGAGATTCAATGATTGAATCTAAGTAAGGAATTATGAAGAATATTTTCCAAAAGTCGCATGGGTTTTCGGCTGGAGGGTTGTTTCTATGCTTTTGTCGGCCAGCAATACGAGCGACAGTTATATCAACATTCAAAGGCTTTGCTATATCGCCTGTTTCTTTTAAAATTTCAGCCGTTATGTTCTCAGCATTCTTCCGATGATCTCTTGGCATTTCAACAATAGTTTGAATATGCTCGTTGGTTTTAACTATATCAAGTGTCTTCATTTGAAGTATATTTGCTACGAGTTACATATTGGCTGCGTGCCTTGATATGCACTTTTTCTTGTCGCTCCTCAGCTAATGTCTCTAGTGCATCAACTAAATCGACAAAGTGTTTCTTAAAAACACGAATGCTTTTATATTTCTCTGATCACCTAGTTTAAAACAAATTTAGGAATGTTTGCAATAAGTTTGCGTCGTAAAACAGACTCGCGGAAAAATTTAATTATTCCTTGAAAGTTCCAACGCTGTTTCGTATTTCCGGGATATCATTCAAGTCGTTCACGATAAGGTTAAGCTTGTGCGAAGAGCAGTGGAAGTAGAAAGCTTTTTTATACTTTTGCCTCAAGATCGCTTGCATGCCCGCCTCTTTTCCAGACATGGTGGAACATCCATCACAACATAACCCCACACACTTATTAGGATCTAGGTCTAAGTTTGTCACAAAATCATCAAGGGCATTGGCAATACTTACTACATTAAGTCCTTCAAGCTCTACAAAGCCTAAGAACTCTTCTTTGATTTCGTTGGTATTTTTATCAAAGAAACGTAATCCAACAGAAAGCTGGTCCTTGCCAGTTATATCTACAGTTTCGTCAGCCAGAATGCTATAAGCACAAGCTTCTTTAACATTTGAGATGATTTGTTACTTTATTGAAGCGCCACAGAGATCAATTATTTCATTTTGAATCGGTATGAAGCGTTTTTTGGTCCGTGCTGAGAATGGTGTCCTAATTGTGAATCACCTGCTTTAATGCATAAATGACACAAGACTATAAGCATGCCTTCAATCCAAAATTTTGCCTCTTAGAGCTAAATCATGTGTTCCGCAAAAAATGATACATGAAATAATTGAGGACAGAATTTTTTTTTAAATTGAATAATATATTTTATTTCATAGCTACTTTTCGTACTGGTAAACTTTAAAAAAAAATTTATAAAAAAGTAAAAATTTTATATTAAGTTTTATCTTAATTTAGTTTTTTCGGGTTCGGAAAGGGGGGCAGCTGCCCTCCCACGCCACTTCCTGGATACGCCCTTGAGTGGGAGTAACTTCAGCTAGACTTCGCCACAGTTGTCATGTGTAATTTATAATTGTTTTTTATTTATATTGTATTTTTTTAATCTTTTGAAATAAATTCGTTTATTATTAGTATTATTATTGTTATTAATTAAAACTATACATTTTTAAATTAACTAATTGGTAAGTTATACTAAAATTGAGAAATCACTTCAGATCTCTTAATATAAAAAAATGTATTTGCACAAGCTAGGCATACTTGGTATAAAACTGTAAATTGGAAGTTTTGCGATTAAATAAAACAGCAAAAGATAGTCATTGAAAACTGAGACAAACGTAAACATGCAGTAATTACAAAACGAAGTGTTTACCCTTGTGAAACCATCGAGCAAAGTGTAATTATGAGTAAAAGAGCATTTCGAATAATTTCGCTAATTTCCGAGGGGTTAATTCAAAACCTATGACAGAAAAGCGTGAACCTCGTTGGCGAACTCCCCCAGGACAGTTAGAAAACGTGACAGTGGTCATATATGGATAATATATAAAGTATTTATAGGCGCATCACGTATATAGTAACCGATGTTTCGCAGCCGGTACACTAGATCACATTACAGTTTGTAATTTAGTCCCCCTAGTCCCTCGCTGCGTATGCCGTACATGGTAGTTGATGTGGAAAAATTGACGGGAACAAATGAGGTGTTTCGCACGAAAAGTCACAACTCAGATACCGACGCATCCACCTAAATTTTAAAAACCATTCGTACCAACCTACCGAGTTTTAACAGTTTTAAATCAAACAATTGGTATTAGAAACGTAATTCTTATTTAAATGTATTGCTCCATTTTTTTCATTTATGTCTTCATTAAGTTTAATTAATTTTTTCTGATAAACTTATCATTTCATTGAGAGAAATGTTTATTTAATATTAATAAAATTTATTATTATTAACCGTAACGTATGTAACAGAAGTTTTTGCAAAAAATTCCATCTTTATTGAAATTTTTTTTTAAATCTATTATGTGAAAATCGTCTTAGGTATTCTGTGGAAATTGTCATGGAACAACATATAGATAGTTTTTGTTCTATGCCGTATGTTGTTAATAGTTAATAGTTGTTAATTTGTTAATAGTTAACTTACTTTAGCTGCATATTTGTTTTATAGATTGCGAAAAGGCTGAATTTTTATATTTTATATTTAATATTAAAAATATACATTTTGTTGACTAAACTCTTTGTTAATATTGTGGCTTAAAAATGATTTGTTTAAGAACAACTCAAATTTATGCGACATTTATTAATAATTATAATATTATGGTATTATTAAATTTCGTCGGTTAATATTTAACGAATGTGTTACTAACTTACGATATTTTAAGTATAAACTACTTCTCTCAGTGTTTGAAAAAGGTGTTTCTCCAAATAGTCTTAAAACTGAATTCATCAAGCCCTTTCACAAAAAAAGTAATAAGTTGAATGTGGCTAATTTTCGTCTAATATCTCTGATTTTAAATGGAATCAAAATTTTTAATTTTTTTTGAAATAAAATGCTTTATAATAACAGTATTTAAACATAATATCATTTAACGATGATAATAGTCCTTAAGAATAATAGTTCTTAATAATGATCCTTAAAAATTTCTTAAAAACACTTCAAGGATAATAGAATAATAGTCCTTGAGGATAATAATTGTTAACAATAACAGTTCTTAAAGACAGTAATCCTTAAACATATAATTTATCAAGGATAATAGTCCGTAAGCATAATTATACTTAAGAATAATATTTCTTAATGATCATTAAACGTAATTTTTTAAGGATAATAGTCCAGAGGGATATCTACAAAATATGTTCTCAAATCTTCTGTCAGTCATATTATTAAAAAAATTAAATAAATCCCTTTATGTATGAAAGTTTACATTTATTATAGTCGAAATATTAAAAAAAAATGTTCATTTTGATGAAGACCGACAAATCCTTATTACTCACGCTGTTTATTTCTGGAGAAAAATTCCCCAAGCAGCTTAAATTCCCCCGGATTCCATTCAAAATACAAGTTGTTGAACATTATTATTTATACCTCTGCTGTGTTTACGGTAATAATTCAGAATATATTCCTCACCGTGCGTCTTCCTGTCTTCGTTTTATTTTCTGTTCAACTAAATATTCGTACACCGAGAAAAGTTATTTATTGCTCTGTGTCAACAACATATTACTAATAGAGTTGGAATAAAATCATCTATGAGAATAAAATAGTTCATACATATTTATCGTGAAACCGTTGAGACATAATTAACATTTTAGCGTATAAAATTTCACAAAATCACTTCAAAATAACAAAAATCACACATTTACTACATTATTCCTATTAAATTTATTTTCTCATAAAAAAGATAAAAGTATTAAATTTTTCTCGGTGTATATTTCATTTTATATTCGGAACATTTCAGTGAATCTCGGCATAAAGTTGTAGTAAGATATATAAGGGCACCAGCCCAACTCAAAATGACCGGTGATTTAACCGTTATGGACTTTCGACTTTGGCAAATGTACTACTAAGAGACGCACTGGGTTAGACAAATTTAAGATAACGACGTATACATTTCTCTATTCCAGAGGAATAGCTATTTATGTAGCCATTTACGAAATGCCTTATTTTATATAACGAGTGAATATTTGCGGGACGAGCAGAACGAGATCTCACAAAATGAACGAGTTACACAACACAAATTTTCGGACAATGTTTTTATCGAAATTATCTATTTGGTCCTTATATTATTAAGTGGTGGTATAACTTTTGTAAGGGAAGCATCGAATGTCTTTTATTTTAAACCGTCATTAAAACATTACAGAATATTTATGATGTACATTTTTGGTACTTAGACTATGTTTCTTCTAATAAATATTACAATATTTTATGTAATTAAAAAGAAGTAAATTGGCCTAATTATATTTTAATTTCTTAAATGGACCTAAATTGTATTTTAGTTTCTTCTTAGCATATTTCTTGGTAAATACCAACAGATATAATAATTTTAATGTTTATGGATTTTATTTATTACAAAAATATAATATCACAAAATAAAACTGAAAATCCATATTTCTCACTCAAATAATGCCTAATAACAAATTTAAGGCGGTTTATCATACTTGTAGGTAAATCATGAAGTTTTATGATTGCAATAATATCTATATATCTTTATCATACAATACTAGTTTGTGCCAAAGATATCGGATAATAGATACGCCTTGTATACATTACACTTGTCCGCAACTTTTTTTTGACGGTACGCTCTTCCTATGTTGTCAGATCTCTTTCATCAAATATCAAACATTAAATTTTTATTAAAAAAGTTACTATTACCTTTAATACAATCTAATAAAAAAAGGAAATAAAGAATTGAAAGCATTAATATGAGTTTTTTATTAATTGCAATCACTTAAGACTTTTATTTAGCTATTTTTACATGTGTATCATAGGGGAATATTAAACATTCTGGTATATATCCTTTAAGTTTGACAACCTAAGACATTTTGCTAATATTGTCAAAGTGACAGATCAAGTTTTATTGTGATTTTTGTGGTTTTTTTGTAGTTTTCAAGAATAATTTGAACCCTGAACTTTTTAATAAGGCCTTTTACGACGGGGAGCAAATGTATAGTGTGCCGAAATACGCAGAATAAGAATGTTATTCGGTCATTTTATTAGGAAGATTATGTTAGCATAGACGTAGGCATATGCAGGAAATAAGGCTTAATTTATTTAACAGTATAAAGGCATTTAGCACCAGCATTGTTTATTTAAATAATAATGTTCTATATTTTCTGATCAGGTTTCCTAGAGAAATTATTCAACGTAAAATTTGGCTGCAAAATCTATGCTTGATGTAGGAAGACATTATGAAAATGAAAGAAGCCTTAGTATGTTCTGACCATTTTTGTATGGCAGATATTTATGAAAGTTTAAGTGGTACACATCTTAAAATATAATGCTACACCTATCAAGTAAGTACAGTATTTATTATGGGTATTGTTATAATATGTAAGCTCTAAAATTATACAGAAACAATCACATTTTACAGAATTTTGGGAGAGGTAGTTGAAGAGGCGAAAAATGAAGAAAAAAAAAAGACTTTTTTTTTTCGTGCAGTTCGTAACAGATGTGGCTTCAATAACGATTACAGAGGCAGATTTTTTAAAAATTATAAAAAATTATTAATTCATAATGAAGTAAAGTCAAATAAAACTACCAATGCAATTGCCTTAGATGGCACCAGCATCTTGGATTGTAGCAGCACTAGTAGCAAAATTGCATTAAATTTAAAATGTTACGAATGAGACACTGAAGAAAATTTGGAATTTACAAATGAGCTTCGTGACCATGATTACCTATCTATATTTTTTCTGAGCGAATACATTCAGGATGTAGTTACTTATATTTCTGGTTTTATAGTAAAATCTTTAAAGAAAAAGATTCACTGTAAACAGTGTTCTGCAATTTTAGAAGGAGATTACAGTTTATCAAAACTGCAAAATCAAAAAACTTACGGAAAATTACAAAAAGCTTTTAGATTTGTAGTTTGTATAAAAACAGTTTCAATGAACATATACAGTAATAATATTATTAATATTGAGAACATAAAATGTAAATTAGTAAATAGTTCTATGAGATATTTGACTTCAAATATTTTGTTTTTTCCAACTATATTTTTGATTTTGAATCACTTAATGATTATTGCATTACTGTCACGAAGCTCATTTTAGATAAATATATAGACATTCGACTTCATCATGAATTTAATAAATTAAAATCTGTTAATAAAGCCAGAGCGCGAAGTTTACTTACAAAAAGCATTTTATTTCACAATCAGAAATTTTTACTTTTAAATATTTGTTTTTATAATTTTTTGTCTATTTTTAAGTAACTGTTTCCTTAACATGCTCTTCTTCCTATTCTTTTTGTAAAATATTTTAATATATGTTCATCTACTAACTGTATATTGTGTCCAGACGCTACTAATTTTATCATTGAAGACATAATAGTTTATAGTAACTGCTTTGAACAAAAGTAAAGAGATAGCCAAAAGATTCACAGGTTATTGTTCGGACAATGGCTTAGTTATATCCCTCAAAAAAAATTTTTCTACGATCACTATCCAAAGTAGGCTTTTGCACATTTAAATCTAATTAGAAAGTTGACGTTTTTCGCGAATTGTCATAATTTTACAAAGTAACTTTGGCACACGCTTGCTTGTTTTCATTTGAATGAAATAAATGAAAGCTAATCGGTATTTTAAAACAAAATGAAAGCTAATCTAAAATATTAAATTGACTTTCTAATATTTTAAATCATTTAACAGTATTTTCTGTAAATAATTAAAAGAATAAATCATAAATAATTACCGACACATAAGTACTAAAACCTTTTCTCTTCGACAGACTTTCTGTCTCAACTGCCAAAGGTGCTACTTTCTGTTCTTAATACACAAATAGCTATTTTTCTGTCATCCCAAAATATGATTTACAAAATATCAGTTATCTTATAACACTAAATAAATCTATTGAGCAGATTCTTCACCAAGACTGTTTGTAGAAGTAACCATTGATAGTAAAATGACATTCGAAATGTCACAAAAGAAGCTTCCTTCAGTTTTTTTTTTCTATTCGGACAAATTAGAAATAAAGTCTCTCTTGATAATCTTAAGCTAATGTGTTTTAGCCTTGTCCAGATATTATAAAATCATTGCTGATTACTCTCCTAAATGAGTTATTATATCATTACACAAATAGGTGTCGTTACATGCAACCCAAATTGTATGTAATGGAAAGATCCTATTTGTATATTTATGTAACTGAAATAAAATTGTTTCATTGTTTTTAATAAATTTTTTAATTTCATAAAAACAGATGGTCCGCAATATAATTATTTTTAATCTATAAGAAAATATATGAAATGACTTTTTGATTGCCCTGTATAAATTGAATATGTTTTCTTTAAATTTACCTTTGATTCCGACGACCCATAGGTTATTGATTTGGTAATTAAATAATTTTTACTAAAAATATATGTAAACCCTCCCGAAACACTACGTCTATGTGCGACGTACGATTCCCTTTTCCCCGTCTGGTATAACATGCGGACAGAAAGTGTATTGGGTATACAGTGTGAAGGGCGAGTCTATCTTAGATAATATAATGTCTATGGTTTGTGCAACAAGAGTGGATATGGACAATCCAATCGAGTTCTACATTTTTTTTCTACAACCCACTAACGAAAATCTACAAATTAAAAAAAATATTTTATAATTTATAAAATAAAATAAACATAATCAAAAAGATTTAATTTAATTAGTCCCTAGCCCAGATTCGAACCCGGGATTTTCGCGTGGAAGGAGAGCACTCTACTCTCACCTCCACAGCTACTTTTAGGCATTTAGTTTGAATACTCGTAATTAAATTAGTTTCATATAGTTTGATTAAAATTTAAGTTTTGCTTTAAATGTGAACCAAATAAAAATAAAAATGCTATTATTTATCGATTCTACACAAAGATAACTGATTTTAATGTATATTTAATCTCAATAACTATAAAATGTACTGACAATTAGTTTGACAAAATTTTCACTTATTAAACATTTTTCAAATAATAGTTGGTTGTCCACAATATGAACTGTGATTGGTGGATTTAATTTTTTGCAGTGCTTTCACTACCTAGAATGGATATGAAATATATATTCGTTCAGTTGAATACAATAATATACTTTTTTCTACACCCACATGGATATTAGCTTATCTACGCACATATTACAAGACGAAAAAATATGCTATTGCCTTCAACTGAACGAATTATCTTATTAATGGCTGTTAGTGGTCGTATCTCAGAATATCTTTAAAAAACGCAAAAACAGGTAGGATTTTAATTCAAAAGGGACACATTTCTATCATATCATATTTAACTCTCGTATGTCGTTCCTCTCTCCTTCTTTACCTTGATTATTACAACGTAAATAGAGAAAGTATCAATAAATATGACACATCACCAAAAAGGTAATTTTATGGAAAATTCAGCAATAATGTTCGTTGCGTTACTTTTGATTTAGCGCCCTTTAGCCGGATACACAATTGATGCGTTTTGTAAAGTGTGACACTTTGTTTGAAAACCAATTTTATTTTCTCAGCTTTATGTGCCAATTTTATTAATTCAATGCACTACATAATATTTAATTAACTTAAAAATAAACTTAAAATGAAAAAAAGATTGCATTATTATTAACTTTATTTTGTTGCAAGTGCAATATGGAGATATTTAGGTTAATGGGTTGTGGTGCATTGAATTACTAATAAAATTAGCTTATAAATGCAATGTCACACTTTACGTAACAGTTTTCATCCCACTAAAGAGCGCTAAATTCAAAATGTGGATCAAATAAAAATAAAAATGCTATTATTTATCGATTCTACATAAAAGTAACTTATTTTAATGTATATATAATCTCAATGACTAAAAAATATACTGACAATTAGTTTGACAAAATTGTCACTTATTAAAAATGTTAAAACTAATAATAATTGGGTGTCCAAATATGAACTGTGATTGTTGGATTTCACTTTCTTGCAGTGTTCTCACTACCTAGAATGGATATGAAATATATTCGTTCAGTTGAACGCAATAGCATACTTTTTCGTTTTGTAGTATGTGGGTAGATAAGCTAATATCCATGTGGGTGTAAAAAAAAGATTATATAAAATCACAGATTTGACCACCGGACCTTCCGCACGACATCTCAGTGCGCTACCACCGCACCAAGAAGACACCTGATCTGCTTTTCTTTAATACTCATGCTTTAATAATTCAGTTTAGATAAATTTATTAAAATTTACGATTTATGTAGATATTATGTATTTGAAAATAGACGAATATCTTGTTGGGTGCTATTATCAATTCTTTACAAGAATCACCACCCATTTTTAATTAAACCAAATCTCAATAACTAAAAAATATTCTGACAATCATTAGTTTGACAGAATATTTAAAAGTTAAAAAAATAGTAGCCTGGTGACCAAATTTGTACTGTGATTGGTGAATATCATATCCGTGCAGTTTTCTTACTAGGTAGATAGAATTATTTTTTTTTTCTACATCCACATGGATATTAGCTATTCTACGCACATTATTCAAAACGAAAAAATATGCCATTACATTTAACTGAACGAATATATTTCATATCCATTCTACCTAGTACATAAGATCACCGATCACAGTTCATATTGTGGTCACCCGACTACTGATATTTTCTTAAATTTTAAATAAGTGATAATTCTGTCAATTGTCAATATATTTTTTAGTTATTGAGATTGAATATACGTTAAAATGAATTATTCTTCGTCTATATTTAGAAATAAATCACACATTTTAATAAAACTATATGAAATCAATTTAATTACGAATATTGAAACTAAAATATTATGTGTAGCGATGGATCCGTGATTTGGTCATTTGGCTTTCACGAAGAGGTCCCGGGTTCAATTCTAGGAATGGAGACTAATTAAATTAATTTTTTTTCAATCTTATCCACCCTTGTTGCACAAACTACTATTATTATCTGACAAATTATTCTTTTATATTTTGTAATATAAAATTTGAAACATTTAAAAAAACTTTTTAGTCATGTTTTCTGTTTCTCCAAAATCAAATTTAACACATTGTACAATTACATATACATAATATTTGTAATGAAAACAAATTTCCTTTTTTCCTCTAGTTCATAAATTTGAAATTTTCAGGTGGCGCCATCTACATAAAAATTACAGGAATCACAGCTGTTTGATATATTGTTGGTTGCGTTATTAGAGTTAACATTAAAAATTTTTATTCAAATAATACTTTTAAATGAAAACAAAAAATGAAATATTTCCTATGTAGACCCTCTAATGGAATATATTCTAGATCCTGAAATAGTTTTTACAGCGCTTTTTGATGCTTTTTTAACAAGTCAAATGTTCACAATTTCGTTCTTATTTCCATTTTATCAATTTTCTTCCATTCTTCAATATATTCACGAACTATTTCAATACCATTAGAATATTACAAAAGTAAATCCGCATCGATTTATTTCCCAGAAAGCCCGTGTTATATATGTTGAAAAATTCTCCTATGCTAACGCCACCTTTACTCGGAATTTTTATGTATACAATAAATTTTGTCTTTTACTCAAGTACCTATTGAAACCGCAACCTAAATCAGCTCTTTAAATCTGCAGAAAACATCACCTAGCGATCTTAAAACACCGAAAATGATCTCCTCGTCTCCCTATTTTTCTTCTAAACGGTTCCGATGAAATAGTCCTAAAGTCCTCGAAAGAAAATGTACCCCATATTGCAATGGTGTTTAGCTCGAACAGAGAAACACAAAACAACCCCAGCAGGCGGTCGGAAATATAGGGTGATACAGACAAAAAAGGAATTCTATAACAAAGTAAGGCAATAAAAATTGAATATAGAGGAAACGTTTTTAGGACAAATAAAATATTTGGAACTAAACAATGTATTATTTTTATTTTATTACATTACAGAAAGTTGTGCTGTCGCTAGAAGGGACTTTTAAAATGATATATAAACAAAAAGTATTATAATTGAATCCCTGTAACAAAGAAAATCAACTGGTATCTAATAATCTCTTTAATTTCAATAATTTTGTTGCAAAAATTCAAATATTTTACCATTTTTTTAGCATTATCCCATGTTTGAACATGGAAAGCATAAAAAATGTTTTTTATCCTTTTTTTTTGACACATAAAAGATAAAATTAAATATTCCACATAAAAAAATATCTCATGTGCATGACTTTCCTGTAAAATTTTCAAATATATCGAGTACGGCCCATCAAATTAAAAAGTGTTTATAGAATATGAATTTTATTCAAAACATTTTTCCATATCTTATAGCCGACGATAATATTAAAAATATAAAAATTTTGTACATTTCCTCAAATTTATTCATTTTGGAAAAATCATGTAAATCACTGTATCTGTAACGTGTGGAGGGTGGGTTACCCCCACGGCACTTAGGCCTCATTAGGCCCATTGTGCATCCTCCTAAGATGATGGGCACTTCCTAGCTCGTGAGCCAGCCTACAGATTTAATGTAGTTGAAACGTCGCCAAGAGGTGCTTCTCATTTATCGGCCGGTGTTAGCTGATACTCGCCGAACACAAATTTTCTAATAAATGAGAGCGTTGAGCAATCGTAAAGGATATGCTCGATGATCTCATCTTCTTGTTCGCACCCTCTGCAGAGTGCGTATTCCGACAGCCCCATGATATGAAGATGCTTCCGTACTTGGCAATGACCAGTCAGAATGCCTGTGACTAGGCGCAGATTCTGTCTAGTCATAGTCAAGTATTTGTTTGCTGCAGTGTTGTCAGGATAATTTAAGAGCTCCCTGGCAACTCTGCAGTTTCTTGTTATATCCCATCTCTCCTTGAATTTCACAAGGGAATGTTCTTTAATTAGGTCTGTTACTACCGATTTTGTCAGGCCAATAGAAGGGCCATGTCCAAAAAGTATTTGGTTGGCTGCTTTCTTGGCTAGTGAATCAGACGGTTACCTTTCGATGTGACGTGACCTTTGATTCATCTTAAGGTGACCACATTGTTGATGGATACTTCGGCCAAAGCTTCGTGACATTCTAGTACTAATCCTGAATAAATTCGTGGTCTGTTCAGGGTGAGTAGTGCTTGTCTGCTATCTGTATAGATGAGCATGTTTCTTCCAGTGATATTGTTTCTGGTTATTTCTTTTGCTGCTATGAGAATCCCCGTTAGCTCTGTTTGAACTGCATTGGCATTATTGCTCACAGCCCATTTTACGTTTAGGTTTAAGAATCTGGAGTATATTCCACATACTGAGCCTTGTTTTTTTTTAGAACCATCGGTGTAGATATGAATCGTACTTGCCACTTCTGGCTCTTCTATTTGTTCTATTATAACTTTATTGTACTTTTTCTCAAATCTCTCCATTACGATCCACTTTAGAATAATCATGTATATGACGCGAAAACAATTCATATTGAAAGAATTTTGTTCTGTAATTATGCCGAAAATCTTATTTGATCTTTTTCTCTTTATTCGTTTTTGAGTTATAGTAAACATAAAGATCCGTCGAAAACTTGAAGTTAAAACATTTATTCATATAAATATATTTTCTGGTTACAAGAAAGTAAAAATGGAATTCGAGGAATGAAAACAACTTGGCGGATCGAGTCACTCTGTAGAGGGGCAAGACAACAAATTGCCCGTCATTGAGCTACACCCATTTTCATCACAAGGCGTTAGGCACAATATAAATAGTTACATCAAATATGCAAAGTTTACTGCTGCCGCTGGAACTCCCTTGAGATTTCGTGGCAACTGCCATAAATTATCCCCCACGACACTCTACAATATCGCCTTTTATACTTTAATATAACACCAAGTGCCTTCAGAAATATACATGCATTTCTTAAATATACTAAATTTATATCTTGTTTAAATGCCAATAGATTAAAAGTCAGTTCCCATTTCACAACTATGTCATGTTTTAATATAACCAATCCATAATCAATTTCAAGTTTTTCCAGTGAAATTTTTTATAAATTTCCAAAGGACGGTAAAATAATAATATTAGGATTTTAAGCAGGTGCTCAGATTCGAATTTTTTTTTATCGGGAACGAAATGGCTCTATTTTGAAAATTCTTAAGAGCAAGCAAGAATAAAAATTCAGAGAATTTGTAGTAGTCTAATAGGTAATAAAGAATTTTTTGGGAAAACATTTTTCAGTCTTCTTCATCAGCATAAATGACTAATAATCAGAAATTGTTAACACACAAAAACTCAGGCTATTCGGTGACTACCAGCGCATATAATAATAATTAAACTATTTTCTATAGCACTTCTATAGCTTCAAAAATTAATTATCCTTTAGAGACATGCATAAAATGAATAATATTTCTTAGTACAATTAGAGCGCCGCTATTCCCTTTGAGACAAATTAATTCCGATCAACCCCTGAATATCAATTTAATCGGGTGCTAAATGTGTCCGATTCAGCATTGTTATGCAACAATAAAATCTATTTAAACTAGCCGCAAAATACCCTGGAATTATTCTGCGGTATGCCTGGAATTTTGGTAGTTCGAATTCCATTTCGCATATCAAACATCGCATAAACAAAAACTCTCCCCTGTTCTAGCTGTGGCTCCAACACGTTATGTATGCAACAAATAAAAATTTACTAACATTCAACTCAACAAATTCAACAAAAATGTTCAGAATTTCAGTTGGCGCAATCACACAGATATATATATTTTTTTAAAACGTCACCCTCAGTGCGTTGTGTAAATCGCAGAAAGGCATTCGAATTTGTCATTTTTATAGCTCTATTTTTCAACGGAAATTTATAATGTTTACTGTTTGAAGTTACGAATTATTCCGAACATAGCGTTTCATTAGTGTCTATGGATTGTTTTTTTATATGGCTTCTGCTATCTACACTCAAATTAAAAAATAATCAACAGTAAAATTAACCCTCAAAACCAACAAACGGTTTTTAAATACTCCTATTACTTTTTGTTCGACCACATTATCTCTATTTTTTTTTTCTTTTATTTAAAAATCGATTTTTTTATTTTTTAAGGCGGTAGTTTAAGAAGTACTTGATCAGAGCTAAAGCTTGCATTACAAACAACTTATTTTTTAATACTGGTAATTAATGAGATTAGTTTTAGATAGACAGTGTGTCATAAAAGAACTGTATAAAAAAACTCAAAAACACATTAGTAGTTATGATTCTTTTTGATCTATTTCACGTAAGTAATTAATATTTTTTAAATATAACATCTGATATTTTATATCAAAAAAGTTAGAAGTTAGTCCCTTTAAATATAAATCCTAATCCTATTTAATAATTATTAATTCTAATTTCTCTCGAAATTAAACAAAATGACGGTAAATATCCGCGAAATAAAACGAGACAATTTTAAATGAAATCATTTAAAAACTACTAAATTAACTTGTTCTTGTATTTTTGCCCAAATTTAAATTTTATAGAAGGTTTTATGAATTCTTATAAAACGTTCATAATTGATCTAAACATAAAATGAAAGTGGAATAAGTACTTCAGTATGTAATAAATAAATAAATTTTATTTAATTATATGGCTGAACGCTTTCGGCTTACAAAGCCATCATCAAAGTCGTCTTAAAAGGCGTTACAAATTAAAATTATTAAATATCAACAAATGACAAAACTTACGTCTATGATACCTTCCACATTGAATCAATCAAACAATACATTCAATTGTTAACAACAACAGATACATTTAAAAACATTTAGGGACGGTAAAGGCACCGAACCCACTTAAATTCTTTAAGAGGTATAACATTAATAGTAGTATAATTATTTAAATATATTAGACATCGTCTATAGCAGGTGACAAGTGTACCTAATTTTGACATTTGACAGAAGACATATGATATAGACAGTCTGACACAAGACAATGACAAGTAGAAAGAGCGTTCGAGAGTTGTTCTGGGGTCAATCTGGGTTAGACCAAACTTATCATCAATAAACTAAAAATATATAATAATGAAGAGGAGGGATATGAAGATACAGAGGTTCTAAGAAACCTAAGTACATTTGGGTTAAGGAAACTATTGTACATCGGAATTTAGAGAGTAGAATGAAGGGCAATGACTCTAGATCCATACTAGGCTAGAGAACTTAAAGTAAATGTAAGAGAGTAGACCATGACCCATACATGGTACCTAGTGGAAGAAAGAAGAGTAAATTAGAAAGGAAGGAGGAAAGAAATAGTTAAAGAGAAGTGACACAGGTATAGTATAGACAGACTACTATCTAGATCAGCCATACTCAACCTGCGGCCAAAAACACTATTATTCAAAAGGTGTTTTTTAAAACTATTGGTTTGTTTTTAAAATCTTAAGCGAAACTTGCAAAAACATTCATCGGTCGCTGTGCTAAATATCATGCTAATTTTTAAATAAGCATTTGGATCATGGAGTTACTGCAAAAAACAAAATATCTCCACTTTCGGCATTTTCGAGTTAAGTACACTTTCGTTTCCAAAATAGTTCAAATAATATACGGCTTAAACACGACAAGTGTGAATGAAGTCTATATTCATGATAAACAGATGGTCAACAAAAACTAACTCCATATTAATACATATATGCACAAACAAGATAAGTGGCATTTGTACCGAAATATAATCACAACATTGTGTTCAATTGCTAATAGTGTGTCTACCAAAACCAGATAAGATACACGTAACCTATTTTTGCTAAATGTGTTTAGTCCGATTCCTAATAGTGTTTCTGTCAAAACAAGATAAAGGCCAAAACACTTATTTTTATGATAGCCCAAGCTATTTGTTTTGCCTAGAGCCGTCTCTGGCCTCTTTCGATTGGTCTAAAATCGACAAGGTGATTACGTCACCCTTTCTTTTCAAGATACAGCTAACCTTCAAAAATCAATGGATGATAACATTGATAATACATGATACCCGAATAGCCCTGGTAAATGATTGATTGGTTAAGCTTCAAAAAGTGATTGGTCAAGCCGTAACGAGTGGGGATGCTTACGCTCGCCTCCATATTGTTTGCACGTTAAAACGACCAGAAGCACTTCTTAAATTATCAAAACACCAGCTTTTCGCATTGCCATATCGGCTGAGGAATGCCTAAAAGGGTGAAAAAAGGATCTGAAAAATACTTATAAAAAAGTGCCAAATAATGTAAGTAATGTCAAGAAAAAAGATTTACTACACCTGATGAATTTCACCATTAATATCACAATTTACTTGTATCCAATAATGTTAAAGACATGTCCTGAACCTTTCACAAAAGCTAGTGACACAGACATTGAATATTATGACTTGTACAGTGCACATGGATTCTTGTGTGCGAACTCGACACGATACGTATCAAATAGAGAGAGATTTTGTAGACAGCTAAAATAAGTTGTGACGTTTTTTCTCTTTTTTTTTTTGTTCCCAATCGATAGATTCTTTTTCTTATTGGAGTTATTGTTTATTAAACAGTGCTTTTACTGATTTTTTTATTTCATTTTAAACTTTTAAAGAGGGTTTTCTCGAAACTCTAAAAATGTGAGTTATCTTGTTTTTGCAGTAACCCTACGGGATATATTTATGTTCTGTGGCTTTTTTATTAGAGGTTCCCACTAACAAATTTTAATAAAGGGCCATCATCCAAAGATATTGCGACCCGTGTAACAGCAAACATACGTATGTGGCCTGAAGGATAAAAAGGTTAAGTATGGCTGATCTAGATCTATACTAGGCAGCAACAAAGTAAATAGGAATAGGACAAACCTTACATTTCCTAATACATTTAACAACGATACGGTAATATACAGTATGGTTCAAATGAAAGGAATACATTCATTATAATGGAAGTAGTTGGTTTTTCGAAAAAATGCTTGGACAGGTCAATTTTTTTTACTTAAAGCGCAATTTTTTAAATAGAATTCAATTTTCCCCCACTTCCCATTTTTAAGCAGTGACGTCATTGACAATTTTTTTAAATAGTAACCCCAATTTTTTTTCTTGATTTTGATAGATCTTGCAATTTCCTACTCGGAAACATAATATTTGTAATATCTGACAACAATTTTTTTTTAATAAAAATCATTTAAAGATCAGATACATAAATTTTATTTTATTTTGAAACACAATAAATGAATAAAAGATTATTTGTAATTAAGCTTCATCTAAAAAAAAAAATAATAATAATAATAATAAAAAGATTTAATGAAGATTTCACAAATTCTTTATTATTATTATTATTATTATTATTATTATTATTATTATTTTGTTAGATTAAGCACTTAATTACAAATAATTAACTTTTATTCATTTATTGGGTTCTCAAAATAAAATAAAATTTATGTGTCTGATCTTTAAATGACTTTTATTCAAAAAAAATTGTTATGTAAGATATTTCAAATATTATGTTTCCGAGTAGGAAATTGCAAGATCTAACAAAATCAAGAAAAAAAAATTGGGGTTAATATTTAAAAAAATTGCCAATGACGTCACTGCCCAAAAATGGGAAGTGGGGGAAAATTGAATTCTATTTAAAAAATTGCGCTTTGAGTAAACAAAATTGACCTGTCCGAGCATTTTTTCGAAAAACCCACTGCTTCCATTATAATAAATTTATTCCTTTCATTTGAACCATACTGTATAGATCTTTACCCACTCATATAGCTAAAATATTACAGAATAATGTCGATAACCTTAAATTATTACTTTCAAAAACAAAACACAAGATTGAGAAGGTGTTTAGGAGTAGTATTTACAAATTACAATGTAACACTTGTGAAGCTACCTACATTGGTAGAACCATTAGACCTCCAGAGATACGATTAAGGAACACCTCTCTAGACCTGCAAAATCCAACTTTGGCCATCACATTAAATTTAATAACCATAGCTTCTCTCCTACGTCAGATAGCAAAATTTTACACAGTGTTCCAGTCAACAACTTTAAGAAAATGGACCTTTGTGACATGAACATGAATTCTGGTAATTGTCTTAATACTCAAATTTAGTTAAATTGTAATTTTAACCCGTTATTTAAAACTCTTTGGGAATCACAACTAAATTAAATAAAAAACACTTTCAATTCATTTAATTTTTAATTTGAATTTTAGATCAGTAATAATCACATTCTGTACTCATTTAGATATTTCTACTTATAATCGTCTCTTAGTACTGTAAAATTTCACTAGTTATTAACTTAATTTTAATTTTATATTATAATTTCAAACTGATCTTCAATCATTTTATTCTATTTTGGAATTTAATTTTCAAAAAAATTGTTATTTCTTTCTACTAGTTAATGAATTTGGAGCCTACCCTTCGTGGACCATACATATTCACTGTGGTTGTCCGGTCGTAGAATAGGCAATTCAGCACACAGCTGTGTCGTAAAATGCGAAATAAGTCTCTTTACTTACTTTGTTGCTGTCTAGTATGAATCTAGGTAGCAATTTGTCTTTTCTATACCTTTGTCACATTTCTTTAACTCTTTCTTTCCTCCTTTTTTTCTAATTTACTCTTCTTTCTTCGACTAGGTGCCATGTATTATGGTCTACTCACCTATATTTACTTCAAGTTCTCTGACCTAGTATGGATCTAGAGTCATTGCCCTTCATTCTACTCTCTAAATTCCGATGTACAATAGTTTTCTTAATCCAAATGTACATAGGTTTCTTAGAACCTCTCTATGGTTCATATCCTTAGAAGCCTAGTATATCCCTCCTCCTCTTCTTCATTATTATATAATTTTAGTTTATTGATTATAAGTTTGATCTAACTTGGATTGACTCCAAAACCACTCTCGAACGCTCTTTCTACTTGTCGTTGTCTTGTGTCAGACTGTCTATGTCATATGTCTGCTGTCAAATGTCAAAATTAGGTACGCTTGTCACTTGCTATAGACGATGTCTAATATATTTAATTAATTATATTACTATTAATGTTATACCTCTTCAAGAATTTAAGTGGGTTCGGTGCCTTTACCGTCCCTAAATGTTTTTAAATATATCTGTTGTTGTTAACAATTTAATATATTGTTTGATTGATTTAATGTAGAAGGTATTACAGCCGTAAGTTTTGTCATCTGTTAATATTTAAAAACGCATTTTAGGACGGCTTTTATGATGGCTTTATAAACCGAAAGCGCTTAGCCAAATAATTAAAAAAATTTTACAAACTTAACTACTTATTCCACTTACATTTTACTAGTAGTGTATGCACCACTCTCAGTCTACTTATTTGATCTAAAAATACAAAAATACGCAGGCGATTTTGGTTGTATTACCTGAATAATATACTTAAAAAAATAGAGAATAATAATTTTCTTTTATAGGTTTTTCAATATTTTTTATTTACACAAAAAACATTAATTTAAAATCAATCGAAACGCAATCAACTGCCGAGAAATTGATGAATTTAAACATTTAGACAATATGGTTACTAACGAAACAACACTTGAAAAAAAATGGTAATTTTCCACGGTAATACCTCAGAGATGGTTTGGAAATTTATCAAGAATAACAAAGAATAACAGACCTAACTTTAATTGAAACATTTGAAAATAATTTTTGTATTAAATTAAAATGCAATTTTGTCGCATACCTGTAAAACATTAAAATTGCCCGCCACTGGAAACATACACCGTAAACTCCGAAAATCTCTACAAATTTTAGAGCGATGACAGATGTCAGCATTCCACTACACATTCCTTAAATTTTCCCACTGTCTATTATTTTGAAACTGCAGTATAGGTACACATTTCGTTATTACATCGATTTGAGAATTGGTTTTAAAGTGATTATAATTATTGGTTGTTAATTTATTGTTTTTAAAATTGTAATATTGATATTTATTTATTTGGAAATAAAATTAAATGCAATTAAACTCTCGCCTTAAAAAAATTAAGTCTCATTGAACGACCCACGGGAAAAAATTTCAAAGGACGTCTATGTAAAAAAGGGGACAAGAACGCATACGATTCGATGAAATGCAAAACTTGTTAGGATCTTCTTTCGCAGGCCTGCGAATTTGTACCCACTTACCACTCAGGCCTTTCACAATGGGAAAAAGCTCAGGTGTTCTTACACGACGTCATGAAATTTTAATCTAACAGCTTGATTGCAAATGCAAACGCGTAATCCGCACTCCCAAATTTGCCATAAATTTACGCCTCGTCGCCAAATTTATTGTCTAATGTCCAATGGGCGAGAGATAATCTACACACTGTAGTTGCTCGTAATATCTTCCTACTAAGCGCTAATCGCTATGGATGGGTTTTATTTGTGACCATATGGTTAGAGGCGATAATATTGAACACGCAATCACCTCTAGATTATTAGGGATTTGTTAATAGAAATACTCATCTGGTGTTGATAATTAACTAACTGCTAACTAAAGATAAATCCTTTTCATCAAACATTTTAATTTTGCCTTAAAAAAAAGAAAATTGGTCTAAATTATATTCAATTATGAATTATAGATTTCCAGCAAGTTTTCTAATCATAAAAAATATAATAAAAAACTGGAACTAGATTTAAAAAAAAATTATTCTATTTTTATTGAAATTTATTTGGAATTCAAAAGGAATCACAAAATTCTTGTAAATCTTACTAAACAATGGTACTATCAAAATAAAATTATAATAATATAATAAACTAATTAATTTTTCACTGATGTCACTTCTTGAATAATAAAACCTTTTAATTCAAGTTGCAGACCATTATTCATTCAGTCCACTGCCGTGTATAATCCTTATAATTATCTACACTATTAGGCATGTATCCACATATTGTGTCTCTAAGGTCACAAATAACTTGCTGGTGTTGTAAGAGTCCATTTAGAGGTCATTTTGTCTTTTATCGTCTTTTATTATTTTCTAGTCTGTCCAGCCTTTCGAAAAAATGTTTGTTGAATTTTTCCTGTTTATCCATTTGATTTATTATTGTTTGCGGCATTGAAGTTATAGGATCAGTACTGCTCTCTACTGTTGGTTGTATTTCATTACTTGCTAGTTGGGCATAAGGTAATATTTATTGACTTCTTACAGTTTTCTCTAGATTTTCTCAGTTTACTTTCTGATATGTAGTTTTCTTTCTTATGCTCTGCAGAGCTTTTACATTGGTGCAACTTCTATAATTAGCTGGGTGCTCCCAGGTGCGGTACTTATTAGTTTCTACAATCTTGAGTTGAATGTTTTCCAGCGCATTTGACACATCTGGGTTGTCCTCTGCAGTAGTGTTCATATTTTTGGCATCGTTTACATTGGGGTAATAGTGGAGTTTTCATAATGTTTTTTTAATATCTTCAACTTTGTTAAAGGTTAGAGTGAATAATGAGAGCGGTCTTTTATCTTTTCTGCTCAGTAGCTGACTTACTTTAACTATTTTTTATTTTTAGGTCCTCTTTGATTTGCTCTGGTTGACAAGACATGCAATTTTCTTACAACTACCTTTATTGGTGCTGACTGTTTATTTTTAAATGAAAACCATTTTTTTTTTCAGTATTGTTTACCGCTTGTGTAAGCGATCTAGTTTCATCATCTATATTAATTTTAAAATTACCTCCAGATACCGTATTGGCTTGTATTTAATTTTGTATTAAGTAATCTGACAACACATCACATGTTATGTTATGTTGGGAATGGGGTGTTAATTCACTGCGACCTTATTGTGCCCTATTGTGTCCCCTTCTGTCACTAATGCACCAAGGAAATGTCTCAATGCCTACAACAACCCTTCCAATCTTATCTTCTCAAGGAAGTGTAGGATTTGGAGTGGCTTTAAGTAAGGTAAATCTCCCTCTTCTATTTGATATCCTCCTAGGTATAGTGCCCTTGGATTCTGGAGTGCTACATATTTAGTTAGAATGTGAATGGCAGTTTCGTCCTCCTCCTCCTCCTCACAGAATCTGCACTCATTATTCTCTACTACTCTCAGTTTACTAAGGTGTCCTTTTAGTTGGCAATGCCCGGTAATGATCCCTGTTACAATACGTAGCCTGTTCTTGTTCAGGCAGCTGCAGGCTTCCGCTCTTTTCTGGTTATATTCACCCAGAAGTATCTTAGCCTGTCTCAGCCCCAAGAGATTATTTCAATTATCGGTTCTTCTACTGCCCAATTCTTTTTTAATCTCTTCTAATATTATGTTACTGCTGATACCCCATTATGTCGCGGGATCCAAGTGAGAGTAACTCTATTTTTCTCGTCTAGCTCATTCAATTGTTCTAGGCATCTCCAGAGCATTTTTCAGCTGATTACGTAAGAGCTCAGCGCTTCGATGGCTGCTTGGCTATCGGACCTGATGACAATCTCTTGCCTATCTCTCGATGTTAAACTGGATACACAAGCTTTTGGAGTGCTTGATTCTTGGCCCATACACTCCTATTCCAGTTCCTTCTATGATTTTGGAACCGTCCGTATACCACTGAATAGCATGTCTTTCGGTTGCAAGCGCGATGTATTCTTGGCTCCATTCTTTCTTGCAGACCAGCTCTGTGGTTTTGAAGTTTTTCACAAAACTGTGCTTCTTTAGCATTTCATCCTGGGGCATGTTCCAGGTATCTTTAGTCCTGAAGCAAGTAGACTTTCGTCTGATTACTCCTTTCCTGATCATTCTGTATCGTGTCCTTTTTGCCACATTCTCTATCATCAAATGTAGAGGGATGACGTTTAAGATCATTCTTATTGCACCGGTGATGCAAATACAGGCTAGTCTTTGTACTTTTGAGATATTAGCTTTCGTAGTAGCTAAACTAGTTCTGCTACTCCAGGTTATAGCTCCTTAAGTGATGATTGGTCTCACTATTGCAGTATACATCCATCGCAGTATGTTTGGGTTACATCCCCATCGTTTACTTGCAATGTTTCTGCATACCATTAGGGCTTGTGTGGCCTTATTTACTACTTCCTTCTCACGTGTGTTCCAGAGAAGTTTGTTATCCAGGGTTAGGCCTAGATATTTGACTTTATTTTTTCATTCTATATCTATCCAGTTTAATTTAACGGTTTAACTAAAGCAAAAAAAAGAGAATAATTCTATATTAAAACTGTATAATTGTATAGTTAGTTTCGAACAATTAACACGAAACCTGAACACCCGGACGGATAGCATTAATGTTATCAATTAACATTGTATCGCTAAAATCCTGTTTTATAACAAAATTTGCAGTTAATAACAGTTGTTGTTTTGTGATTTTATTGAATTACAATACAATAAAAGTCATTTTACCCACTGAATTAAAGCACTTCACTTTAAAACATGATATTCCATCCGGGATGGTATAAATTAAAAGTTCTATTATTGATCGGTTTTAAAATATTGTTAGAATTTTTATAAACTGCAAACTGGCGGACAGTGGTCAAACAAAGTATATAAAAAACCCTATTGAGATAGTCCAGAAAACTTTTCAGTAACTTTACGTGAACATTTTATTTAAAAAGTAAATTCTTCAAAGAGCATCTCGATAAAGTTCAGTTAAAAAAACTTGTAGACAGCAATACTTTTAAAACCCTTTGTGAGGAGCAATTCAACGAAAATAAACTTAAACCTAAAATGTTAAGATGTACGTATGAAGCATTCTTTTTTTTTTTCAAAATTTAATCATATCTAGTTACATTCAATTAAAACTAAACTGGTGCATTCGAATAGTGAAGGGATTCAAATTGAAAATCAGAACGGGTGCGAGAACATAACAATTAAACTGATGTGCATAGGCGCCGCCAGTGGGAAGGGGCAATTGGGATAGCTATAAAAAAAACCATCAATTTTGATAAATTGTAATAAAATTATCTAAAACGTTTTGCCTTATTATACGCTGTTAAAATATTTAACTTTTGAAACACCCTGTATAAAAACAATTTTTAATCGATATTATTTGTTTCAATTAAAAACTTTAATCTTTATTCAGTGAACCGTTAGGAATCCGAAAAAGGGTCGCACTTAAAATTTGGATTTTATATAGAGGAAAAGTGAAATATTTCTTTGAGCTTTTACCCTTCGCTTTCCCGTGCCCCCTTACCCCAGGATTTATGGGTGATAATTTTTACAATCCGACGAATGTGAATTTTAACATTGAAATGAGAAATGTACTCAAAATATGATTTTATAAATTGGTATAATAAAAGCAACGAAGCGATTCTTTGTTTATCGTTCCCTTTGTTTTATTCTTTCTTTCAGCTCGTTGCTTGAAACAAAACAAATTATGGGTGATTATTTACATCTTTCTCTTTGGATTATTAATTAAATACAATCTTTCCAAAACCTTTCACCTCGATGCTTAAGGGTGCGTTTAACGCCATGATACTTTCAAATGCTCATAAATATTTACGCAATATTAATAGTTTAAAATATTCTACAGCGGTCCAACTAAATAGTCAACATCATCTTGTACATTTCAACACAAAAATATTCTATTTTATGATTTCAAGAAGGTTCTCTATTTTTAATAGTTAAAAAATCTGATGTGTCCAACACATGACTTTCCTATCTAGTTATTATAGGCTTTTTACGGTTATTTTGTACAAACTATTGCAGCACCTCTATAAATGTTTAGATGATAAACTAAATATATACATTTTCCACATACATCTACTTCGAAACATTTTTCTATAGATATTCATTGAAAACGAAAACAATGAAAAATTTAAATTTAGCACGTTTCCTACAATTTTTTCATTACGGTCCATTTTAGGAAAATCATGTATAAACAAAAATTATAGAGATCGATATCGCAAACAACTTTTAGTTCAACAATTTTCATAAAAATCAGAATTTTGCACATTTTGTCAAATTTCTCGAATACGGACCATTTCAGGAAATTTTGACATAAAACAAAAGTTATAGATAATAATATTAAAAGTAACTTTTATTTGAACAATTTTTTTCTTTAAACAACAGATATATTCCATAAAATATAAAAACGGCCTCCCATAAAGTACCCCCCAAATCTAATCATTTCACGTCAGGCCGAAATAAAACTTAAGTTTAAAATTTAATGTTTTTTTCTTTATCCGTTTTTGAGTTTTCTTCAAATTTCGAAATTTACACATTTTCTCAAATATCTCGAATACGGTTCATTTTAGAGAAATTATGTATAGAATAAAAATTATAGAAAATTATATTACAAACAACTTTTATTTGAACAATTTTTATAAAAAAATATTTTTTTTTTACATTTTGTCAAATTTCTCGAATACGGACCATTTTAGGAAAATTTTGTATAGAACAAAAATTATAGACAATAATACTAGAAGTAACTTTTATTTGAAAAAATTTTTTCTCCAAACGTAAATAACATATATATTCCATAAAATATAAAAATGACCACTTATAAAGTACCCCCCCCCCCCCAGATGTTCCGACTCTGCCCAAAATCTAATTAGTTCATTGGACGCTGGAATAAAACTTAAGTTTAAAATTTGGTGTTTTTCTGTGTATCGGTTCATGAGTTATGGTGGATACAGACACACACACACAGAGACACACAGACATCATCGCGAAAATAGTCAAAATGGATTCAGGGGACTATACTTTCCTTATATCTGTATACAGATAGGAAAGTAAAAAAGGAAATAAGACAATCGTTACAAACTATAGACCAATATCTTTAATCACCACTTTTGCAAAAGATGTAGAGAAAGCAATAATAAATAGGATTACAAAAATTCCTTAATTAACATAAAATTATTTCTACAAAACAATTTTGATTTTAAAAGGGATTCTCTACAACTGATGCAATTCTAGAGTTGACTAAAAGCGTTTATCAGTTATTGGACAGTAATAAACCAAATAACGATTTTCCTGGATTTAGCCAAGGCCTTTGATACTGTACAACACGAAAAGTTATTGCTGGCCTTGGAAGATGCAGGAATACGGAGAACGGCATTAATGCTTTTTGAAGACTATCTTAAAATTCGATATCAACAAGTGAAAGTAAAAGATGAGTTTAGCAAAAGCAAATTAATTACAACTGGTGTACCACAAGGGACAGTCCTAGGTCCTATACTATTTTCAGTATATGTAAATAGTTTGTATATTCAACATAGTACAAGCCACATTGTTGCTTTGCTGAAGACACAGCTATTTTCTATGAAGCAGATACCTGGGAAGAATTAAAATATAAAACAGAAAAAAGTTTACTATAAATTACAATAAATCTTTTTTTATTCCTTTTGCAAACTATAGTAACAGATTACCAGATTTTGGTGAGATTAGTATAACTTATAACAATCAAGAAATTATCTTAGAAAAACAGAATGAAATAAATACCAAGGTGTTACCCTAGACTGCCACCTACGATGGGATAAACATGTATATAATCTAACCAATACCTTAAGAATTTTGCTCTTCAAATTTAAATTCCTCAAAAATATATTAAGCGTTACTCATCGTAGAATTATTTACTACGCACTTGTTCAAAGCAGACTTCAAAACTCCGTTATTTATTATCATTTGAATAAATTTGAAATTATTCAAACAAGAGTACTAAAAATCATATAATGTAAAAAAAATTAGGTATCCAACGGATTTACTATGATGAAGTCAACATTTTGGAAATCAGACATTTATATAGGTACTTATTTTTTCATGTTAGGCATACGACTAGTGGCGAATCCTACTGATTTTGAAAAAAAAGATCTGAATAAAATGGGCGCTGAAGGGGGGATGAAATAAAAAAAATTAAAATCAAATACCAAAAGCCATATCAACATTAAATTTTTAGTAAAAATCAAGCTCTATAAGGGAATGAATCCTATTGATTTTTAAAAAAAATCTGAATAAAATTGGGGGATAAATGGGGTCCAAATATTACAAAAAGCCTATAAACTCAAAAAAGAAAAATGAAATGAACTTGAATTTTTTTAACAAAAATCAAGCTCTATAAGGAGACAAAGCCTATTGACTCAGAAGTAAGAAATGGTATCAAATTGAAATCATCAGAAAAAACAAGCTTTATAGAGGGATGAAGCATAGTGATTCTAAAAAAAATCTGTGAAGAGTATAATATAGAGTGTCAAGCATTATATATCTCATTAATTTCTAACACTTTTCTTGATTTAAGTTTAATGAGTTAGGTACTCATCAGCTTCTTGTTTATAACAAAAAAAAATAATTAAATATAATTCAGAAGTTACAGAATAAATAATACTGAAAAAATAAAAATAATAGGTATATATTTATATAAAAGCACTAGTTTTACAAAATATATTATGTACTAATAAAAATAAGCTTTGTTTGTTCAAAGGGCATTCGAGACTGTTGATCAAAACCGTTTGTTAGAAAAATTTAAAAGTATGGGCAAAGATCAAGTATTGGAGTGGTATATAAATTATCTAAGTAACAGGAAACAAAGGTTAATTAACTATATCAAAGATGTTCAACAGGGAAGTATATTAGGTCCATTGTTACTATAAGTGTATTTAAAAAAAATCAGTACACCACTTATTTAGCATCATATTATAATGAAAATTGCTTATAATAAAGCTCAAATTTTGCTTTATTTAGAGTCCCTTTATAAATTCAGAAAATATTTTTACTTTTTATATAAATATCTTCACAGTAGGCGATATTTTTGCATGTGTTATTCTGCTGTCATTATTGTGTTAACCGCTGCTTTATCAGTTTAAATTAAAACCATCTTCTATATCGTCCTTAGTTAGGTCCTATTCTTTTAAGACTTGTTCGTAATTTGAAAACAAAAATGTTCAAAAACAACCTCATGTATAGAAAGCAAAATATCAGCGGTGATCATTTTTTTCTTGCTAAAAGATCCCTTTAGTCGACAGTCTCATTTCAATCGACAACAGATTTTAAAAAATCTCAAACATAAGAGGACTCTTCTCGGTTGACTATAAAAGTCTCTCCTATTGACAAGATGAAAAACCTCTAACGCGCAAAATTGCTTCTATTTACTCCGCCAGATCGAGGGTAAAAACAAATGACAAAGGGATGGAGGTACAGGGGCGACTGAAAAATAATCAACTGTAATAAAAGTGTACTTCGATATCGGTGACGTATCAAATGGCACCCATTTTTTTTATACGGCCGCAGTTTAGTAAAAATACTGGCTGAATATTTTATTTATAACTCAATCAAAATGCAAATTTCAGCTGAGGACTGTAACATATCGTCTTTCCAAACACGAGCGTATCAGAGGAACAGTTACATGGAACCGTCATTTCTGAATTAAAAAAAAACTATTTATATAAAGAATACCTATATATAGATAGAAAATAGATACACAGTAAAGCTACGTCTTAGATAATACCTAACAATGGTACATTACGTTACGAGTGTGAAAAATTACTTTAACAATATTTTTCCTCTAACCAAGAAATAATTTCTTAAAAAAAATGCTAAACCAGGAAACTGCCTACAAAAAATATTAGAATACAATAATGTTTTTTACTAGTTTATTTTTTTAATATAAAAAAATAAAGTAAAAAAAACGGGAACAAGAGCTTATTTTATTATTAAAGATGATTGCGTACTTATATTTTTTTTAACAGCAATCAAAATAGTACAAACTAAATAGCGGAAAGATAAACGAATTGCCTAATAGGTGTTATATTATGATAAGAATAAGTATTTAACATAAATAAACATATAAACAATAGCCGTATTTTTTCAATAATTTTCAACGTCGCGAAATGCAAAGTTAATAAAGTTGAAAACTCTATAAACTAAGTCAATCAGGCTTATGTCAAGTGAAGTTTCTAATCAAATATGTATATTAACGAGAAAAAACAGAAATAATATAGTTACTTGTTGATTACCTATATTTTCAATCTATATCAATGTAGGCGAAGGAATTTAACAAATCTGGCAGACTCCATTAGATACTGGAATCGAAATTGTCTACTTCTTACTGATGGGTCCTAATAAGGACGAAACCGGTCCTAGAATTACGTTCTCTTTAGGAAGAACAATCAAAGTAAAAGTGTTGGAAATTATTTTCAACATCTGCTATTTTCATTTTAATATAATACAATTCCTGTTGCGATATTAGCCAAATGAGTAGTTGTTTTTAGAAGGAAAATGGTCACTTGACATCACTGTGACACGAACTCTAAGCATTTCTTTTTTCCTTTGTATTTTACACTAGTGGAAAAAATAGAGGAATCAAAAAAAAATCTCGATTATATGCGATTTTTCGAGTGGCTGTATCTTTGGTAAAAATGGTCGTACGTGAATGAAAAAAAAAGCAGTTTGAAGCTTGAAGTGTCTAGTTTATGGATCTTGCGCTAAAAAATGTTCTAACCAACAATTAGCACAAAATCCTGATGAATATCATGGATAGAAAAACGCGATCATTCAATTTCTTCAAAAATTCACTCGCATGAAACAATGAAACGACTTGATGGATCAGGTTTAAATTTTGTAGGGCTTTCGGGGGAACAATGGCCTGTAAGATACATACTCAACATTATTCATTTTCTCAATACTCTCAATGTGGCACGTGATTTTCTAAAAAACCTCAAAAAGACCTGTTTTCCCAAATTCTTCAAAGTCATGCTAGGGATGACTAAAAATTTTCTCGTGAAAGAACATGCCAGAACCTTGTAAAGAATGAATCGAAATTTCCGAAACACCCCTTTCATTTTCTGAGCGGCCATTGGTTCCTGAGATATTGATGAGAGAAGAGGAATTTACGCTTTTCGTTCATTTTCTGATAACTCAGCAAGGAAGGGTCATCTCGAATCCACCAAAAAAAGAAATTGAAGCTAACTGAACCACCTATCCAATGCATATAGTGGTTATGTCGAGAAAATTTTTTTCAGGTCTGTACACTAAAATTTAAAAAAAAAATTTTTTTAAAAATTTTCTATTCATGATATTTATCAGGATTTTGTGCTAATTGTTGGTTGGAAATTTTTTTTATCGCAAGATCCATAAACTAGACACTTCAAGCTTCAAATTGCTTGTTTTTTATTTGCGTATGACCATTTTTACCAAAGAAACAGCCACTCGAAAAATGGCAAAAAATCCACTAGTGTATTTTTAAATTGGTCAGATTTGAGAATTAGAATTTACTTCATTACTTTATTTATAAGCTATATATCACGTTTTCGATACAACTGTAATTCATTTTAATAAGAAAATATTTTTTTATTCTATTTTTCTCCGTTCTTCGTTCTCCGTTCGTCGGTCTTCATTCTCCGTTCCCCATTCTCTACTCTCTATTCTCTATTCTCTATTCTCTATTCTCTATTCTCTATTCTCTATTCTCTATTCTCTATTCTCTATTCTCTATTCTCTATTCTCTATTCTCTATTCTCTATTCTCTATTCTCTATTCTCTATTCTCTATTCTCTATTCTCTATTCTCTATTCTCTATTCTCTATTCTCTATTCTCTATTCTCTATTCTCTATTCTCTATTCTCTATTCTCTATTCTCTATTCTCTATTCTCTATTCTCTATTCTCTATTCTCTATTCTCTATTCTCTATTCTCTATTCTCTATTCTCTATTCTCTATTCTCTATTCTCTATTCTCTATTCTCTATTCTCTATTCTCTATTCTCTATTCTCTATTCTCTATTCTCTATTCTCTATTCTCTATTCTCTATTCTCTATTCTCTATTCTCTATTCTCTATTCTCTATTCTCTATTCTCTATTCTCTATTCTCTATTCTCTATTCTCTATTCTCTATTCTCTATTCTCTATTCTCTATTCTCTATTCTCTATTCTCTATTCTCTATTCTCTATTCTCTATTCTCTATTCTCTATTCTCTATTCTCTATTCTCTATTCTCTATTCTCTATTCTCTATTCTCTATTCTCTATTCTCTATTCTCTATTCTCTATTCTCTATTCTCTATTCTCTATTCTCTATTCTCTATTCTCTATTCTCTATTCTCTATTCTCTATTCTCTATTCTCTATTCTCTATTCTCTATTCTCTATTCTCTATTCTCTATTCTCTATTCTCTATTCTCTATTCTCTATTCTCTATTCTCTATTCTCTATTCTCTATTCTCTATTCTCTATTCTCTATTCTCTATTCTCTATTCTCTATTCTCTATTCTCTATTCTCTATTCTCTATTCTCTATTCTCTATTCTCTATTCTCTATTCTCTATTCTCTATTCTCTATTCTCTATTCTCTATTCTCTATTCTCTATTCTCTATTCTCTATTCTCTATTCTCTATTCTCTATTCTCTATTCTCTATTCTCTATTCTCTATTCTCTATTCTCTATTCTCTATTCTCTATTCTCTATTCTCTATTCTCTATTCTCTATTCTCTATTCTCTATTCTCTATTCTCTATTCTCTATTCTCTATTCTCTATTCTCTATTCTCTATTCTCTATTCTCTATTCTCTATTCTCTATTCTCTATTCTCTATTCTCTATTCTCTATTCTCTATTCTCTATTCTCTATTCTCTATTCTCTATTCTCTATTCTCTATTCTCTATTCTCTATTCTCTATTCTCTATTCTCTATTCTCTATTCTCTATTCTCTATTCTCTATTCTCTATTCTCTATTCTCTATTCTCTATTCTCTATTCTCTATTCTCTATTCTCTATTCTCTATTCTCTATTCTCTATTCTCTATTCTCTATTCTCTATTCTCTATTCTCTATTCTCTATTCTCTATTTTCTATTCTCTATTCTCTATTCTCTATTCTCTATTCTCTATTCTCTATTCTCTATTCTCTATTCTCTATTCTCTATTCTCTATTCTCTATTATCTATTCTCTATTCTCTATTCTCTATTCTCTATTCTCTATTCTCTATTCTCTATTCTCTATTCTCTATTCTCTATTCTCTATTCTCTATTCTAAATTTTAAATTCTATTCTATTCTCCTCTAATCTATTTTATTATTTCCTATATTCTAATTTATACGTACATACACACACGCAAAAATGGGCTACAATATTTATTTGGTTAAAATATATGTTTAAAAAGGAAAAGTAGGTATATTTGAAGAAAAAGCAACACGCCCGGAATCTAAAGAAGGGCTTATACGAGAGAGCTTTTTATCCGTAACGTAACTCGAGACGTTTTTCTTTCACCTCGTCCATATTTGCATAATATTTTAGCCCAAATTCGGGCGAATGCGGTCGGACTGCAGTGTGGTCCCTTAGGAGGGGTGCAGCCCCCCTAACGCGTCTGGAAAAGTGTTATCCGGGACTTCGTACTTCATAAATTTAGCTTAGAGGTACGTGCCACAGGTTTATATCTATTCAAACTAAGCGCTTGAGTTTAAAGCTTCCTGAGTTATATTTTTGAGGTTGCATAAAACCGTCGTGATAACTAAGTAAACGGACTAAAAATAATAATAGGTGACTATTATAATATCCACTTCACAAAATCGTTCTTTCGTGAAAAGCTGCATATGGAAAGCTACTGCATGTGAATAGCGGATAAAACGGTTGAAAAACTTTGTTGGATTATTATTTTTATACCAATTTCAAAACTACCTGATGTTTTCAATGTTCGCATAAAAAGTTAAATATACTCCATTAACAAACTAATTTCTTTTGTTCTATTAATTTAACAAAAATACTCGTATGTATTATAAACAATGCAAAAACGATTATAACACTTTATTTTTCATTGGTAGTAACTTATCATAATAATTTTGTCCTGCATACAGATTACTATCAATTGTATAATATAGTATAGTAACAATTAATATAGTATTAACAATTAAACTATACTGATATTAAATCGGACCTATTACGGGAATCTACATAGTAAATTAATAACGCCATCTGTAAACTTGACAAAAGTAGTGGTAAACAAATAAAAATAATATGTTAGTGCTCCTACTCCAACTTGTTCTAAATGCTAGTAGCAGTGAGCAGTGAGCAGTGAATCTCAATACAAAGTACGTTGTAACGCTATTGTTGATATTTAAAATATAGATTTTCGAAGGAACAAAACAAAAATAACTTTAAAAAAATTTGATATTACCAGAGGAGTGTAACTTAGCCAATAATATGTTGGTAAGTACCTAAATTCCGTATGAATACCTATTTTATCGATCTTGTAGCAAGTAATTATAATTACAATTACCTACTAGTTGTTTGAGTTCTTTGCTTAACCTAATTTCTAAAGTAACATTAATCCCTTTTTCGAAAAAAATATACATGGATATACAAGAACACAACAATAACACAACAAGAACACAATAAGAACACAATAAGAACAAAATAAGAACACAATAAGAACACAATAAGAACACAATAAGAACACAATAAGAACACAATAAGAACACAATAAGAACACAATAAGAACACAATAAGAACACAATAAGAACACAATAAGAACACAATAAGAACACAATAAGAACACAATAAGAACACAATAAGAACACAATAAGAACACAATAAGAACACAATAAGAACACAATAAGAACACAATAAGTACACATAGGTAAAAGGACTTCTGAGATACAAATATTTTTAAAAAGTTTGTGTTGAGTAAAAATTATACAGTATACATCTGTATATTTAATAGTTAGGTAGCTACATAAAAGTACTGTTATAGTAACCGAAAATACATTATATTTACCAAGTTTTTTTGAAATTGGATAACTAACACAACTGTCAATTTAATAAAATATTTGATTGATCAAATGGAGAGTTTTTCCATCGCATCTTTTAGCTTGACACATTTCTCTTATAACTAATAATAGACACGTTTTCGATTTTAAAAATAAACGACACCTCTCCGATTTCGGTAATTTATATTGTGACAATAACAGGGACCTTTCATCTTAACAACTTCATCATTTCTCATTACGTTTTCATCAATAATCATTTCGAATGATAGAATCGTCTCAGAGTATTATGGCGTGCCATTAGAGAAGGGTAAATTCGACCCCTGTTTTGTTTGCTTTTGATTTTATCAGGAGCGTTTCCATAAGCGCACAAATGCGATCATTTTCGTACAATAAATACAAATTAAATAATTGTAATTAGTCTCCAATAATAAATTATAAATAACAGTTGAACATAAAAATAATATAAAGGGTGTTCGTTAATAACGTGGTAATATTTCATGGTTTGATTCACCAGGTCGTTTTATGAAGAAAGGTTATTATTTTTTTGCTATAGGGTTGGAAGAACATTTTCTTAAAGAAATTTTCTTTAATATTAGTGAAAGTTATACATTATTTTCATTTTTGGTATGTGTTAATAGAATATAAAATCACATTTTAGTAATAAAAGTTATTCTTTTGCTTTAACAGTAGGATTCCTCTGATATTTTTTACAAAAAAGTGGTAAACTCCTTATTTCACATACCAGGGGGGCTATTTTCAAATTCAAGAGAAATGTCATATGTCAACATAAAACAAGTATTTTTAGGGCTCTTAGGGACAGTGTAAACTCACTGACTGTTTCTCTCGGTTTATTTAGAGATAATAATTAAAAATCCTAAGAATTTTAATCTTCGAGGCCTTTAAAAACAGCGTTTCCACATTGACATATGTCATTTCTGATGAGGATCTTCAGAGAAATGAGTGCTCCCATACTTTTAAAATGGTGAAAATGAAACCAGGGCTAGGAAATATTTTTTTTATTTATGAAGCAATTAGGGGCTAACGTACTAGATATAATTTCGAGTTGACACTCATACTTAAACAAAATGGCCGAATTTCGGTTAGGCCGAAAATAACAATAAGTTTAATTTTTTAAATGGATATTTTGTTTTATGGAATCTACGATTCAAATTAAATATGACAATGTTGCAAAATTTTTATTTTATTCTTTAGGTAGAAATCCATGAAGTTATGTTCTAAGTGGTTCATGGTGCATATCGTCAGATTGGTAATAAGTATAATTAGTCATTTAATGGAGAAATGGCCCTCAATAGGTGCCATTTAAAAAAATATGTTTTGACACAATCCACGTTTTAGAAATTTATATTTTATTTGATGGATTTAATTTTTTAATTTAATTTAAGGTATGAGGCCATGAACTGGAAAATAATGTTCTTATAACCTGAAATGACCCCTATTTTACCAATTAAGTTAAAAATAAATAATCCTTCAATTAAAAAAAAATAATTTCTAAAACGTGATTTTTACTAAAATCTCAAATTTTTAAATGACATCTATTAAGGGCCATTTCGCCATTAGATGGAAAATTTCATTACCAATCTGATAATATACACAATGCACCACTTCTAAATAAAAAAAAATGTATTAAAAAATTTTTTGGATTGCAAAAAACATAAAATCAAATTTAATGACATTTCCGGTTAAACTGGAAGCCAGCCATTTTGTTTAAGTATAAATGACAATTCGAAATTATGTCTAGTAGGTTTATCCTAAATTTCATTGAAATCACTTCATAAATAAAAGAGATAGTTTTTTTTGTTAGAGTAAGTATTGTTACTAGTCATTACTGACTAACCCACAATTTTAATATAAAAATCTTATAAACTAATTACTTATCCAAGAAGTCTCCATTGGGCTGTCTTAATTGTTTTTATAGGAAAGCATCGATGTATTACACTGTTTTACACTAGTACTAACATTAACGTTCACTGCACTAGCTCAAATGGCTTCTTCCTTTTGAGCCTTCTGTTGAGTGTAGAGTTGTCCAGTAATTTCAGCGCTTCTTCGTTGACGTGGGAGTGGAGTCAACCCTCATGTTTAGCAGCAAACCTCTTTATTTCCTCTTCGATTGTTGGCATCTTCAGGTCTTTATAAAGATAATCGTTTCGGTAGAACCAAGGTGCATCAACAATGCATCTTAGGACTTTATTTTGGAAAACTTGTATCATGTTGATATTACTCTCGCTGGCACATCCCCATAGCTGTATGCCATAAATTGGTTTTAGGATTTGTTTATAAATCAGCAGTTTGTTGTACACTGACAATTTGGATTTTCTTCCTAGGAGCCAATACATTTTTTTAAATTTAAGTTTAAGTTCTTACACATAAGTGCTCTTTCCATTTAAGTCTTACATCTAGGTTCATCCCTAGGTATTTGGCCGAATCGTGATGCGAAATAACGTCATTTTTTATTCTTATTTGTTTTTGTTCATTTGGTCGAAGAGTAAAATCAAAATGCACTGATTTAATTTGATTTATTTGTTATCTGCTATTCTGATAGGAGGACAGTGTTTACACGATTTTTTTTTTTTTTAGTTGCCTTCCAGAGTGAATAATCCATTTCTTTATTATCCGTTAGCCCTACTAGGTATCTTTTGAAAGATTCTTCTTTGTGATTTAGGATTTCTCTTCTCAGTCTATGGGTAGCCCTATTTAATATATATTTATCTTCTGGTGATCTTGTCATCTGTCATTTCTTTCTTAGTTTTCTTTTTCTGCTAACAGTTCTCTTATCTCGACAGGATAGTTTTTTCCAGCTATTAATCTTCTTACTTTTGGTGTGTTCCTCCATGCAGCTTGCTGGATTTCAACTATAAACCTTTCCAGTTCTTTATCTAGCTGATTTTTCGTTTTTAATGTTATGGTCAGTTGAATAGTATTTGTTAAGTCCTCTTGAAAACCTTTCCAATTAGTTTTTCGATTTGCTAGGGTCGGTTTGGCTTCTTTTTGAATAACATTATCACTTAGAGTAAGGATTACTGAAGAATGGTCTGATTCCATATTAAAGTTTTCTTCTACTTGTGTATAGTTTGGTGAAATTTTCCTAAGAATAAAAAAATCCAAAAGGTCTGGAAGCTTATTTTGGTCGGTGGGCCAATAGGTGGGTTTTTCAGAAGATTGGTATGTACAACCAAGTTCTGATGCAGCTCGGTGCAATTCTTTTCCTTTGACTGTGGTTAATCTTGAACCCCAGTTGGTGTTTTTGGAGTTGT
The DNA here is from genome assembly GCA_927349885.1 of Psylliodes chrysocephalus. NCBI lineage: Eukaryota > Metazoa > Arthropoda > Insecta > Coleoptera > Chrysomelidae > Psylliodes > Psylliodes chrysocephalus. The sequence continues at coordinate 13,137,086 of OV651826.1, read as the reverse complement.
AATCTCCACCGATTATAAATTTGTTACCTAGTTTTTTGAGTACATTGAGATAATTTTCTTTTTTCTGGTTGTATCTTGGTGGGCAATAGATTGCAGCTATTGTAATTTTGCCCCCCTTAGTGTTAATGGTGCTAATGGTTACCTGATTTTCTTGGATGCCTGGTTCCTCATAGTGGGAAATGTTATTTTTAATAATTAACGCACTTCCTCTTCTTGCTGCATTTGATGGATGGATAGTGTGATAGAAGTTATATCCTCTGAATTTATTGTTGTAAGGTGGGTCTCAGAAATCAGACATATATCTATTTTTTGTACGTCCAAAAAAACTTGGATATCAGTTAGTTTTTGAAGAATATCATTGGCATTTCAAGTGGCTATTCTAATATCTCTTTTGTCCGTTGGGGGTTTTGTTATATGTTTGGGAAAAGAGATAGTGACATGGTCCTGGTCTCATTGTCACCCAGTATAATATTCAAAATGGTATGAAAACAAGTTGTTTGTTTTTTTATTATCCATCGATTGTTGTTATAAAATTTATGAAAAACCATTTCGTTCCTGCAACAAAATATTGAAATTTAATTTCCCTTTAAAATTCTTATTTTACATATAGCATTCAAAATGGTATTAGAAAATTGTTTTTTATTATGAAGCGATTGGCTTATGAAAATAAAAAAAAAGAAATTTCAACCCCCTCTGAAATCCATGAAATATTTTTAAGTGGTGTTATATTCTATCATTTTGACTGATACATTTGAAAAGAATCTTGTATGAGTTACTCTTCACTAAAATTAAACCGATATTAGGTAATGCAGCCGACCAGGCACCTCTAAGAGTGTGTCAAAAGGCCGACATACTCTGGATACTACTCTGGGTACTACAAGCGAGCTCTAATTTTACTTATTAGGTGTGGATGGCGTTACTTTTTGACTTCTTATTTTCACATGTCTAATTCTTGCTGAAGAATCCAAATAAGGACGAGACCGTCCAAGAATGACGTTCTCCTTAATAAACAAAATTTAAGTGAGAGTGTTGAAAATGATTTATTATCTGTTTTTTTGTTATAATTCAATGCTTGTTGTATTATTACCCAAAGGAGTAGTTGTTTTTCGAAAGAAAACGGTCGCTTGTATTATTTTGTTTACTAAATTAAGCCTGGAAGCTGTGAGGACGCCTCTGTTTTCTCAAGAGCATTACTTAGAAGAAAAATAAGCTATTGCAACGCCAATTATTATCTGCTGTTCAACCGCCCCTCTTATTTTAATCTGTTTAGATTACGGCTTCCATAATAAACGGGTTTATGTACTGCGTTCGCTACATAGGAACGGGGAATAATACGGAGGAACCATTAATTTTTTATATTAGACTAATCTGCAGGTAACAACTGCGTCGAACAATTTTTGCTTTATCCCTTATTTATGGCCGATTAGATTCGAAAAAAATTATTACGGCTATATTTTCAACTTTAAACGATTCATTTAAATATATATTAACACAATTTTAAACAATATATAGATTGATTACTGAATAAAAAAAATCCTGTGATTACAAAAAAGTCTAGGGTTGATATATCCAATATCCATGCACCTGATGTTTTTGCTATATTTTTTCAAGTAGAGATGCTTGAATATGCGCACAATATATCTGAATAAATACTAAAATCAATTAAGCAATGGGAGCAAACATAAATATATGGAGTTCAAGATTTAACAGAGGATAAATAATAAATAGTGAAAAATTGAAAGGGATAATTAGATATACTGTATAAACGGGCAACCGCTTTGTTACGAACTGTCCCCCACGCGCATAGTGTAGTAAACATTTCATTTTATTATCTATTCTCATATTCTCAGGACGTTAGGGCACACATGAAAGTTAACTTTAATTTTCCCTTGAAGTTTCTGTGAACAAATTAGTGACATGCCGTAAGTAACTTTTATCCCTTAAATAATTAAGAAATAAAGTTTTGGTCACGAAAATCCGCTGACGCATGAAACTTCCCACATCCGCCGCACCTCTCCAATTTTCCCGACGAAAGAATTAAGAAAATCTCAGACAGAAAAAGTGACGCAGTGCTTATCCAATTAGCCGAGTGATATAACCTCAAACTTTTTTAGTAAACAATATAGACGGTAAAGATTAAGTGGTTAAATTCACCCCTTCTTCATTCCCGTCGGTATTCATTTACTAATTCAATCTGCACTGAATTACAGGGCGTCACATCAAATTCTTCAAAACAAAAACACCACTGCACCTCTACCATGATTGGAAAGGCATTCATCCTAAGCTCTGACGCACCCTGTATGTACCTAGTCCCTTGTCGTTTTCTGTCTAATTGAAATTCTATCAGTAAATTTTGTCGCCGTCAGCGATAGTGTAAAAGTGCTGCCCTATCGAATTGGGAATACTCAACACTTTTCCAATTGTATGTTCCGGCGTCCAGATTAAATTTACACAAGGTGGATGCCAGAAACAGTTACAGTTGAATTTAACTGCTTTTAACACACGTTCTAGATTCACTTATTTGTATTTTTTACATCCCCAGCAGACCCGTAGTAATTGCCATCTTAGATAATATCCAAGATGAAATCAAGGAATTCGCATGAGTGATAATTTAATTCCAATCCACACCGGATGCATTAACTATCAAATCAATAGCTTATAATTTTAGGGTGCATTGTTCAAACATAATACATAATGTAAACATTTTAAAGATATCAAAGATAAACACATGGAACAGCTATCTCAACTACTCTTAAATAAGCTATTTTTTGAAAATCTTCAGGATACAAAAATATTTTAAAAATATTGCATTTACCGATATCAGTACCTGCGAGGTAAACTGAACTATGTCGACATAGTGCAGTTTTATAAAGGTTATATTTTTAAATTAAGCTCGCCGAGACCTTTCTAGAGGTGTACTATACCATGTATATCACAAAAAAAGTAGAATAAAAAAAATATAACACTATGTTCAATAAAATTACAAGTCGTACTGTTTATAGAGGCATGTTGAAGGTATAACTATGTCATAGAAATTTTTTTATCAGAACATAGAAATATGTTACAAAAACTAACAATTCATGTAAATTAAAAAAAGTTTTTTAATAGTTAGAGTATTAGTAAAAAGTACATATTGTGACAATAATTGGGACTAACTCCATTTCTTGTCGAAATATAATTAATATATGTACATTGAACACAAAAAATGTCCAACCAACATTCAGTCTACTTTACTAAAAAGTTGACTAGAATGACATAGTGCAGTTTACCTCCGAGGTACTGATCACCTATTAAATAACTTTCAAAACTTTGACTTTATCATTCTTTTATTGTACCTATTTTTTAGTCTATTATGTTATTGTTTTAGCCTTGATTATAATATTATTATTAATATTATACTTTACAAACAGTAGTTTGTGAAGAGCACGATAAATTAAAAACGAAAAATGATATCAACTTGGAAATTTTTAGCAAAAATCAAGTTTTATAAGGGGACAAAGCCTATTGATTTTAAAAAATTCTTATTTAAAATAGGGGGTTAAGATGGGTTGAAATTGAAAAAAAACCTGAATTAAAAACGAAAAGCGATATCAACATGATTTTTTTTTTTGTAAAAATGAAGCTCTATAAGAAGATGAAGTCTACTGATTCTGAAAAAAATCTAAATAAATTGGGTGGTTAAAATATTAAAATCCTAACTCAAAAACGAAAAATGATATCAACGTGCAATTTTTAGCAAACATCAAACTCTATTAGGAGAAGAAGCCCTAATTAAAAATGGGGTTTTAAGTTGAACTTAAAAAAAATCATTAATCAACATGAAATTTTTAGTAAAAATCAAGCTCTATATGGAGCTGAGGCATATTCTTTGTGAAAAAAATTGGAATAAAAGTGGTGGGGTTAAGGGGGGTTGAAATATTCAAAAACTCAAAAACGAACAATAATATCAACATTACATTTTTGAAATAATAAGGGGATGAAGCCTATTGATTCTGAAAAATATGATTGAAAGTGGGGGTCTGTTAAATAGTGAAGAGTATAAATTAAAATACCACGCATTATATGTCCATAATAGCAATAGACCTCCCAATAGACAATCCATTAACCATTATCTCATACTACAACCGCTCAGGCCAAATCATCTCCACCCCTCTGATAGAATACCTATTACCAAACGGTATCCGCCTAGCTAACCTGCTCATAGACTTCCCCAGAACCCCCAACTCGTAAATGTAAATCTCCTGGGAGTCAGGCTCGCTCAACTGACTGAAGTTGACTATTTGAGGGTACGATTATCTCGTATACTCAACTGGTCCTCTGATGTTCAACGCTCTCTTGATAAGATGCGAAAACGAACCAGCTTCCTTATGGCTTTGTGCGGACGAATAGGGCGTTGCAATACAAACACCTTAATTCACACTTATAATTCCTTTATCCGCCCCGTTGCCGAGTACAGAGCTGTACCCTACGGCGTACTTCCCACACACCTGGCCCACAAATTCACCACACTCGAGACACGTATACTTAGACGTTGCCTATACCTCCCCTATCGCTCTCCCAGCGGAGAAGTCTTCGAAAACATCTCCAATACCCATATCATCACACGTTTCCAAACCCTCCGGAAACAATACGTCTCTCACACGCTGAAAGGGACCAACACACACTTCCAAGACACACTACAAACCCTATGGCGCCCACACCGACCCTCACTTTTTCGAAAACCGAAAATAAAAATGCCGCAACCAAATCTTTCAGACTCCCAAGACCTCCGCTGAACTCCAGGATCTGCTGGAATCAGCCCCCCTAAGCATTAGATAAAACCCTTCCCAATCTTATAATTAGAATTCATACTATTTCGTGGTTTCCCTAATTCATATTCCCCACCTTGTACTTGGACTTGTCCATTTAGGAGGTTGGAAATAGCAAAATTGGCGATATTTTCGAGGAACACAACCTGCCACACAGGTCCCACACGTGCACACGACAACTTAGGAAAATAGCTAGGTTAGTTACTGTAATCAAGGCAAACCAGCCTGAAAAGGAGGATAATTCCTTTAACAGGGTATAAGGAAAATGAAATGTCCTAGGAAAATGTAATAACTTATGAAAAAGTCAATATAAAACTATATATCTTCATTCTAGGTTGTGTAATGTTATATATTGTGATGGGACTGATCTTATAAAATAAACATTTTAGTACACTTATTTGCTAATAAAAGGTTTTAAAAAAATATATTATTTTATTTGACAAATACTGAAAAACAGTAGGTAAAGTTTCATATAATAATATTTTTTACACAAAAATCAATGTAAAGCTTTCTACATAACCTGATAAAGATATATATTCAAAAATAATCTCAAAACATGAAGAAAAGTCAGCTGACTTAATGTTTATAGATGGTTTTCAACGTAATAAAAACAAAACAACTATTACAATAACTAAAATATTCATTCATTCATTAATAGTTGTAGTGCTTGAAAACAGTATGATATTGACTTAATACAAACCCAAATAAAAAAACGGCATTATTGGCGCTTGTACAAAGTTTTGAACCAAACTTACAAATGATAAAATTATTGGAAAAAATTGAACACCTATTTAAAATTAGCATAGGCGCCACTGATTGCAAGTATCTTAATAACAGTAGGTAAAAATAATTAAAAATAAATCTGATTTTGTTGGCACAATTTACCTAATATTTGAAATATAACATATATTGCAAGTAGTTATTTTTAATAATAGTATCAGGCATACAAATTATAAAAAATAAATAACATTTCGTTCAAATTAAAAATCTTCAGGACACTAACAAATGCAAAAAATATATATTTAATTTACAGAAAACTGTGTATTATTTAAAAATCTTCAGGGGACTATAGAAGTAAGGAATTTTCAAAAAAGAAGGTATACCTTGCAATTTGTTAAACAAATTGTAATAGGAACATGTACATAACAGAGGGAGACCACTGTAAGCAAGAATATACCTCGTTCAACTCATTCCCTGTTAAAAATTGCATACCTGTTTATGTATTACAAAACATACCTATTACAAGTAGTTATTTTAATAACAGTATCAGGTTGTACAAATTATAGCAACTAAATAGCATTTTTTGATATTTACTTTGAAAATATTGAGGACACATGAAAACTGGTATAGCATCAGTAGTCATCACATCTTTTTTTCTTTAACGCAGTTAGAACTTGATGGAGATGAGTAACATTGCAGCTAAGTTTATACTTCTGCTGCTGTTTTTGACATCTGTATTCTTTATCTCATGCCTTTCATTTAGTTTGTTTTGCAATGTGCATTTCTAACTTCATGGTAGTTCTTAAAAAAAAAATTATTATTTAAATTTGCATGCTTATTGTGAAACAAATAGTACATGGCAGTCAATCAGGTAACTTACACATAACTATGAATTCTTTTTATTAGTTTTCAATTTCTTTTGGAAGATTCTGTCAAGCCAGAACTATCGGAACTGCTTAAAATTATGTAAAACAATGGTTTCAAAATTTTACTAAAAAAATAGATGGCATTTTAAAGAGAGCTTTAGTATGTTTAAATAAGCATCATATTTAGATGAAGTAGAAATAAAACTACCTAGTTCTCTTTGGTGAAATTTCCCTTTCGTGGGATTTTGTAACATGTTTTGTTTTATTTGGCAAAAACAAAGTAGGAATAGCATTATATTTTAAGCACATTCTTATCTACCATTGACTAATTCAAAACAATATTTCTCAAAATGCTTTAAACATATTTTATAACATTTCCCAGACTAATATTTTCTTCTTACCTATCCTAAAAAACAGATAAAAATGAATAATTATATAACTAAATAATAGAAGTACTTCAGTAAAATAATAATTAAATAATATTCCAAAAATAATTATTGGTTATTGGAAAACTTACTTATGGGAGATTTCCCGGAATTAATTCCTTGGTTTGTACATAGTAACACTAAACAGAATTTAACTATTGTTCAAAATGGTTTTTTTGAATCAAAATAACGTTCCAAAACTTATAAAAAATATTTATTTCGAACAAAAATTGCTAGTTAATGACGACAATTAAATGTCATGTCACAAAATTTTATTCCTATCCCCTGACATTTACGCTATTATAAACGTTTTCACTTGCTACTTGCCAGCCGGGCATCCATTTTAATTTCTCACTCTCTACTTCTATGTATGAGTCACAATATATCCATTTGGGAATGCGATGAGCTCATCCCACTCATTTTCAACCTAACCTGACAGCCCTGATCTAGCCCCAAGTGATATTATTTCCATACATACTTTAATATCTGTACCTTTTATGTTGGCAAAATATAGGGATTTTGTGGATAAAAAGGCCCTGAGTAATATAACTGTTTCAAAGACACGTTTCAAAGGGGATGTGATTTCAAGAGTTATAAGGTCACCCACACAAATGATATATCTAATCCACTCTGTAGCCTCGTAAGTTTTTCGTTCTTTGTCCCGCCTTATTGTCGACAAAAGGACGATACGTTATCGGAAAGTTCCTTAATGAAAACCTTTTATTTTTCCAGTTACAATTCGCCCGGAACGAAAGAAAGTTGACCAAGACCCGAGACCGAGAAAATTTCGATCCAATGCGTTTTTCTGTATCTCCTGCCCGATTGCCATATAATCCACTAAATTACACTCATTTGTTCACCTTTTTCGTGGACGGAAACTCAGCAACGTTAATAATAAGTGCAACGTCTCTGAATTTCATTATCAATAAAAATATTTTGCCCTATCTTAAATTCCGAAGTAAGATTACGAACATCTCTTTTTAGTGACTAGAGAATATAACAGTTGTTTAAATACCGAAATAAGCGGCAAAGGAAAGATTCGAGCAGTAAGGATAGTCTAACAGTGGAAAAGAGAGAATAAACACTAATTGGGATTCAGTGGTTCGACGTATTTATAAAATTCAAAGATAAGTTTCTAAAAGATACTGCTCTCGAGTTGGCTGGAACAGAAATAAATTTTCATTCGACTGACAAGGACATTTAAAAGTAAAAAGGGGAGAACTAATCTCGGACTGATTTTTCATTTTGATGCCGGGAATTAAAAGTACAATTTTTATTAAAAAAAACCCTTTCGTAGAGATTAATTAGGGATCAACGCGTTAATTGAACGTGATATCGGGCTACGGAGGGGACTCAAGATGTATTTCAAGTATTTTCTTTTCAATATCGTATTTTATTTAAATTTTTCACCGCTACTAGTCAAATAAAATATCTTCTGTCATAAATCAATACACTATAGTCTTGACCAATTGATAAAAGAGTTACTTAGATTCAAAGCTTCATCTTTGAAGATTTTTTGTTAAATATTTTAAATTAAATGAAATTCTAAAAAATACGTAACTTAATTGGCGCAGTCTAAGAGAATTTCTCCTAAATATGCAATTGAAATATAATTAAACATTCATCATAATTTTTCCACATTTTGTTAAAAAAAAAGGTAATTAAATTACTATTTACTTCCAAATCCAAACAACATTTCCCGTCGAGAAGAAAATTAAAGCTAGTGACGTAAGTATTTCGCCTCTTTACGCAAACAACGATAATATCTTGAAGAGCTCACTGCGAAAATCATTAAAGGACAAATCAAATACAATGCAATCAAGTTTTGATAATAGATCTTATGAATACGATATAAAGGCAGCGTTTCCGAGGCCTGGCTATAGCTGTTGCGAAGGCAGACCAAAATGAATGCCATAGATCATTTCAAGTACAAAAGCCGTAAGCCACAACATCGAAAGCCACTGTGATGTCGGCTACTTATAGTGCCTACCCCCTCAATGCAGCCAGTGGTGGCTGTATTTAGTCAATCTGTCTTTTAAAAGGGGAGTGACGGCTTACACAAAAGGGTGAATCACTGCCACGTTTGAAACGTGATAAGCTTGTCATGTTACGTAATTCAATTATCTAATACTTATGTCGAGAAATTATTTATCCTGTAATGAAAGGTTACGATTAAGATTTTTGCTAATAATTTTCAAACTATTCAATTTAATTAATAAATAGACTTTATTTATTTATTTAATTTGTGTCAATGGAGGAAAAAAATATATATACAGGGAGTCACTATGAGATCTCTCGTTAATTGATAAATTTTGATATAGGAACATAAACTCTTAAGGGCTTAGTTACCCAGATACAAGGTGTTAAAAGTTTTAAACCAACATCAAAATTTGCCATAAATCAAAAAGTCTTTAAATATTTTTTTCAAATTTTATCTACCAAGATCTTGTCAAATACACGAACTATTAAAAAAATGCTAGATTAAAATTTAGTATTATTGAGTCCTTACAAATTATCCAAACTTCTGTTTAAAAGGAAATTTCATTTTAGCCCCATTTAACTAAAAAAAGTGAGTGGCGTCAAAAATAGGGAATAAAAGTTGCCACTAACCCTCTTAGCGCGCCACTGGTTAAATTTTTCATTAGTGTATATCAAATAATTACTTTCTTAAAGAGCACATTGATAACCAAATTTGAAAAAAATATTTAAATGCTTTTCGTTTATGGCAAATTTTGAATTTTGATTTCGAACTTTCAACACCCTGTATCTGGATAACGAAGATCATTAAGGTTTTATGTTTCTATATCAAAATTCATTTATTACCGACAGCTTCCTGGGGTAGAGCATTGTCGGTCGAATATAGTGACACACTGTATACTATAAACAATTAGTTATACAGAGTGTTCCGCATAAGTTCCGACAAAAAACAGGTGCGTGTTGGGCACCCCAAAATATGATGATTTAACGCAATTTACCTCTATACCAAAGTTGTACCTCTAAGGATTTACGGAAGCCTAAAGTGGGGCCATAAATTTCGAAAAACATTAATAATTCTGCAGCCGTTTAACTTAAAAAATCTATATTTGGTAAATTATTTAGACGCTTCATGAGTCCTAATTTGGGAGAGAGTAAGAATTAATTGAAATATTTTAAAGGATTGCTTTGGGGTAACCCACCCTTATAACTATACAGATATTTTTTGTCCATAGATCGATTTTTAAAATTTTATTTTATGCAAAATTTTATTTTAAAACTTTTTTTAATCTTTTTATTTTTTAAGAAACATAATATTTTTTGAGAAAAATTAAATCAATACATATGACAATGTTGATATAAAAATTATTTGAAATGCATGGCCAACTAAAGTTTCAAGTGATTTTTGTATTAACATTGTCATATGTATTAATTTAATTTTTCTCGTTTTTCTCGAAAAATATTATGTTTATTTAAAAATAAAAACAGTAAAAAAGTTTTAAAATAAAATTTTGCATAAACTGAAATTAAAAAATTTAAAAATCTGCCAATGAACAAAAAGTTTTGTATATTTATAATGGTGGATTACCCCAAAATAACCCCTTAAAATATTTAAATTAATTCTTACTTAACCCCAAATTAAGACTCATGAAGCGCCTAAATAATTTATAGAGGTAAATTGCGTTAAATTATCATATTTTGGGATGCCCAACACGCACCTGATCTGTGTCGAGACTTATGCGCAACACCCTGTATAGACCAGGGGCCTATTTCATAAAACTACTTTTCAACTTTTCACTTTGCATTTTGCAAATTTACGAGTAGAAAATATTTGTTTTTCATAAAATAATATCGTTAATTTTGCAGATTAGTTTTTATTTTCAATTTTCAAATTTTACTTTTTAATTCATCAAATTTCTCTTTTATAAAACATTTATTAAAATATGCTAAGTGAAAAGTTGGAAAGTAGTTTTATGAAATAGGCCTCTGGACTAACGGGTAACCATCTCACACACAAAAGAACATTATTTGTTACACTAATGATTCAAAAACCCACTGAGAAACAGGAAGAACAAGGCAGGATATTAGCCTAAACGTTGTAAAAATCCTTAATATGAAAACGTTAGGCAGACGGATTAAGCCTCATTAGTCCCATTGTACATCTAGCTATGAATCGATCAAGACAACCCAACAAAAACAAAAACGAAATTAAAATATATATAAACTTTAAATTAAAACCTACATCCCAATTGATATCTACGACCCTGGACTCTTTAGCAGCACAAAAACCATTTAGGTTTTACCGCTGCATTATTAGAGAAACCATTAATACAAAACGTTCATTAAATATTATTTAAAGTACAATATTTCATTAGCGACTAGGGTGGCAGCCTTTTAAAGGAAACAAACTTTTTTTCGTTAATTTCTTGGCAAAGATAAAAAGATATATGTATGGAGCAGGTTAAAAAATAAATCACAAAGTGATGATAAAAGTTGGGGTGGGTTAATGTAAAAAAAACATGGGAGGGAGAAACACCCTCGCTTGTAATAATGTTTAAAACTAGAGATTAGAAAAGTTTTTCATAAAATTTATTTGTGCGTTTGTGTATTTATTTAATTATTATATCCAGAAAAATCCGAATTTTTATGGTCACAAATAATATACCGTGTGTTATTTATTCTTTTATATACGAGACCACTATTTATATTGTGAGCCTGCGATTTGTATTGTCTGCAGTGAATTGAAAGTTGTGTGTCAGCAAAAAAATGGAATTAACTCGTGAAAATTTTCGTGCGATGATTTATTACGATTTTCGATGTGGATTATCCAGACAAGCGTGCATCGACAAACTTACTTCCATTTTTGGTGATGAAGCATCATTTGCCAACGTGAAAAGCTGATATGACAAATTTAACCGTGGACGTCCTTCACTCAAAACCAATTTCGTGAAGGTTGTTTAAAATCAATTGTGGTGCCAGAAAATATTGATACTGTGCAAAAACTAATATTGCAATATCGTCATGAGACATACTCTGAGATTGAGGCAACATTAGGCATTAGTTCCACTAGCATACATAAAATATTGCATGATCTCTCACAATTTGACAAACGCTCAAAAAGATGCTCGTGTCGATTGGTGTTACCAGATGCTTAACAAATTCAATAAAGGTGCTTCTATCTATCTATTTATCTATCTGAATTAGGGCGTGGTTCAAAGCCCACTTGTACTGAAGCTCTAGGCTTATTCTACCCCTCACAGTTTCTATCCCATCAGATTAATTTTCTTGATGAATTCAAGAATATGTCTGATGGGCGCTTTCGCGATTTTTTCAGGTTCCGGATATTGTATTCCCGTTCCCATTTAAGGTTCCGACAGTGGCATAGTATGTGAATAGGAGTTTTTTTCTCCCTCCTCACATATTCTACATAGGGAGTCATCAGATGTCCCTAAGACATTTAGGTGTCTTCTAAAGCCGCAGTGTCTCGTAAGGAGTCCTATTACGGTCTTGAGTTCGCTTCTGCTAAGGTTTGGCAGTTGATTTTGTCTGCTCGTAGATGGCTCCTCTATGAATCTTTTGGACTGTCTAAGTCCAGGAAGTTCCAACCAGAGCCAATGGTGTTCTCTATTTATTTGTTCCTTTAACCTGACTGTCTGTCATAATAAAGATCCTCTTATCTCTAAGAGAGTCATTTAGCATGACTTTGGCGCAGGCATTTATTGCTGTTGCCTAGAAGACTGTTGTCAGTGATCCCAGCTTCCCTGAGTTTACATGGTAGATCCCAGCTTCTGTGCTGTTTTTCATTTTCGAATCGTCTATATACCAGATTGATTAATTTTCTTTTTCTCTATATTCCCGGCTTTTGGCCCTTTCTGGTATTTGAATATCGAAAGGTTTCCTGAAGTCGTGAATAATAGGCATTCTATCCGATGGCATTCTTCGTACAGGATTTTGTTTTAATTTCTCTAATATCATTGTGTGGTGTCCTTTTCTCAAAAGTTCCCATCCAAATCCATTAGTAAAGAGCCTGTATGCCGCCGCCTAGCCTCCTTCTCCACCACAAGGTGTAATGGAGGAAGACCTAGCAATAGCTCGATTGCTGCTGTGGGCGTAGTTCTAAATGCCTCTGTTATTATTAGACAGGCTAGTCTTTGCATCTTGTCTAATTTTCTGTTAGCTGTTATGCTTTTAGTCTTGTGCCACCATATGACTGATGAGTAAGTTATAAGAGGTACTACAACCATAGTGTAAAGCCAGTGCATCATACTTGGTTTAAGCCCCCATACGTTCTCTACCATTCATCTACAGGCCCATAGTATTCTTACAGCTTTTTCTGTTGTTTTTTCTATATGGCTGCAGAAGCTAAGCTTGTCATCAAGAGTGATTCCAAGATATTTAACCTCTTTTGCTATTTTTAGATGTTGTCCCCACATATAAAGCTCCTTCATTCCTTAAAGGTTCCTTTTTCTTGTGAATGCAGGTTTTTGTCGAGTTTGTGGACAATCCCTTTTTTAAGGCACCATCTTTCGACGATATTTAGTGCCCGCTGCATCCTTTCGGATACAACACACCCAAATTTACCGTTTACTACGATGCTTATGTCGTCTGCAAATGCTTGCTTGTATAAGTTTTCTCTATCTTACTCCCATAAGAGGTCATCAACCACCAAGGTCCACATAAGAGGAGATAACACTCCTCCCTGCGAGCATTCCTTGTTAACTAAGACCTCTCTTGTTGTGTTAAGGAGATTACTGGGTTTTATGGTTGTATAAGCATGAACTCCACCTCGTAATGCAGTAGGCTACTCCACGCCTGTGCATAGATCCCAGTATTGAATTCCAATGCTTGTTCAGCCTGTTGAGCTAGCCTATGTATGGCTGTATCGCAAGACTTTCCAGATTGGTAGGCAAACTGATATCGATGTATCCTGTAGAACATCGTCCCGTATATATCTATCGATTAATTTCTCCAATGTTTTTAGGAGAAATGATGTTAGGCTAATTGGTCTGAAAGATTTGGTCTCCTTGTAAGACGCTTTCCCGGGTTTGGGAATGAAGGCCACTCTTGCACACCTCCAGCTTTGTGGAACATATTCGAGGGCTATGCTAGCTCCGAATAGTTTACACAGTACTTCCTGGCCCTTTTGTAGAAGTGCCGGGATTATACCATCAGGTCCAGCTGTTTTGTATGGTTGAAAGGAATTTATCGGCCACACAAGTTTTGTTCTGTTTACTATTGAGTTTACAAGAGACCAGTTTGTTTTTGAGGCCCTAGAAGTTAGTGCTTGGGTACTCCTGTTCTCACATCCAGGAAAGTGTGACTTTAGTAGTAAATCTAAAGTTTCTTCCTCTGTTTTTGTGAGTTCTCCTTGTTAATTTTTCAGAGATCCCATGCATCCTTGCTTATCTCTCTGTAGAGTTTTCCTGAGTCTGGCACATTTTGGAAGACTTTTTATGCCGTCACAGAATTTCTTCCAAGATTTTTCTTTGGCTTTCCTAATGGCATAGCCATATTCTCTCCGGTACGCCTTATAGGCTTCCCAGTTTCCCGACCTTTTGCACAGGTTAAAGAGGTTACGAACTTCTGCTTTTTTTTGGAAAGGTCTCGATTCCAACATAGCGTCTTGATCCTCTTTCCTAATTTTTAAAGGGCAGTTTTTTTCAAATTTGTTGGTTAGGGTTCGTGTCAGAAACTCTGACATAAAGTCAACTTCCACTGAATTCTTCGGTATCGGAGGACAGTGCTCCAGTCCCTGTTTGAGTTCTTCCTTGAAAGCTCCCCAGTTACAGGTCCTAGGATTACGATATGTCTTCTCACCCGAGGTGAGGTTTTTGTACCCAGATTAAACAGGATATGCCTATGGTCGGAAAGTGACGCTTTTTTTGAGACGTGCCACTTCCCCACCAATGAACACGCCCGTTGTGTGCTTCAAAAGACGTGTATAAGATTGTAACAGGCAACGAATTATGGATATATGCATATGAGCCCTAGACCAAACAGCAGTTTCATGATGAACCAAATCCAACAAAAGTTATCTCTCGAAGTATTTCGAAACAAATGGTAGGCTGTTTTTTAATTACAACTGGTCATGAGGCAACAGCGCCATTAGAGCAACGTAGAACGGTAAATTTTGAATCGTACATCACCATTTGCTTGTAAGAAGTATTCGGAGAAATGAGGAAAACAAGGGACTTTTTGAGCACCTAAAACATCGAATCAATGAGTCATCCGCCATGCATGCAGTCCTGATTTGGCTCCCAACGACTTTTCTTGTTTCCGCATATCAAAGATAAACTTCGTAGACAACGATTTTCGTCGATAGAAGAAGTCGTTGGTGCATTCAAAAATATTTTGACAAATGGTTTGAGCGAATGCAAAAATGCATACATCATAATGAAGAATACTTTGAAAAACAATTTAGCCATTTTTACCCAAGTAACAGTTTGATATTTTATGAAAGCTGAAAAAATGTTTACAGAACAAAATTTATAAAACAGAAGAACATTTCCGGAACATTCTTTCAACAGTAATAAACATAAAATGGGCGCAGTATAATATAATAATAATAATGTTTATTCATAAATAATGCAATTAAATTAAATACAATATAATATTTGTTATGAATAAAGAAAAAAATATGCTAAGTGTTAAACACTTGTGCACAGTAAAACAATAGGTATACCTACATTTAAAATGAACTCTTAACTCGTGGCAACGCTATTTGTACACTTGAGGTGACAGATATTTAAAAGCACAGCTTGTTAAAATATCTGCAACCCACAATGCCAAATTTATTATTTAAAAATAGTTTTTATATTTTCAAAAATTAACTTAAACAATCTTTCCTTACATTGCTATGTACACATTTACAAGTTTTACAAATTTTACAAATTTTGAGGTTAAAAAGAAGAAACAAAGTAACAACTAAAAGAAGTTATCCAGATGATAACTCTATTAAGGTAAGCTTTATTTATTATTTGTGTATGTATTTAGTTATTCAGTTTAGACCTTTTCATTATTTAATTATTTATTTATTTAATTTCAGTTCTCGGATTTATCGTACTATAGATTTTTTAGGTCTATCCAACTATGTATCTCATTCCTATTTTTTGAGAATATCCAATTTTTAACTTTTTTTTTGAACATCTTTATAGAATTTAATTGGTTAAAGGGTGGTGGAATTATATTGTATAACCTAGGTCCTAAATAGAAATAGCTTCTTTGAGTTCCCGTTTTAGAGACTTTGGGTATTATTGAAATATTTTCTTTATTCCTTGTATCATAGTGGTGTTCTAGACTATTCAAGTCGTTTTTATAAATGTGTTGCCTTGTAAGAACTGATAAACAAAAAAGTTGCCTAATATCAAAAAACTTACAATCATTAAATAACTGGTCAGAAGGGTATCTAAAATGTTTTCCGTATATTATTTTTATTAACCATTTTTGGGTAATTTCTAATTTGTTTAGATAGTTATTTGTCACGCCTCCCCAGGCTATAATACCATAGTTAAGATGAGGCTCTATAAGTGCATGGTAAATTACAGAACTATTTGGTTCATTTGTAAATTGTATAAGATGTGTTAAATGCAGTTACCGGATGGGTACTACACATTTACACAGACTTTAAACAAATGTTTTTTTAAACGTTTATAACTGTTTTATCAATTTTCAATTTTGAGGTTATGTTGCATATCAAAATCGGTAACATTGTAGTTTTTTAAATGTATCTGGTGAAAACAAATTAATTCTAGATATGTTATATAAGGTAAATTCAAGGCGGCAATAGTAAAATGGCCAGTATAATATCAATATAATATCAATAAAATATAATAGTCATGTAAACTAAAAATTATAAAGCTACTTGTTAGTTGGGTTAATGACAAATTACTGGTTTTTCTTTATTAGTCTCACGATATAAATACTAACCCTACCTACATAATTAGTGTACATCAGTAGCCGTATCCGTATTCCAGGTCTGACAAATAAACAAATAATGACGTAGGGAGTTTTCCTCCCGCGTGCGATTTCAAGACTATAAATCTAATTTGAGATTATGTAAGCAAAACATAATGTTGCGATACTAGAACATTCCGACGAGTAACTGTTTTGAATTCTTTATGGAGTGAAATTCACACCCATTTTGTGAGAGTCGGTCTCCCAGCAATATTGAAAGAGCTTCCGAAGATTTCCGACATTCTGGAGCATTCGCTTGGACGACTGCAGGGGGACCTAATGTCTCCTCCGAGTTGCCTCTGCTGTATATATTTATCATACATTCATCACTGAAATAAGTGTTATGAACAGCCGTACCCCATATGTGATACTTATTTTTGATGTGCAGCTTTCTCCATTATATATCACTCTTTTGTTTTAGCGAACCCTCGTATTTTTCCCCTTTTGGACTCATTGTCACTCACAATGGTTATGGTAAATGCTCGGAGACCAAAAATGGTTTCAGCTATTACTTCAATTAAACTCGGCGGGATTCTTCAATGGATCTTGTTATATTTTATGTTAGGAAGACAGAAAGAGACAGAGAATATGACGATGGCCCCTGGGCTTCAAAACTTTCGCTTCTGATTGAAATATTTTCTTTTATTATTCGCGGACCGGGGTTAAAAAAGAAAAAGACGCGTCTTTATTTTGTTTCTGAATTATTTCAGTATCACAGTATACTTTTATTGCAAAATTCCTGTTGCATAATTAATTATTCTACTAATATAAATATAAATATCAAAGGATAAATACTATAGAGCACTTTTTAAAAAAGTTGATCCCTGATAAAGGCGGAACAATTTCCAAATTTTTGTAAATCCACAAAACCGCAAAAATTGAGATAAACGACTTCAAAAATACCGATTAAAATTTTTTATTAGACAAAACCTTTAACTAAAATAATTTTTTTTTCTGTTCGATAGAATAAGGTATAATTGGTGCATCCCTCCCATTATAAAAGCTTCTAACATGTTTCCTTGCATTCAAATATGAAAACCTGTATCAAATTGTATGGAAACATTTTAACAACTGTGGTGTATTTTCATAACCTACTACCCTATTGTATCTATGTTAATGTTAATCACTGTCAATTTTGTCGTGCTCAATTTTGCTTATTAAAGCCTATTTTCAAAAGGTAGTTTTAATTATAACAACAATAAAACGTTCTAACTCTAAATTTTAAACAAAACAAAAATAATTCCTATATCTCAATTAATAACGAAGAACTTTTAAGTGGCTCGCCCTGTATGCTCGCCTGGCGGGCACTAACAACCGCCAGAATCGCCTAGCAGTTTAATATTGATAATAAAATAATTCATAATCTTTGAAAGTTTTAACACGTTAGTTTTATTAATTTTCTTGACGTTTTCAAAAATTAAAATCAAAATGTCGCAATCACGGTGTCCTTGTTTGGTTATTTTCTTATTCAACTGGTATTAAATTATAAATGTATAAATTTTCTATCTTGTGTTCAACACGTTACTCAGACTCTTTTAGATTATAAGAGGTGTAGCTAACGAAAAAGGTAATTTTTGCTAGTGAGCTATTTATTATTTCTTATATATAAATGATTGACATCCAAAAACAAAAAATTAAAATTTATAGCAATATAAATTATTTGAATGGTATAAGTACAAAGAGAGAAATATTGTGAATCTAAAAATGTTGTATAACATTAATTTTTTCAAAGGTACCGATTTACTAATCAATCACAATAGTACTTAATTGCCAATTTACGAAATTTGATGTGCCAAATAAATCTGCCCAACAAACATTTTGTTATGGCAAGTTAATGGCCTTTAAACGCATGTACTTTACTTCAAGTAGTAGCATTTCGTGAATGTCTGGCATTGCTTAGTCAACTTTTTGTCACAACGGGCGGCAGAACGCAGTCGTCACTTTACTAGCAATAAATAGCGAAAGGCCTGCAAATAGCCAGCAATTTTCCATAATAATAATAATGTTAACTACCTTTCAATGGGCTTGCATAAGGCTCGTAACTTTACCAGGCATAAGTAGTAAAAGCCATGCACATGGGCAGCAGTTTCGCATAATATTAATGTTTCCTTACGATTAATGGGCTTGCATAAGGCTCGTAACTTTACCAGGCCTAAGTAGTAAAAGGCCTGCACATGGCCAGCAGTTTCTCATAATATTAATGTTAACTTCTCTTCAAAGAGGTTGCATTAGCCTATTATAAAAATGATGACGGGCCTTTAAAGGGAATATACCACATGTGACACAAGATAATCCTCAATTATAACTCTCTGTTAAAGGAAAAAAGTATAATATAAGTGTGATATCTCATAATACTAATTAATAATTCAATGATTCACATGACATCAACCGTAACCTAAATGTTACACTTTTAACAAAATCAAGTTAATATGTATAATACTGTAGTATGTACCTACTCTATAGTATTTATTTTTAATTTGTTTAAGATAATATAGATAATAGTATGTGCTGTATTTGAATTACCTACTAATAAAAATAGCTCTTATATGAGACATTTTGTAGTAGATACATAATACTTCTTCCCCTCAAGGAGCGACAGAAACAGAGATTTTGGGTATTCATACTAATATACTGTTGCATTCTCAAAAAAATTATCTTTTCAATGGTGTCACACAGGGTACATACATTCCTTAACTAACTGATATTATCATCTTTAGCTCATGATGTATAGTCACTATAAGTTTTTAAATTGTCATTCATGTATAATTATCTCAATAAAATTAAAAACAATTTAGATATTGGAGTAGCCTGAAAAACAATTAAAAACGCCGAATTTATGCACGATGCTCGATAAAATCTTCACTGTAAACTCGTGCTCTAAACACAATACAATAGGTTATGTTATTCTTCTTTTTATTTGTGGGAAACAGTTAAAAAACCATCAACTGTCCATCGAATAATTAAAGTTAAAAGGCCGTTAATTAAAAATAAAAATTTCAAACGGGCCCTAATGATTTTAAAGTTGCATGTGGGAAACAGTTAAAAAGTCATCAACGGGCCATCAAAATATTAAAGTAAAATGGCAGTTAATTACAAATTTCAAAAGGACTACAGTGATTTTACAGTTGCATATGGGAAACAGTTAAATAACCTTCAACGGCCCATCATATAATTCAAGTTAAAAAAGTTAGTTAATTACAAATTTTAAACGGGCTATAAAGATTTTACATTTGCTCTTAAAAAGCCGTCAACGGTCCGTTGGATAATTAAAGTTAAAAGGCAGTTCATTTCAAATTTTATAGTTGGAAACATTTAAAAAGCTGTCAGCGGCGCATCGACTAATTAAAGTTAAAAGACAGTTTATTAAAAATTTCAAATGAGCCATAATGAGTTTACAGTTGCATGTGTGAAGCAGTAAAAAAGTCATCAACGGGCCATCAAATTATTAAAGTAAAAGGAAAGTTAACTACACATTTTAAAAAGGCCATAACGATTTTACAGTTGCATGTGGTAAACAGATAAAAAGCCATCAACGGCCCATCAAATAATTAAAGTAAAAAGGCAGTTAATTACAAATTTCGATCGGGCCATAACGATTTCACAGTTACATGTGGGAAACAGTTAAAAAGCCATCAACGGCCCATCGAAAAATTTACGTTAAAGGGCATTTAATTACAAATTTCAAAAGAGCCATAATGATTTTGCCATTACAAGTTACTTTGCCATCACATTCGTTAAAGGGACAACAACTTGCCACAACTTCAATGTTTGTTGGGTGGGTATTTAGGGCTATACCTTTATCAAATATTTTGTTTCAATATATAAAATTATTACCTAATGAACTTAAGTAAGAAATATAATCAACTCAAAAATACAGACAATTCCTTTAACCAAAATTATCTTTTTTCTTCTGTTCGATAGAATACGGCATAATTTAGATAAACGGTGCAACCCTCCTATTCTAAAAACTTTTAACATGTTTCCTTCCATTCAAATATCAAAACCTGTATGACTGTACCGGAGCATTCGATGTTAAATTGCAAGGAAAATATTTAAGAAACGTTTCGAATATAACTCGATGTGTAGAAACGAGCACAAAAGGTAAAAATGAATGCAAAAAAAGTTTTGTTGGATTTTCGATTAACAGATTTGCGAAAAGTATGGAGCAGATAAGTGGATAAAAGGAAAAACATTATTTTCTCCAACGTGAGTTGGCGTGTAAGTTTTTACAGAATGTGGGAATCTTATTTATATTCTAAACATTTTTTATTTTCACTTACATCTAACCCACAAATTAGGTATATGGGATAATCTCTTTGAATTGTGAACTAAATTTGAATAAGTAAGTTTGAAAGCAGGTACAAATGTATTGAATGTGAAGTATGCTTGAAAAAAAAACGAAGACAATGAGGGTATGAGAAATTAAATGGATTTGTTAAAGTAACCCCAGTATATGTGCAAGAGCCGTTGATTAGAATATGCAAAATATGTAAATGAGTTGTAATACGGTAAAGTCCGAATTTAGGCTCGTCTAAACACCCTCCTAGTAATTATCTTCGAAACTGTCTTATACTTAAACCTAAGAATGAATTACGTCTACTTGGGTCTTGTAATTTAACTTCTCAAGCACGTTTACCGACTGGAATCCCACTAAGTGAATATGTAACTCTATCTTTATGTAAATATTTAACCAAATTTCTAATTTATGACTGCGGACCATACACGTGGCTGCTAAGGGTGACTCCTTATTTATTATCACTAAAATATTTCACTGAACGGACATCCATTATCACTGCATATACCTACATACTATTCACCATTAAACGACACTTTAAGAGCAATCAGGACATCTATAAATTGAAATAAATTTCAGTTACTTTATTTTTATTTGATTTTCTTGAAACTTTGTGCAGTTATTTATAAACATTAATTGTTTGTAGCAGACACAATATACAAATAAAATTTTATAATATATTTTTTTATTATTAAACCGATTTTTGAAAAAATAACGTGTCATTTTAAATATCTATTATTTTTGTCCCCTTGGGCCCGGCCCTGAGTATGAGGATTTATTTCTACCAGATGTAGGTATACAAAATTTAAGTGAATGTTTTGCCCCTTGTCGTAGTCTAAAAGAAGGCTATTATTTTTATGTTATCAAATAAGATACAAATTTGTCATAAACTTTTAGAGCCTATTTTAAATTAATATAATTTGACGGAATAAATTGGTTCTAACAAATAGTGAAATAATATAATTGGTGTTTAATTCGTAAAAACGAAGTTTTAGATGTTTAAAGAATGGCTAGTTGATTCCCCTGTATAAAATCCCTTGTACATAAAAATAAACTTTTGAACTTGTCACACGTTTTAGTTAACCCTTATCTTTGCATTTACTAAATACCTTAAATGTCAATACCAAAGTTTTAAACAATTTTTTAGTAAATTCTCACATTTTTTACAATAAGTAGACAACGTCGCAGAATTAAAAAAAAAAAATAATTTACATTAAATTTAACTCTGAAATCGATGGTGAAAATGTACAGGGTGAGTCATTTAAAAACATCGACGACATTAAGGCAGTCCCGCTTTAACGAATACTCTGTATAAAATGTATTTTTTTATGGTTACAACCTTGTTCTGTTCAGGTATTCATTTGTTTACAAAAAATCTTAATTTAATTGAAAAGACTCACCATTTGAGATAGCTCATTTCTCCTTTACTCTCCGTCCCATTAGTTGATCCAGTATTTCTTTCCTTTTTCCATATTATCCATTATTTTCAGTAGCTTGTTCCGATAAAATCGCGTCCGGAAATATCTTTTATTCTCGACGACATTAATGATCATCGTATCATGTTCAATTCTATATCAACCCTTTGATACGTTAGATTTTTTCAAAATAGACGTATCTCAGGCCAGTATATCTGCAGCCTTGTCCATTTGATCCTGGAAGGTACATCCGTAGACTATAATATAAATCAAAGATCTATATTGAACATCAATGGACATATACATTCTAAGATCAAACGTCTTTATTGTCAGAGATGAAATGAACATGAGCTCAAACCACTGATATCGTGCTACCGATTAACTCGAAATAGTTGCGGCGATTTAAATTTTTTACGGGTATTCACTGAAAATAAAAAAATCATTATTAGGAAATTTGAAAAATGTTAAAAGGTAATAATTATTCTCTATTTAAGGATTTACCAAAAATTTAGTCTATCTACTATTTTTTATAAGAGGTAAATTTTTATTATTTGTTTTTTATATATCTGTGTCATCAGTTTTGTTGACTAAATGAATTCAAATATTAGGCGTTATTTCTTAAAGAATGTTCAAGGGTAATAACTACGATAAGATGTTAGCATTTTTTGGGTACATTTTGTTGTTTCTTTGGAAATGGTTACCGAAGGTTATTTTTGTCACATAATTCCTACCTTCTCATTATCGTATTCTACCTTCAAACTATAGCTGCGCGGGTAACTGAAGAAATTCGATAGAATATTACGACGCTCTACTATTGAATCTTTTAATGATACATACTTTACATTAATTGCGATTTTTGATTTAAAATTCAATGGCGTTTAACTTCTTGCAAGTCATTCGAAAATTACAATTGGCAAATTAACGACAAACGTAGACATTTAATAGCAATCTCTTTTGACAAAACGGATCAGTTTTGAGTTACAAACTAAGTTAATCAAAAGTTCAGGAACAGGCCTGTGTACGTATTTATATTTTAAGCAGACGTATTCGACCATAAATAAATAAGTAAAATCAGTGCGAAAGCCGTTTCGGCAAACCGGTCTCTCCCTTTTCTACTAATGAACATGTCACCAACAGAATGACTAGTGGTCTTCATTTCCTACAACCTGAAATGCGTGCCCTTTGCTCGTTTTGCAGCCCATCCTGCATACTGTCAGCGATACTGTTTGTTAAAATACCTCCATATTTGGATACAAAACAAACTGGCGTTGTTTTTTGTTCTGTTTTTCGCAGAAACAATTTTGATCGAGTGGCGCAATATGGTAGGATCAACCGCGTTGTCACAATAGATATTTGTTTTTTGTTTTGCGGCAAACGCTTAATTTTAGACGGAAACGTTCGTTTCTTTACTTTTAAATATTTCCCGGTTTAGTAATTGGGTGATAGTTTTCGGGGTTCGTTTCTTTTATTCTCGTGTGTTAGAGATTGGGCAAAAAAAGGATTAGCTTCCCGCTTTTATTGGACGTTTGCTTCGGGTGATTACAGTAGGAAAAAATAACCTTTTCGTGTGCGATAAACTTATTTTCAAAGAAAACTTCTTTGGTCGAGGGTATATAGTGACTCTTTTATTTATGGTATAAATCTCGATTGGATTGGCTATCGTTTTTCTTTTCTACAACTTCGGTAAATATTTTAGAGCGCGAACCATACAACTGCATTAAACCGGGCGTATATATAAATGTCGACCGCAGATACATAAATTATAAGGACTTAAATTTACCTATACCAAAATGTTAGGTAAAACTGTTTATTTATGCTAAGCATTTATCCCACAAATTTAAATTAAAAATTAACGAGTAAAATAGAATACTTAAAAAATCTAGAAACCGAGTCTATTTTTAACCGATTTCAAAAAAGGAGGAGGTTCTCAATTCGTCGCGATATATATATATATTTTTTTATGTATGTTCAGCGATAATTCTTCAACACGGTGTCCGATTTCAATAATTCTTTTTTTGTTAGAAAGGGAGTACTTCAGGGATGGTCCCATATAAATTTAGTTAAAATCTAATAATTGGATCCATGGGAAAATCCTCAAACTCTTCATTTTTTATGTATGTTTAGCGATAATGCTTTACCATCTTGTCCGATTTCTATGATTCTTTTTTTTTTGTTAGTGAGGGGGTACCTCAAGGGTGGTCCCATGTAAAATTGGTTAACATGTGGTGACGGCATCTGCACATTATGGAAGTCGGTTTTTTTAAATTTTTAATTATCACAGATATTCATGAACGCAACTTAAATACTTTAGTGAATCTTTCAAGTACCGAAAAATGGACTAACATGTACGATTCTCCGAATTTTAATGACAAATTTGATAATTTCTACGCAACTTTTTCAAACTATTTTAATATAGCAATTTCTTAAAAAAAAAATCCTTACAGAAAGCATAAAAATAACTTGTATAATCGTGAACTTAAATCACTACATTCTAGGCTATATGAATTATGCAACATTCGTATAACCACTGACAATGATGTAATTAAAGAAAGATATAAAAAATACAAAATATTTATAATCAAAAAGTTAATGAAGCTAAATGTAGGTACAATAATAAAATAATCGCGTCTATAGAAAGTTGGAAAATAATCAATAAAGGTATTCTTCAAAAACTCTAGCTAATGAAATGGTAAATAATAAATGATTCCAATAAAATCTGCAATGTCTTAAATGATCAAATTATTGATTTAGACTATATTATTTTCAATTATAAAAACACCAAATTACAAAATTTTTCAACATAAACATTTTTTCTATCATCAGCAACACTGCAGCAATTGATAAAATAAGAGTAATCCTTTCAATATCCAATGACAACTATTGTTATACTTCCTAATAAACGAATCCTTTCTTGGTTAACTAATGTTATTTTTGTGTTTTTTTGAAGTCGATTTTTTGAAAGTGAATTATATTGTATAATATAAATAAAAATTGTCCTTGGTGTAATCGGTCATAAATTTTATTTTAAATCGTTAGCACCGCACTACCTATGTTTTGGAAAACTTTGTTTCCATCTTCGGGTGCAGTCAAAATTTAAAAACATTAAAAAAACACATAGGGACGATTACAAACAGTTTAAAATTTTTAAAATACCAGAAACCCCATCTTTTTGTTTCAGCGTGTGAATGTGTATTCGAAATAATTATTGTATATTCGAATGAATTATTTTGGTTTTCAGAATAACTAAATTATGATTTTTGTTACAGATTTCCCTTTGCGAAGATTATAGCTTACCTGTAGATCACCTCGCCAAAAAGAGACCGAATAGCATTGCAGTACCTAACCCACATTGCAATATATTCAGCGACTGGATTCTTTCAAGTCCCAACGAAGAAAAAGTAAGTCTAATATAATCTAAAAATCTACACGTATGACAGAAACAATGTGTAAATCTACTTACGAGGAATATCATGCATTACCCAAACTTTTTTAATATGTCCCAACATACTACAATATTTAACTGTAATAACAGAATCCTTAACCTCGTTCTCTGAAACATCTAAACTCTTGCGACAAGATCCACAACATCCTGTCCTTGCTGTTGACATTTCCATTCAGACTACTCCAAAAACATTAACTACATCATGTTCTAAAGAATATAATTTAAAAACTCATTTTCCCAGTTTATATCAAGATCTTCTGACACCAATTGATTGAACCCACCTATATCAGTTCGGCAGTGTGGATAAAGCAACTAATACTTTTTACGAAAGACTATACTATCTTCGACAAAAATACGAAAAAGTAAAAATCCTGAAGATTACATACAATTTAGTAACCTAAGAGCTGAAGTTAAGTCTGTGTCTGATTCTGTTAACATAAACTATTTAAGGACCTCTGAAGAAAACAGTAAAACAAATCCCAATAATTTTTAATCGTTTATAAACTCAAAAAAAGGCGTGTCATCTTCAATTCCAGCCAATATATCATAAACAATGTTAGCTCGGAAAAGTCCCAGGACATAGTTGATTACTTTGCCAGGTTCTTCGTTGAAAATGATATTGCGTCAGGACCATTAACATTCTCTCTCTGTATCTGCAACGTGTACAGGGTGGGTTACCCCACAGCACTTAGGCCTCACTAGTCCCATTATGGGTCCTCCTAAGTAGATAGGCACCTCCTAGATCGGTGAGCCAGACTACAGATTTAATGTAGTTGACAACGTCGCCAAGAGGTGTTAGTCAATTCTTGGGGAACACAAATCTTTTGATAAATGAGAGCGTCGGGCAATTGTAGAGGATATGCTCAATGTCTTTTGTTAGCACCTCTTACAGATTGCGGATTCTGACAGCCCCATAATATGAAGATGTTTCCGTACTTCGCAATGACCAGTCAGAATGAATGTGATCAAGCGCAGATTCTGTCAAGATAAAAAAAAGGTCCCTGGCAAGTCTGCAGCTTCTTGTTTTATCCCATCTTTTTTGAATTTTACTAGGGAATGTTCTTTAAAAAGGTTTGCCACTACCGATGAAGGACCTGGTCCAAAAATATTTGCTTGGCTGCCTTCTTGGCTAGTGAATCAGCAAGATGGTTACCTTTCGATGTAGCGTGACCTCTGATCCATCTTAAGTTGACCACATTGTTGATGAATACTTCGACCGAAGCTACGTAACAGTCTAGTACTAACCCTGAGTAAATTCGTGGTCTGTCCAGGAAGAGTAGCGCTTGTCTGGTATCTGTATAGATGAGCATGTTCCTTTTAGCGATATTATTTGGAGTATATTCCACACCCTGAGCCTTGTTTTGTTTTAGAACCGTCGGTGTAGATATGAATCGTACCTGCTACTTTCGGATGTTCTATTTGTTCGAGTGCCTCCTGCAAAACGCGACGTCTTGCCTTACCAGATCCTACATCAGGTTATATTCCAACCGAGCGGAGCCAACATCCTTGATATAAATATCAAGTGTAGTGAGACTTCCATGGCTCTGATCGGTGTGGTTTTCATGGCTCGTGTTATGTTGAGACATGCTGTTCTTTGAATTTATTCTAGTTTGCGGATAGTTGTTAATTTTTGGGTGTCCAGACAACTGCACCGTACGTTAGCATAGATCTTATGATAGCCGTGTAAGTCCATGCGACGACCCCAGGTGCGTCCCACGGTTTGACGACATTATTCATAAGCAATGTATGCTTTTTTTACTCTGTTCTTTAGGTGTAAGTTCCATGTTAACTTGTTGTCAAAGGTGAGACCTAAGTACTTCACTTCTGTTGTAAAGTTTAGTTTTGTGTTTAGGAGCTCTGGAAGTTTTAATTCAATTTTTATCCTTTTCCTTGTGAAAAAGGCCATTTTTGTCCTCTTGGAATTGATAGACAGTGAATGATTCTTGCCCCACTGTTCTATAATTTAAAGAGCTACTTACATTATTTCGCAGAGTATGTTCTCAAAATTCTCTGTTTGTAGAATGACCAGGTCATCTGCATATGCTATTGTGTAGTGACTGTTATTATTGAGGCGGCGGATGAGGGTGTCAAGGATGATGTTCCACAGTAGGGGTGATAGCACCCCTCTCTGTGGATATCCTCTCGCAACCAAGTCATTTATATTCACATCTTCTACACTTATGTTTACTGCCCGCTTTGAAAGCATGATATTTATTATCCCAGTAACCATCTGTGGAATATTCCTGTTGGTTAGTGAGTGCATTATCTTGGGAAAGGTCGTCTTATCAAAAGCACCTTCTATGTCTATGAAAACAACCAAGGCGAACTCCTTATTGTCCAGGGATCTGTATATCCGGCCAGAAACTATGTGAAGGGCTGAATCAATAGATCTGCCTGGGCTGTATATATGTTGACTTGGGTGCAGTGGTATTGTAATCACCACATCCCGTATGTTCCTTTCGCATAGCCTTTCCAATATCATGGAAAGCGGTGTCAGACTAATTGCCCGGTATGTTTTTGGGGCAGTGTAATCCATCCTTCCAGGTTTGGGTACAAAGACTACTTTTATCTCTCTCTCCATTTTTTGGGGATATATCTTAGAACCAACGAGGATCTGAATATACCTAATAGGTGCGTTGTGAGTTCTTCCAGACCCGACTGAAGTAGGGCTGGATGGATTTCGTCAGATCCTGGCGATTTAATTTTGTTTTCATACCTGAATAACATAGTTTCATTAGAGAACGATCTACTATAACAACTCTCTTCTATTTTAGTTCTTGTGTTCTTAACAAAAAAAAATCAGGTAGACATAATATATACTGATCTCTCTAAAGCCTTCGACAGGTTGGATTATGGCATACTACTATCAAAACTTAATTAGATCGGAACAACATAAATTCCTATATTTCTGGGTCGCACCAAATTTGTTTAATGTCTTGGATTTCTCAAATTTCCGAAATCCATGGCTCTTTTCTGGGTGCTCTTTACTTTTATATCTTTGTTAACGATATCATCATTAAAAAATTTACGATATGCTGGCTATTTCACACCATTGAAAAAATTTGAATGACTACAACGTAACATAAATATTAAACGGTGCGTTGCCAACAAATGTCAATAAATTTAACATAATATATTTCTGTAGAAAAAGAGGCAGTGGTGCAATTTAATTATAAACTTTAGAATATTTCGCTATCAAGGCCTGAGTTGATAAAACATCTATGTGCCTACTACAATCCTAAACTAACATTCGGTACTCATATACATTCTTCTTGGATTTTATAGTTTTTGACTAGGAATATGAAAGATTTTAGAGAGTTTCATTCAATAAATTTGCTATATTCAGCTCTTGATCGATCTAAACTTGAATATGGATGTATTATTTGGATCCCAACTTATAATAATCAAGTAACTCAATTAGAGAGAGTTCAGCGGAGATTTTTTAAATCTACCACTTGTGGATAATATATTTTCCGCAAGAACGCAGAATTAATTTAATTAAAAATTAATTTTGCAGCACAGGTAGGATTTTCCACTCGACCATTCACTGTTAGGCTCTAATTAACAGTGCTGTTCCTAGAGTGGCGTTGGAAAACTGTAACAAGGCCTACACTACGGAGTATTAAATTATTAGCACTAATCTAAACAGAGGACGACGCTAATGGCATATATTATCGAAGCCGAATACACCAATGAAAAAATCTAGTTATTATTTGAATGCGAAATAATTTCGAACTTCAATTCGGTAAACGCTTGTTAAAGGACCTCCCCTGACTGCTTCCGGCAGTTTTCCAATCCATGCTCGTACATAACTTTAACTTTAATTAGAAATTTGTAGAAAGAATTTCAATTTGCCACCCGACCTCTTGGAGTTTCCCTGTAGAACTTCAACAATTTACATTGATTTAACTGCTGGGGATTAAACACGCTGCCTTTCCTATGCTGGTCAAGTAGAGGCAATAAATATAGTTTAAGTTGTTGGGGTTGTTTCTTCCCCTAACGGATGCGAGTTTTCTTGCATGTAAAGAAATGCGCAATGTAAATAGTTAAAGAGCTCTGACCACCGCACCCCTTTGGCCATCCATAAGTTACATTAATACTTTTGTAAATTCACTCATAGACCTTTATAACCCGTTTATATCAAATATCGAAAATAATTGGATTATTTTTTCATTAAAATCTCAAATTGCGTCTTGTATAATTTCAAATAGAAAATGGGTGTCGGTAAAAACTCTCATTGGAGAAAATAAAAATGAAAAAAAGAGCTAGAATCATGAACCTTTTGTGTAGGTACACATCCAACGACGCTTGACGTTTTTTAAGCAATAAATGGTTTGTAAACACGCTGCAATGTCGATTTTAATTAAAACAGGAGATCAAAGAAACACGATTAATTTAATTTAACTTTGAAAGCTGTGCAGTTAAAACAGTAAGCCATAAGCCACATTACACACAATGCGTTCAAAGACATATGCAGGGGTGAATTTCGTACCCTCACGCTAAAAATATTGGCTGTGGCCAGTAGCTTTTAAGCTTTCAGGCACACATTTTCGCCTGGGGTGTTGTTTATTTTAGAAAATATCATATTTTAAGGTTACCACTTGCAGTTTTCTCTCTACAATAACCTTTTAGTCCACAACCCTTTCATATCAGGATAACGACAATAGCGAGGATATAAAATAGGATAGACATAGACATTTTTTTTACTCAAGAAGCTTACAACTAAGACTTCACTGAATAGTATTTTCTCCTTTCTGTTCTAATATTAAAACTTTGGAATCAGACAACTCACAAAAATGGCCAAAACGGTTTCAGGGATCCCAAAACGTAAAGATCTGTCGACAACTCGAGTTCGAATAAAATCATGATTCCTATACTTTCTTTAATGGATACAGAAAAAATTTATAGAAATATGCATTATGATTTTCAATTCTCATCACTAAATATATTAAGATTTCATCGACTTAACCTGCTAATGTAGTAAGTTTTTCAGGTACATTTACAGGAGAGCCAAAAAACTTTCTATATGTTAGTTGTAATGTTATTCGTTGTTTGTACAATTTAAAGTTTTCAAAGCTGTTGCATAAGGGTCGTGGGTTGGAATTAGGATGAAAATAACTCAATAATTAGATTGAACACCACCACATTTAAAGCATGTATTCAAATTTCAGTAATTACTCAACAACCAAGTTGATCTTCATAGCAAACATTTCCAGCCATCTTTTGTCTCCTAATATCGGTCATGACCTTTATGCTTTAAATTCCCTCTTCTCGTTTCAAGAACTTTCTGTAGCTCTATCATCCACTAAAGTCTCCGCACCTGGGCCCTATAATATTCCTTTCATTTACTTAAAAATATGTCTTTCAATAGATTTTACAAAATTTTAGATCTTTACAATTTTATCTGGACCAAAAGAAACTTTCATAAAGTGGCACAGGAATCAATTATCTTTCCCATAAAAAAACCTGGTAAAGATCTTAGTGATCCTAACTCCTATAATCCTATTGTACTTACATGTACCTTGTGCAAACTACTGGAGAAGATGGTTAATAACAAGCTAATGTGGTATCTTGCTCAATCGGGATTTAGACCTGAACGCTGCACTGTAGACAATTTACTAGTATTTACTTCAGACACACATAATTAATGCCCATGATAACCAAGAAGTCATAGCCGCAACATTTGACATAGAGGGTGCATTTGACTCCCTTCCCCGCTCAGTTTTACTGAAAACCTTAGAAGATATTCATATTAAAGAAAATATGTTTAATTTCATCAAAAATCAACAGATAGACGTTTCAGAGTTACAGCCAATGCAAAGATGTTTCAAACTTTTACTCAGAAAAATGGCGTACCTCAAGGTTCGGTGTTGAGCCTAACAATGTTCATAGTGTTCATCTTTTCCATCAACGATGTTTGCAAAATAATTCAACAACCTATGAGTTTTGTTCTTTACGCTGACGATTGGTTCATCTTTAGCCACGAGAGGAATACCATCACTACAGCACACATAATTCAAAAAACAGTTGACGCGCTTTACAAATGGTCTATCACAACAGGCTTTAACTTCTCAGCTACAAAGACAAAAGTCATTAAGTTCTCCAGAAGAAGAAATAATCAGTTCACTCCAAATATCACGTTAAATAATCTCAACATTCCCACCGTCGACCAAATTGTAATTCTAGGGATCGTATTCAACAAGAAGCTCAGCTGGAAAAAGCTTAAAGACAACTGTCTAGATAGGCTCAATTTCCTAAAAAGCCTGTCGCACCGCCAATGGGGAGCTAAAGTACATATACTGCTGACAGTCTATAGAGCACTTATCCATTCCAGAGTCGACTGCTGTAGCATTCTCTACATGTCAGCTACTAAAACAGACTTAAGGCTTCTCAACACCGTACAAAATACAGCTCTACGTATTTGCTTCGGAGCATTCCGGTCAAGGCCGGTAGATAGCCTATGTTGCAAAGCCAATGAACCTCCTCTCTGGCTAAGAAGATAACAACTTCTCTTGACACACTATTCCAGAGCATCTGCAAATCCGCTAAATCCAGCTTATAAAGTTATATACAAACAGAACATAAACTCTCAAACACCCAGAAGAATTCAACCAGTCAGCCATTATTTGTCACCACTTCTTCCCAATATAGATCTTAAACAAACTACACCTATTGTTCGTTAGTTCACTCCTCCCTGGAATATAAATTTACCAAAAATCAATCTAAGCCTAAGCAAATACTCCAAACATGACAACTCCAACGAGCTCCTAAGACAAAACTTCCTGGATATTATGCAAACCTTTAAATTCGACAAAGTACTATACACCGACGCCTTTAAAAATAGTAATTCAGTAGAATGCTCATTTTCTCTCTCAGGAGAAGTATTTACTATACTTCAAGCTTTCAATTATGTAACCCAAACTAAAAAAAAAGTTGCAATATGCACGGATTCTCTCGCCTCAATCAAATCCATTCAAAACATATACAGCTCTCATCCGCTCGTAGAAGCCGTACATGAACGTTACCAACAGCTCTCCTCTAAAGGACCAACCGTAACTCTATTGTGCGTTCCCTCACATGTTGGCATTACATGAAACGAGCTGGCAGACTGTGCAGCAAAAGAAGCATCAACATCCAATCTTTCTATCGAAGGAGTTCAGCTGTGTAAAGATCTAAGAAACTTTTTTAAATGTAGGATCTATTCATCATGGCAAGAACACTGGATCAGAATACCTTCGAAATTCGCCAATTCGTCAAGCCGTTCCACCTTCCTTCATTACTTAGAAACGATAAAATGGCTATTCGAATTGGACACACAAATTTCACTCACCGCCACCTAATGATTTCAGAACCTCCCCTTTTATGTCATCACTGCAATAACACCTTAGCTATCAAATACATTCTCACTGAATATCTGCAGTACTCAGTTAAAAGAAGACAGTTGGTCTTTTCAATTCACCGGACCAGATAAATAAAGTTCTTAAATATTTAAAAGACATTAACTTTAGCTCCAAAATTTAATAGGTTCCAATCATGTAATAAAAAATGTTAGCCCTACACTATAATAATTACAAGTATTTAATTTTGTAATACTACCTACTGTGCCTGTGTCAATGGCCTCTGATGTCAAAACACATTAATTTCAATAAAAAAAACGATATTTTTTTGCTATTGTAAAATAGTAGTCCATAATCTATATGTACATCAAATTTGAATAAGAGAGTAACTAAATAAAGTATAATTATCGATTTGACATAAGCACACTAACATGAGAGCAACTGTTCAATTATTATGAAGTATGTTACATCATTCTTATCGATCACAACCATCTCAGTTACAAGAAAAATAATGTATGGAACATGGACGAAAAGAGTATTTTTGGACTACGAGTTGCCAGGTTCTACTATATCTTGCCTGACAAACTTCTCGTCGTCGCCCGAAAAACTCAACTTTTCATCCTTATAACATAAACTACTATTTTAGGCGACTGTCCCATCAAGTAGAGCCACTATTTTTTTACATTCTTGTTTTTGAAAGGAGGTTTAAAAGCAAAAATTGTTTAAAATTTGTATTGATCGAATAAAAATCCATCGTTAACTAATAAAATTTGAACAGAATTACTAACGATAACTATGATAAACTTGTGTTCATAAAAAGCGGTAGTAAAATAAATGCGGCCAAAAAAAGTGACACTTTAGGGATGTTAATTATAATAGTCGCCTAAAAAATAGTGTATTTGCTTCCTTGGGACATTTAACGTTAAACCACGAGAAGAATAAACTTTGAACAATTTAAACGATCGGTAATGCTGGTACCTTAAGCTTAGTTATTATTTCAGGAAGTAGATTGTTTTATTTTCTATTAGTAGGCACTATTTTTGTTTACATTTGGATGTTAAATCTAAGATAAGTATGTTATCTGTAATGGACTGTGATTCGCTTACAATCCTTGAATGAATATTGAAGAACTCCCCAAATCTACATATTATTCCGTTCACAAAACAAAATCCCTTGTCATAAACAGCGACACTTTGTAATTGGATCCTCTTCCTTAGCCATCGTGGCTCTCAAATTTCCTTCGACTCCTATGTCTTTGTTTTCTCGAAACCGGATCACAAGTATGCTTTGAATACATATTTCCTTAAACTGCCCGTCTTTTCCTTCTATTCACAAACGCACAAAACATGCTAAGCCGTCAAACCCATTAACTCCCCGATTTCGTAATATTTTCACGAGTAGTCACTTTGGCTTTTTCATTAAAAAAATTTAGTTTCGACAATGCTTTGTGAATACTTCGTTGCAGAATATAATGAAAACTAATTTAATTTCGATTTCCTTTTGAGAACGAAATAATATTTATATACAAGTAACCTCGAATCTGTGATTCTGTATAAAACTGTTTGAACCTTTGCTTTCTGTTTAGAAAAGAATTTATCAGAACCAGTTCAAAAGTTTATTTAGGTAGGTATTTAGTGTATTCGGTTAGTTTTGTTTATTTCATCATATCTGACGGATATAATCTTCAGAATAAAATAAGAAGAATAATCCTCGCCAGTGGCGGCTTGTGGTAATTTAAAATGGGTATTCACTTTTTCTAATAATTTTATCATTTGTAAGTTCGGTATAAAACTTTGTAGAAGATCCAATATCGCTGTTTTCTTATTATTTGAGTTTGTATTAAGTGTAGTTATTATTATCAACGTCATACTGTTTTCAAACACTAAAACTATTAATAAATAAATATTTTAGTGTAACATTTTAATATTTGTTTTGTTTTTAATACGTTGAAAACCATCTATAAATATTATTAGTTAGTAAACAGACTTTTCTTCAGAATTTGAGATTATTTTTAAATATATATCAGGTTATGTAGAAAGCTTGACATTGATTTTTATGTAAAAAATATTATATAAAACTTTACCTACCATTTTTCAGTTTTTATTGTAAGTTTAAACATTCTCACAATTTCTCACGGATGTCAAATAAAATATATATTTTTTAAATACCTTTTATTGGCAAATAAAATAAGAACTAAAATGTTTTAAATGTTTATTTTATAAGATCAGTCCCATCACAATACCTAATATTACACAGATGCAAACTAGAATAAAGATATATAATGCCTGGCATTCTAAATGATACTCTTTGCAGTTTAACAGACCCCCTAACCCCCATTTTCAACCAGATTGTTTTTACAATCAATAGGCCTCATCTCCTTAAATAACTAGATTTTCCAATAGGCTTGATTTTTTCTTAAAATTTTCAAGTTGATATCGTTTCTCGTTTTTGACTTATCATGCAGACAAAAAACGTGACATCGGACAGACAGACAAAGTAAAGCTATAATACTCTTCACAGAATACTGTATGAAGAGTAGAAAAAAAATGTATAAGGTAAAATAAACAATTTAAAAAGGTCAACAATAATATTCAACTTCTTTTATCAAAGGATACTAAAAGTTTGAAATAGCAGCAATAATAGAACATTTACAGAAATCTGTGAACTAAACTAGTGAGATACACATCGTAAAATGTTGTCACACTAATTCTCCATGACCCTTTCTAAGTGTATTTCACAGCACATTCCAGAATATTCTTGCTTTCGCTCTGCCCTACCCTCATGGTAGACTTTTGCATGTCTATGTTCATTAAAAAATAATGTGTTTTAATAAATAACAGAATAATAGTATTTTGTCTAAATAGGTAAATCGCTTCATCTGTATTTTCAAATTATTGTTTAATTGTAGATAGTATATTAATGTTTTGATATGTACTTATAGGATTGATTAGCCAGAGCATGTAGATATGTGGGATGTGACTTGTTAAGTGCCTAATCAAAATCACAATTTATGTTTGATACTTATTGCTTTTTTCGAGACATACTTTATTACCAACTGTAAACTAATTTACCAACAGCCTTATTTTTTTCATTAATACCTGCAGTGATCCAAATTACCATAATATCTAATATTTTTGAAAATGCTAAATTATACAAACAAGACAATAAAAGATTTTTGGTTTGTATGCAACAAACGATCTAGGTTAGAGGGTAACACGATTGATAATTACAGGCAAACATAACTTTATATAGGTAAACTATTTAAATATACATACCATTTCTTAGGTAAAATTTCTCGAGTATATTAAATTAACTGGTTGATCCATTTTTCCGACTTTTAAAGAGAAAAACCATTTGTCAGGAGGTGTCTACCATCTCAGGAGAATGTATAATGGGCCTAATGAGGCCTAAGTGCCGTGGGGTAACCCACCCGCCACAAGTTACAGATACATAGATTGTATTGAACACAATAACAGTAATTACTCGTATTTTTATAAAAAATTCTACAAAATTGTAATTAATGGTATTACCTCGGGTATTGGTATTACCATAGATTTTTGGGGCAAAATATTTTGTACTGCATTTTCTGCTTTCTCCGATATGTGTGGAGGAGTCGATGGTAAGTCTTCTATATCGCTGATAATTTAATTATCGAAGTTTAGCTATCTACGAAAATTTATTACGTACTGATTTTGACAACTAAAACAATTATATAGGAACCTAGGCCAAACGTTAAATGCACAACATGCTTGATTGAATAATTATGAGTTTATATCGATTAAAAATCTGTATCGTTATGAAAAATCTGTATCATAAAGGGTATCATTATGAAAGGGATTATGGGCATATAAGTGCATTATTATAATATGGGTGTAGAAAAATATTATTAGAGATCTTTTATAGGTATGACAATCTATCTCATACTACATAATTGACAGAGGTATTTATATTGTGATTTACTACTAGATAAATACAGTTTATACATTTATTGGTATTAGATTTACAATATTTGAGGTCGTGGTTCAGCTTTAGTACATTGACTTGGTAAATGATGTAAACCCCAACACTTATAACACCTATGTGGTTCAACAGTACAATAAATAAACCAACAGTAAGCTTACCGAGTTTCATAGCCTTATGATAGGTGGCTGTGTCAACTTGTACGACAGCTTGGAAAAGTTGAGCGCATTAACCCACCGTCAAATTAATTATCTGATATACCATGACACTATCAGTTTCTACAATGGCTTTTTTAAGATAGCGTCATCTAGCCGCTGGTGCCTCTGCAGCAAAGTTTTTACATCTTCTACAAGAAACCAGTAAACGATAAATTTGTAAATTAACCTTGTGCAAATGTGTACCAAAAAAGTGTCCTGACTCCCCTAACATACATATGACTTTGTATATATTCTATGTATATCTATTTAATATGTATGTTAAAATCAATGACACAAATTACAATTATTTGGATGTCTTTAGATAAATAAACAAAAAAAACTTTGAAACAAAATTAAAATATTAAAACATTCGGAAATCAGTCGATTTATCGTTGGGTCTACACATACGGTTTTTTTACATAGGATACCTAGTTCCAGAGGGTTCTGGTGGCCCAGTCTACGAGGATCCTACAAAAGCTACTTTTGAAAGGTACACCCTATATACTTAATACAAAAAGCAGAAAAATTACATTGCATTCTAATAAAAATATATATTAAAGAGAGTAATATTATATTATTATTAAGTACATAGGGTGTACCAGCCTCCTTGTAGACTAGGCCACGAGCCGCCTCTGCCTAGTTCTTAAGTTTAACACCACATTTCAAACTTTAATCCACTTTACAGGAAATGTATGTGTTTGGACACATCATATTTTTCTATTTACTAGACAACGCCAATCTTTACACTGATTACCAGGACTTTTAAAGTAAAATAAAGACAGCGAATGTAGAAAGTGAAATAGGATTTTTTTTAAAAATTCAATATTTAAAATAATAATGTTACGAGTCTGAAGACAGGCAATGAAAAACGAAGTTGTTCGAGCCATACTTGTAACGTAATAAAAACTCCATCTTATAGCTCTAATTTCCTTTGCAGACATTTATAACTTCCATACCTACGTAGATATCAGATAATACGAACGTAGTCTACCCTACCTACGAATTATCATTTGCATATTTTTAGGTCGGTGCTCGATGTCGAGTCTACAAAGTGAAAATTAAATTTAAATTTTTCATTGAATATCTCTACAATATCACGCGATTTCGAAATCATTGTTTTAAGGATTAAAGCTTATTTGAAAAGATTGCCTCTACAGTGATAACCAGACTAGGATAATGTATTTTATATATTATGTATACATAAGCTTGTATGCAAAGCTGATATTGCTTTATGATATTTTTATTTCTTTTTTTAGGACCGTTCTTTTCCAATTTTAAAGCCATTTTTTTTTCATAAAACTCCACCTCCATTGCTTGCTTTCATGTATTTCTTGGTCATACCCTTTTCGTCCTTCCGTGTGATATTTATCACGCTATTTCTTAATTTTCAATGATACTTTATATTTTCCAAATATCCCAATTAATTATTCTGAATTTAATGGAAACAATAATAAATATTAGATTTTTATAGTTATAGAGTAGGGTGCGATTACAATAAGATGAACACGGCTACGTCATCTATTAGCAGAGTAATTCGCCGCCTACTGGAGGTTTATAAAAATGTAGGAATAGTATTTTTAAAGAAAACAACTAACATATTCTTTATTTATTGATAGTTATGATATAATAATATACTGTTTCTCGTAGGTTTTCTTGGACTTGTCACTTTTTCTTTAATTTCTGGAGGTGTACGTAAACTTATTCGATGAAAATAAAGGTAGATGTAGTACCTTTAAGAGGAAAATTTACATTACAATCTGAAAGACTTGCGGGGCAACGGTAGTTTAGTAGGTATAAAAATTACAACTTGAGGGTGGAGCCTAAATACTACAAACGTACTTCCGAAACTAAACAAAATCCGCATTCATTCTTAATTTTAACAATTGCATGTAGATACGAGGGATTCATATTCTAAACTCTAACGCGCGAAGTTGAGACAAAGGAACCGAAAAATCCTACCACGACTGCCGACGTTCATCAGTGAGTCAGAGTTAGGTACCTAAACTAGGGAAACCAGAATCGTATTTGTTTTTCTTGCTGCATTGTGAGATATTGTTATAACGCAGTTCGATGTATTAGACGGTTTTACATTATTTTTATATTTTAATTTAGTGAATAGCTTTAGTTAGATTAAATTACATTTTTTAGAAGCATAGAGTTGTGAAAGATGGGCAAAATAAAACCAATATACAAATAACGAAAAAATAGACGATTTTTTCGAATAAGGTAATATCAGTTAATACAGAGTATTTATTAATTGAGTGCCGATACAACAAAATATCAAAAGCAGTTTCAATAAACTTAAAAAAAAAAATTGGGTTTTATTTTCTATCAGTGGCTTACCTTATTTTTCTTCAAAAATATTCAGTTCAAACCCGGTACAGACGTCACTGGTAAAAAATTTAAATAGACTACGACCAAAAGGCAGGATTAAAAGTGAAAGTTTAGTCTGTTGGTACATAATATACTATATTTATATATCTAATTTTTATTATTACACTGTATGTGATATGGCTTTTTTGTTTGGCTTTTTTTGATTAACAAAATATTATTTTAATGATTTAAAATAAGCTGCCAGTAATAATAATAATTATCTGTACCTAAATATATACAAAGTGAAATCATAAAACGACGCATCAAGAAAGCACCAAGTTATTAAACTTCTTTAATCTACGTAACAAGTATTAAAAGTAGTTTTAAAAAACCGACTTCAAAATCGTACAGATGCCATCACCACATCTTAACATTGGCTTATATTTTAGAAAATCTTCTCTTGCAACGCGCCTCAAAGAGTGCGTCAGATCAAAGCCATGTGCGTTAGCAAGAAAAATGATTTACATTACTTTAACGGATTGAAGAGTTGTTAACATGCTGGAATTAATAATTATTGTTAACTCGAAGAGGTATTCATTAAACAAAAAAAAAACCCGTGCGATATAAAAGTTAAACAGAAACATATTTTTATAATTCACATCTCAGTGTACCTTTTAATTTCAGATAATTTTTTTAATAAATAAATGATAAAATTATTTAAATATAATTGAGCGAAATTACTGTATGTAAAAAATAATAAAATTAATTCAAATCACTAAATAGTAGAAAAAGATATATATTTTGTTGGTGTCACCCTCTAGACGAAAAAGCTTTCAATGTATTTCTATTTTTATTGTAAGAAAAATAAATGCTCCTGTAGGCAAAAATTAAATATATTGTTTTCTTCTAGCATTTTTTAACAATTCTATTTCTTTTCGTTTCTTTTCTTAGATTTTTTCGGAAGAGACTGATTCAAATTTTTAAAGTGACTCCAGAGAGGTACGGGTTTAGCCTTTACCTGTACTTACATAAATTTTCTTTTGGTAAAAATAAAAAATAATCCGTAAAATTGGTGTACTATGAAACCCTTGCATATAATATATATGCCAATCTTAGTATTACAGAAATGATTTACGTAAAAAATAAGGTGTACAAATAGGTAAAATTTATTTATTCCTCGTAAAACATCAGTAAAATATATTATAAATTGTTTTTATTCACAAATATTAATTTCTTAAAAATCTAACAGAGGCGCCACTTTCCAGACGAAAAATCTTGCAATGTAAGGGTTTCGTAGTACCCCACTTTTAAAGTTTTTTGACTATTTTTAAAAGAAAAAAAATATGTACGTGTAGGTAAAGGTTAAATTCAATTAAGTTTTTTTCTAAAAAAAAATTGAGAAAATGGGTAAAAAAAGTCGAGTTTTGTATTTTTTTTTTATAAA
Source organism: Psylliodes chrysocephalus (assembly GCA_927349885.1). Lineage (NCBI taxonomy): Eukaryota > Metazoa > Arthropoda > Insecta > Coleoptera > Chrysomelidae > Psylliodes > Psylliodes chrysocephalus. The sequence continues at coordinate 13,095,938 of OV651826.1, read as the reverse complement.
AAACTGAATGAAATTTTGAAAAAGTGTTTCCAGAGCACAGATTTAACCTTTAACTATACGTACATATTTTTTTCTTTTAAAAAAAGTCAAAAATAAACTTTAAAAGTGGGGTACTATGAAACCCTTACATGCTCCGCGCTACAGCCAAGTAAATACTCCTCTTAAAAACAATTTAAAATATAAGTAGACTGAGAATGGTCAGGCCCGACGAGAGAGGGGGGGGGCAAAATTCCCGGGGCCCGGCAGCTTTAACAGCTGAGGCCGTTTTTTTGCCACAAAAGGGAGCGAAAAATACAACCTTTTTTGTAGATTGCACCAAGAAAGTACCTGATTTTGCTGAGGACCGAGGACCTTTTTTTTGAAATTTAACACAGAAAGGACTTGATTTTTTATAAAAATGCCTCGCGGTCCTGAGAGGTGTACACACTACTGGTGAACTTAAAGTGGAAAAGATACAAAAGTGTGTAAAAAATTAAGCATTTTTACTAAAAAATTGGCTAAGCTATTTCAGCTTCATAAAGCCATCCTCAAAGCCGTTAAAAAATTTTTTAATTTGTAAGGTCTTTTAGACGGTTCTGAAGATATTTTTATTAAGCTGAAAGCCCTTAGCCGAATTTTTGTACTAACCAATTTAATTACGAGTATTAAAACTAAAATGTTAGGTGTGTTGATGGAACTAAGCCTAGCACATTTAAGCGAGAGGTTTCTGGTTCAAATCTAGGATTGGAGACCAATTCAATTAAATCTTTTTTTTAAGTTTATTTTATTTTATATATTGGTAAAAGTTATAAACTGTTGCAAAAACTACTATTAATATTTCAATTAGCGTATTATAAAATTGGAGTGGAAAAATAATATACTAATTCTTTATTAGAATAATATAATATAAAAAATAAAATAATCAATCAGCCCCTGTTCGTTTCTAAACACACTGTCATTTAAAATGGGGAAATTATTCTAAAAGAAGGGTGAGAATGTCTAAAGATTCCCTCTGTTGTAGGTATTCAAATAAATTCGAGTATTCATGCATTTATTCAGGTAAACTAGCAAAGTAAACAAACGTTAAGACATTGATTCCCTTAGAACTTTCCACCCTCATTCAAGACTGCTAAAAGACAAAGGAGCAATTAATCAAAAATAGATTTTTTTGCCCTGAATCATTACTCTAATTGTAGCTTTCAACCTTTTTCACACAACCCCCGAGGGCATAGAGCAAAGAAATGTCTTTTAGCCATACCGAATTTAACATAATATTCAGTACCTTAAAAGCTTGACTTTAATTAAGCGGCAGATTTCCCCTGGGACCCATAAAGACAAGCTTTACTTCCGAAATTTTGTCTTTTTAATGGTTTTGATGAAATTTTCTCATTATTCATTCACTCAACAACGTTTTGAAGGGCTTTGATAGTTTTACGAAAAGTTATCAAAGCGTTACCAACGCCCAATACAGCGGCGTACCATATTGATTACAGTCTTATTTTCATCTGAATTAAAAATAGGTTCAATTTATCTGGATAACTTCGGTGTCTACTTTTAAATCATGTCAGCCATGATTACTGATCACAGTCACTGGGGAAATATTGACGATCGCTGAGAGGATTTTATTTCAGTATTTCAATCCGTATTTATCTATCTACTACTCTTTTCTGTTGGAATATCAACCTGTTGGGATTTCGCTATCGCAGAAAAGTATTTAGGCCACAGTTGATTCCAAAGATTTTAATGTAAAAATACAAGTTTTTACTTTTGACAATTCTTTTTTTGTCTTTCTCTTACTGGATATCTTTTTTCTTGAATCCTGTAATAAATTCTAAATCCCTTTTTTCTTCGCCTTCGGTTCGTTGCTCTTCACAAAATAAGTCACCAGTATTTTGGGTCAGGAACGTTTTCATCTATGTAAATGGGTATACTAGGTACATTATGAGTAATAATCGGTATATCACTTTTTTTCTAGGGTCAACCCAAGCGCATTTTCTAAAAGCACAACGTCTTTGACTCTTGTGATTTTCTGTGGGTTAGCATAATCATGAAATTTATACACTGATTCTTCATAACCAACGAAAATCATTCTTTTGCTTTTTATATCTAACTCATTTCACTTGTGATCAGGAACATGGACGTAACCAACGCATCCAAAAACTCTCAGATGACTTAAATTTACTTTTTCGCCTGTCCATTTTTCCTCAGGAGTTATATTAGGAAGCGATTTATGTGGTGAACGATTTATATTGTAAACAGCTGTATTTGCAGCCTCAGCCCACATTCTTTTGTCACACTTTGCTCCACGCATCATACACCTAACTTTTTCCATTACAGTTCTATTAACTCGTTCAACAATCCCGTTCTGCTGGAGATTGTAGGGTATAGTCAACAAAATTCCATTTTTCTTTAGATATTCAGTTAAAGCATGATTGATAAACTCACCACAATTATCAGTCCTTCATTTTTTGATCTTCAAGTTTGTTTGATTCTCAATCACTATTTTAAATTCTTTGAAAGTTGAACAAACTTGATCTTTCGTCTTTAAAAAGTAGACAAACATTTTTCTAGTGCATATAATTTGTTCCACTTCAAGATGGCACAGGCATTGGCCCACACAGATCTGCATGTATAAGTTGCAATTTTTCTGATGTTCTTTTATTTCTATTTCTGAAAGGTTTCTTGGACAGCTTTCCTTCGGCGCAGGATATGCAAACATTACCATTATCATCGGAAAAAGCCATTTTTTAATAGTTTCATAGACTATCTATTCAAGTGACATAGGTGCTTGTGCTACAGCTCATGAGAATTAATATTTAAATTATTTACAGCTAATCAAGGTTGACTAGGAATACTAAAAGAAACATCGTCAGAAATATTAAGTCGATAAATACCAGCTACACTCGAAGCTGTAGCAAAATTTGTTTCTTCTATTTTACAGCTTCCGTTTTCGATTATCCTACAACCAGTAGAGTCAAAGATAACAACTAATCCTTTAGAAACTAATTTGCTTACAGATAACAAATTTACATGTATACCAGGTACAAATATAGCATCTGTAGTTGTTGTTATGCTATTCTCATTTTTCAGTTTTATTGGCACATTACCAACGCCTTCGCTAAATAATTTACAATCGATAGCAACAGTAACTTCAACATTATTCATAGTACAATTAAAAACAAAAAAGCAATCTTTACGGAAAGTCATGTGGGGGGAAGCACCGGAGTCAACATACCAATCGCTGCTCGAGACTTTAACACCAAATGCAGCTACTAGAGATTTTTGCTCATCTCCATTTGGCTTAGTAACCGATGCCCTTTTCTTAGGACAATTGTGCCTTAAATGTCCAACTTCACCACACCCCCAACATTTAATATTTCCTTGGTTCTTCTTTTTAGACTTAAACTACTCACCATCACAGATTCAGAACTACTTTGTTTATTGTCCCAATGGGTGTCTTGAAGCAATTTAGTTTTCACAAAATCACTCGTAATTTTAGCCATAATCATAGGGTCGTAATCAGAAGGCAGACCAGCTAATAGTGCGGCACCAAGAAACTCGTCTTCTATGGGCTTTTCTATACTTGCAAGAGCCATTTGAATAGATATAAACTCATTCACGTAAGTTTCCATAGACGTGAAATGTTGTAGTCTCAATGAGCACATTGAACGAAGCAAACGAACTCGTCTATTTAAGCCTTTATTCTCAAAAGCTTTTTCTAGAGTCTCCCATATGTTCTTCGCAGTTTTACAACTTTTAATGTGAGGATAACAAGGCATAACCATTAAACCTATTTTGCTTAAGGCTTTTTGGTCGCTTCTACTTCTTGTAGTCTGATTAGTTTTATCATCAAGAGGATAACCATCAACAGCATTCCATACATTCAAATCTTTTAGGTACAACTCCATAACATACTTCCAATCTTGATAATTCTCCCGTCCTACTAATTTGGTAATAAAAGGAAGGGACGACATATTTTCTAGATTACTTCCTTCTGTGCCCATTACCTGTTGGAATATCGACTTTTTTGTAATGTCTTTTTGAAAATAAAAAAAATGGATTGTCAAAAGTAAAACCTTGTATTTTTAGATTAAAATCTTTGGAATCAGCTGTGGCCTAAATACTTTCCTGCGATAGCGCCATCCCAACAGGTCGATATTCCAACATTTTCAACAGTTCTAGCATGAATGGTGATATTTTAATAGGTCGTAATAACTTTGACGTCAAGAGCTGACCTGACTTGACAAACATTTTTTGTCGTATTACGAAACTTATGTTCAGGTATCCTATCATATAAATAACACCGACACTCTTATACTCTGTCAATTTGAAACAGCCTACTTCAAAGAATATTGTTTATCCCAGAAACTTTCCTTTTACAACTTTATACCCCACGAACTCTTAAAATCGTGTATGGTTGATTGAAATTTATTATACATGTATTATCCTTTGTATGTATCTATTTTTGAAAACCATTTTTATTCTTTTTTTCAGTTAAATATTCTAAAAGGTTATGTACTTTTTTTTCTAGGTCGAAGTTTTAGATACCTACTCAACTCCAAGAGATTCCAAACAACATATAAACCCCGAAGAAGATCAAAAGTATTTAACCAGTCCCGATAAAGAATACTCCCAACCGTACACGACAGGTTAGTGGATTAAGATCTAAGTTTTTTGACTATATAATTGGTACCTTCTTTATCTTTGGCAAGAACATCCTGATCATCAGTCTATAAACATTTCTTGATCCACTGTTCCAGAACATAGATCTGTGATAAAGATTTGTAATTACAATATATTTTGTTTTGACCTGACTGATACCGTTATGGTAGAACACAAACTAAACAAAACAGCATTTACTTTAAAAAGCTATTTCACGTCGCAACCAGTCAAGAAATAAAAAAAAAATTAACTTGTTTTAACTCATCATTAAAAAATCTAGATCACAAGCGTGTATCGCGATAATGCTCTGCAAGGCTAAATCGCCAATTAGACGGACAGGAGGGGTCGGTACAAGCGGTTTTTGTCAGGTTGCAGGAAAATACTCGTTTATTCCCTGAGCCTATAAATACACCGGGATCCCGGATAATTTGTATTATATTATCTTAAAACGTGTCAATCTCAATAACAGTCCCTAATTTGTACTCTATTTTGTGATGGCTGGCTAATAAAAATATTTCAAAGGTCACATTTGTAATACAAAATCTTCGATTTAAATAAATCAATTTCTTCTAAAACAACTACTGATTCTTTTAATAAGAAATTAATAAATATGGAAAAAGATTCTGTTTTAAAAATTATAGTTTATGCCGTCAAATTTTTAGTGGACCAAAATTAGAGTTTTATAGGCAATAACAATAAGTTATACGAGCAACAAAATGGAAACGTTTTAAAATTAATTGAAACAGTTGCAAAGTTTAATGATACGATAGTAGATCATCTTACTAGAATTAGCAGAAATTCATCATTTATGTGTTCATAGTCAAAATGAACTTATTTTCCTTTTGGGATAAAAAATAATGAAATAATATCGATTTTAAAAATTAGTAATTAAATATTGTAATATTTTAGATTCCACCCCTGATATAAGTAACTAAGACCAACTTACCGTTGCAGTAAGATTTGTTCTATTATATAATAAATCAAAGCAAATAGAATTTAGGAAGCATTTTTTGGGATTTATTTCAATACCAGATTCGAAAGGACAGGGTTTAACTAATGTTTTATTATATTTTTTGGAGATTCACATTTGTCTGGGGGATTTAAGGGGACAAGGTTATGATAATGGTGGGAATATGAAGGGTCGCAATAATGGTTTACAAAAAAAATGTTCTTTACTTAAACCCTGGAGATTTCTATGCCCCTGTGTTTAAATTTAATCGTTAATGACGTTGCAGAAGCATCTTTAGAAACCTTTTTGTAATTGTACAGGAGCTATAGGTTTTCTTCCTCGCGTCGACTAAACATTGGAAGGTGTTAAAAGATGAAATCCCAACTTTAACACTTAAATCTATTTTAGACACTAAAAGGGAAAGCAGAATAGATGCGCTTAAAGTTCTTAAATATAATCTAACAAAAATATATGATACTTTATATACTATATTCTGATAATACTAGAGACTCTGAAACTAGAAACATGGCAAATTCATTACTTTTGTAAATTAAGTTGTTTAAAATTATTTGTTCCACAATTGCATGGTTATTATTTGTTTAAAGCAGATAAGTCAAATAGGTCTACAAAATGTAAATATGTGGAAATTATGTTACATAATCTATCTAAAAGTAAAAAAGATTTTATAGCTGCAGATTGTGCAGATTTATGTGATTAAATCGACAACGTTACACCCTATATTTTCCCTGAAATGAATTCAATACTTATTTACAAATAACGTTATCCATAGTCTATTTTTATGTATGAGAGAGTAATAAAACAGCATTTCTAATGCAAAACTTAGTACGGTCATTTTAAATATTTTTACAGAATAATCTAAATATTTCCAAAAATTGTAATAAAAGCCAAAAGCCCTGTGTATTAAAGATTACATATCTTAAGATTATTTTCAATAAGTACCTATTTGCCAATTTTGTTTTATTTTAATTCCAAGAATTTCTTACAGTAATCGAATTATAAGTAGATAAATACATTCCCAACAAATTTCACCGAAAATGCGATTATAGGTTTTCCATTTAGTAAGGAGGTCCAAGTTGTGTATTCTTGACAGTTTACTAAATTTCGTTTAGTTGAAACTTGCAAGGTGCAGTGTGAATTCTAGTGTGATCATGGAAAATTTGGAAGGGCCGCGTAAACGACAAAAAATCGGTCCTTTAACAGTTAATGAAAAAACATTAATATTTAATTGTTTTAAATCATTTACAGACAAACATTTATGTAAAAGTGTTGATGACACAGTGGAATTGGTTAGTAGTACGGTTGGTGTTGGGAAATCTACGATTTACAGAGTTGTTAAAGAAGAGAAATGTGGCGAGTTTCAAACAGCACGTAAAGCTCCAGGAAAACAAAAATTTCAATTAGAAAATCTTTTGAAAGAAAGACTTCGAAGGAAAGTGCATGCGTTCTTCTTTAGAAAAGAATTTCCGACAGTAGACAAAGTTCTTGCCACGGTTCGAGATGATAAGGATTACCCTGAAATGAGTCGAAACACACTATGGAAACTTTTAAAAGAAATAGGTTTTCTATGGAAAAAGCATTCCAGAAAGTCTATTTTAATAGAAAGAAGCGATATTGTAGTATGGAGAAGAAATTACCTAAGGACTATAAAGGAAATGAGAAACCAAAGAAGAAATATATTTTATTTAGATGAAACATGGATCACGAGGAACATAAACCAAATAAATTTTGGCAAGATGAAACTGTTACAAGTCGAAGACAGGCTTTTTTAAATAATTTATCTACTGGTATCAGGAAAGGGGCTCAGACTAATAATAGTACACATCGGTAGTTCAAACGGTTTTGTTAAAGGTGGTTTATTGACTTTTGAATCTACTCGTACCGGTGACTACCATGAGGACATGAATGCTGATGTCTTTAAAGAGTGGTTCGAACAAATTATAGATAATGCAAGTTATCACTCGAGACTTATAGAAAAAATGCCCACAACCAAGTGGTTAAAAAACGATTTACAGAATTGGCTAAATTTAAAGAATATTAAGTTCCATCCCGGTTCTGTGAGAAAAGAACTGTATCATTTGTGTTCCCTTCATAAAGAGAAATTCAAAAAATATGAAATTGCAAAAAATCGTGGGATGACGGTGATCTAACACCACCATATCATTGCGAAGTAAACCCGATTGAACTGATATGGGCACAGATAAAGGAAGAAGTTTCAAGAAAAAATAATTCTTTTAAAATGAGTGATGTTAAACAGTTGTTTTTGGATGCTGTAAATAATGTGAAGCCTGAAAACTGGAAAAAGGCAGTAAATCATACGATTAAAGAAGAAGAGAAAATGTGGAAGTTGGACAATATTACTGATGAAATGATCGAGCCACTAATTGTAAATATTGGTTGCGACAGTTCATCTTCTGATTTCGATTCTGATTTGGATTTGTAGGTAAGAAGTAGTTTTTATATTAAAATTATTATTTATGAACGTAACGTTGTTTAAAAGTCAAAGTTTAAACCCTTATACCTACATAACCCGTTTGACACAATGTTCTTAACATACCTTGTGGAAAAATAAAACATTTTAGAAAAAATTGTACTGTTTTACCTTCAGCTGTTTAGAAGTTATAAGCAGGTTAATTAGGTGAAAATATAAGTGTATACTCGAGGAATAACTTCAAAAAATATTTTAACTGTCTACTAAAAGAAGTGATACGCCTATGGATTACGAACGCTTTATTATTTTAATACTTTCTCATACATAAAAATAGACATACCTGTTTCCAAATTTAATAATTGCCATTTTTTTAATATTAGTTTTTCTAAACTTAAAATAATAAAAAATTATTTGAGATGGCACAGGAAAGGCTTTCGGAAGATTTAGATGTATCGGATATTAGAATTTGCATTAAAAAAGAAAAGTTTATATAGGCTTTTTGACTGACTTGTTTAGTATTATTAATAGATATTGTTACGCAGCACCCTGCAGCGTGCTGCGATGGTCATAAGTAAAGGTACGAGTAAATGAAGAAGATAAAATAGTCCAAAAATGTCTCGAAATGTCATTCCCTGTCATAGAAAATTGCTCGAGAAAGTTCTAGAAGGTTCAGGCGAGCTATATAAGTCGACGACCTGACGTCAGTTTTCAGTTTTAGGATAGACGTTATGCGTTAATGTTATCAGTTGTATCGTTATTATTATTATTATTATTATTATTATTATATTAGTAAATTAATAATTTATTAGTGTGTTAGAGTGTAAAACAAATTTCTTATATTTCCGGTAATTTGTTGTTTTATTTATTGCAAAAGTATTTTTCATTCATATGGTATGAAAGGGGGCGGCTACCCTAGGAACGGCCCTGCGAGACTATCTGCAATTTTGTTACCTTTTACCTCGTTTTGTCCCGGGTTCCAAGTAAGAGCAACTTGGAAAATGCTTGGGCATTTACCCAACTTTCAGAGTAGGTACCTGATTCTAGGCCCATTCTAGTTTCTTTTGTGGTTTTGAATTCATCTATATACCACTGAATTGCAAACACGATTGATTCTCAGAGCTCAGTGATCTTGAAGTTTATCTCAAAACTGTACATACTTCTTTCTCGACTCATCTCAAGTATTTTGGTCTGATTACTTCCTTCCTAACCATTATCTTGTCCTATTTTTTTGGATACCCTAACTGAGTAAATTAGAAAACACCAAACTAAACAAAATGCTATAAGTATAATTAGAAACTAGATCAGCTAAGGGCAAGATGGAGGGTCCATAACCCAAACCAAATCTGTAATCGTCTTATTTCATCTGCTTATGCAAATTGGACCATAATATAACGTATTATAATTAAATCATTAATAACAAATTTGAGTAATAGCTAAACTTCTTTCGTACCTGATAAAAAATCTGTGTTGATAAATCACTAACGACAAGGGGATTTAACGATCAACACAGCAAGTTTGTGGAGCGAAATAAGACACGCAAGCTGCAACTTTGTTCCCAGTTTAATAGCGTATTATTAGAAGAATTGTTGCATGCTTGTAAGTTGTAATTTTTGTTTAAAGGTATTTGGAATGCTTTTTATCCAATTACTTCACGTAATACTGCTACGTTAAAGAATGTTATAGGAATTACAGAGATAAAATTTAGTTTATAACAACCAATATTGGACTATTAAAGATCACACGCCAATTACTTCGGAATAGGTGATTGAGTTGACATTTTTCTATGAGATTTATAAGGAAGGGACGATCCAAGTAATTCAGTTCTTTTTCTAATCGTTTTTTTAATGTACACATTTAAAGATAATTTTCAATAAAAGTGAAAAATAAGGCGTCATCCAATTTTTTCTCTTGCATAATTAAGTTTTGTGACTCAGTAGCGTAGTTTACCAGAATTAGAATATCTGAAAAGTTTTTTACTAAATAAAGCAGTTAGGTAATACTTTCGATCTTTCAGTAATTTTAATAGTTATAAAACTCTATACCTTCTTCCATATAGGTACCGAAATTTTAAAGATTTTGACAGATGTATCTTTCTATTTTACAAGGCTGGAATAATATACTATATATTAAAAAAAATTAACTTGCTTTTAAGCTCTTAAAATACGATGGTTTTTTGGTGATACTGACAGTATTAAAATCATTATGATAGTTTTATAATTAATTGAATATAAAATGATAATGTAAAAGGGAATACAATACTGGGAAACGTCTCCAAAATAGAAAAAAATTACCATATAAATGGTTGATACCGAGCACCAACTTAAACAAAGTAGTTACAATATAGGTACAATCAGCAACATGTAGGAAAAATTAACAACTTTAAAAAATTAACAATTTAGTAGAAAAAATAGTTTGTTATAATATTTAAAGCCAAACATATTCAATGGTCATCTAGATTATAATAATATAAAAGAAAAAGAACGTCTACAAGCAGTTAATAAATTAAAATGCGGATACAATATCATTTAGTAGCCGACGTATTGGCCTATAGATCCCAATAAAATCCCAGATTCACTCGAGTTCTTTATAACATGAAATGTATCTAAATATAAACTATATGTATGTAGAAAAGGGTTGGGATATGAACTCTGATCATTCGCCCATTCTCATCACCTTGAGCAACATCGGAATACAAAAGTAGTTCCTAAACTGACTAATAAACTGACTAACTGGCAACGTTTCAAATTTCAACTCGAGGAAGCTATCGATTTGTCAGTCCCACTGAGAAACATTGATCAGCTAGACAATGAAGTATTTGTTAATAATATCCTAGAATAATACGTCTAATATTATCTAAAGAACCAAAGGTAATTACCAGTCTTGCTGATTCACTGGGCAAGAAAGCAGCCAACTAAATACTTTTTGGACCTGGTCCTTCTATGGGTCTAACAAAATCGGTAGTGACAGACCTAATTAAAGAACATTCCCTTGTGAAATTCAAGGAAAGATTGGATGAAACAAAAAACTGCAGAGTTGCCTGGGAGCTTTTAAGTTATCCTGACAACACTGCAGCAAACAAACACTTAACTGTGACTAGACAGAATCTGCGCTTGGTCACGGAAATTCTGACTGGTCATTGCCAAGTACGGAAGCATCTACATATCATGGAGTTGTCGGAATCCGCACGCTGCAGGGGGTGCTGACAAGAAGATAAGACCATCGAGAATATCTTTTACGATTGCCCGACGCTCTCATTTATTAGAAGATTTGTGTTCGGCGAGTATTGGCAAACACCGGCCGATCTAAGAGAAGCATCTCTTGGCGACGTTGTCAACTACATTAAATCTGTAGGCTGGCTCACGAGCTAGGAGGTTTCTATCATCTTAGGAAGATGCATAATGAGCCTAGTGAGGCATTAGTGCCATGGGATAACGCACAGTCCACACGTTACAGATACAGATACCCTAAAGAAATAATTTCTTTCTAATTATTAGAAACTTAATTGCTGAAAAAATAAGAATCGTAAGAACTAAATCACCATCTGATAAAACTAATTGAACACAACAACTCAAAACAAAGATTCAAAACATTAAATATAAATCTATTAGTGATTATCTAAATGAACTGTCAAACCATAGTAAAACTGACTATTTACTTGGGAGGGTCACCAAAAGACTAAAGAAACAAACCTTGTATAATCCACCTATTTAAAATACAGATAGTACATAGGCAAAAAGTAATATTATAAAATGCTACTGGATCTATCGGCATTTTGATGAGACCATGCATCCAAATGAGGGTAAAACACTCTTGATTAGAACAATCTTAATTTTGAAAAGGTGAGCAAAATCAGACTTGCTACACCAAAAGAAATAACATCAGAAATTAAAGAAAATATCAACCTGAATAAAACTGCAGGGTTTAATCTGCTTAAACCCGGAAAACCACCAAATGAAGCTTTGACAACATAAAACATACTTCTTAACATAAGGTTAAAGCCAGTTCTTAAAGACACCATCAGTTTGGTTTCAAACACAACCACTCTACTATAGATCAAATCCATAGGATCAAGGCTGTAATTCGGCACTAGTTGGAAGAAAGGAAAGTTTGTTCCATAGTCTTCCTTGATGTAGCACAGGTTTTTGATAAAGTATGGCATGCGGGACTAAACTATAAAATAAGGCCAAACAGATTACACAATTACTGAAGTCTTATATTTCAAATCGAGCTTATAGAGTTAAGCATGAAATAAATTAAGGCAGGAATACCACAAGGTAGTGTATTGGGGCTAGTCTTTTATTTACTATACACTAGTGAAAATCCTGAACTAGAACAAGACTCGATAGCCACATTTGCTGATGACACTGCTATTGCAGCTGTAGGCAAAGATTAAGGGCAATAAATCTGTAAATATCGTTCAATAGAATTAAAAATTTGTTAAGTTCACAAATAAAAGAGACTAAGATATATATGTTAGAAGAAACAATATACTAATGCGAAAACATATTTGGGCATAACATTGGATGCTTTGCTGGGCTGGAGAGCTCATGTTAAAAAGAAAAGAGTAGAATTAGGAAAATGCATTGGTTGCTCGAACAAAACATACAATAAAGTATTTCTGTACAAACAAATTCTCAAGCCCATATGGACATATGGCATTCAGCTGTGGGGATATACCAAAACAAATTATTAAGAAGCATCGTTAATGCCTTCTGGTATTGAAAATGGACATCGTTGACCAGATCATTAGAAAATTTGCTATGAGTCATGAACAGGGACTTCTTCACCATATTAATGTCGAGGCAATCTAGCTCCAACACTTTACCATTTACATTGTAATTTTTTAATTATTTTGTAGACGTTTCCCAGTATTGTATGAGCTTTTCACTTGTCACATAGATCTGATGATGGCTTGATGCCGAAACCGGTTGTCTTTTAACGTCAATAAAATATATTTATCTGGGAGTACCTTTAAGATGACCACATTCCTTTTTTAAGGGTTTATTTTGACTCTTAATATACAACAAATAAATAGGTAACAAAATACCAATCCTAATTCAAACTTTTATGCACTTTATATAAATTTCCATACCAGTCCTGCTCTTCGAAAATATTCATGGTTTTGGAGACAGTTTGGAGTTCCTCCAAATGAATATAAATATACCTGCCTTGTAAATCATAAGAAAAACTTGACTAGCGCTTGAGACAATGTGGCATGAATTGAAAAAACTTTCCGCCTCGAATACATGAATGTGAAACTCGAGATACGAAGGGAAATTAAATCTATTTCATTTTGGCATCCATCCACAGAATCTGCATCGCAGTTTCCCATACGAAATTCTACTATATAACTCTATGCTTAATACCGTGTTACTTGTCCGACAAGCTCTTTTGTAATTTAGAAAAAGAATGGCGCCAGTGCCAGCCAAAATTCTGTGTACCAAAATTCCGTTTTATCAACTCACATCCTGTATAATTATTCTGTTTATGTATTGTTACTACAATTTTAATCTAAAAATATTATGAACTAATTACTTATTTAAGAAGTTCTCATTGGACTGTCTTATTTATTTTTATAGGAAAGCATCACCAGTTTGTGTGACGATTTATCACACTGTTTTACATTAACGTTTTACTGCACTAGCTCAAATGGCTTCTTCCTTTTGAACCTTCTATTGAGTGAATTGTCCAGTAACTGCAACCCTTCTTCATTGACATGGGTGTGCAGTCGACCCTCATGTGCGAAACATGAAACCTCTTTATTTCTTCTTCAGGTCTCTATGAAGATAAACGTTTTGATAGAACTATTGTAAGACAATTAAAAAAGTGTTATCTATATTTCATATATCAGTGGTCATTGAAACGTCAACTGTCACATGTCAATGTTTAAAAACGTTGTATAAAATGGCCGTTGCCGTTATTGTACTTTTTCTCTGTTAATTGAATATTAAAAGATAAAACACTTATCCTGAGTTTACATATAAATCACAACTTATCGTGGTATTTTACTTATCCAAACAACAGGTTATGGGCCCAGGAGCCACACGTTTTTATATAAGTTGGAATTTTAACCAGGAAGGAACATAAAAAATGGAATCGTCTAGAGTGAATAATCTGACGCTAGAAAAATGTGGAATCGTTCAAATTGACGGAAAAGCTTTTGACCAATGGAAATTTAGAGTGGAAACTCTAATTGATCAGAACGGGTTCAATTTTTGAATTGATGTGCCACTAGAAAATCCTAATCCCAATAGTACAATGTGTTGCTAACTCACATCTAGAATACATAAAAGATAAAAAGACGTCATATGAAATGTGGAAGGCACTTGAAAAAGTTTTCGAAAGAAAAGGAATGGCCAGTCAGCTCTACCTACATGATAAACTCACTCTTGAATTTGTGAAAGGAAAACTAATTGGCAACGAAATGAAAAAGAAGAACAAAGAAAAAGTTGCTGCAGCTCTTAGTGTAATAATAAAGATTGGAAAATTAAAATACAGACAAAACAAACCAAAAGGAAATTTCAAAGGAACGAAGAAGTTCAACTGTAACAACTGTGGAAAGCCAGGACATCACAGAAATCAGTGTTTGTTTAATAAAAATAACAGTAATGGAAGGCAGGCAAATAAAACATCAGTTGAACATGAAGGAGAACATATAGCCTTTGTTGCAGAAGTAGGAGCAGCCCTAAACTGAGAAGTACCTACAACTAATAATTCAATAAAATTTATTGTAGACTCTGGTGCAACTGACCACATGGTCAATGATGATAAATATCTATGTAATGTTAAAAATCTAGCAGGTGAGCTTAGAATAGCTGTCGCTAAAAATAATGAATGCATAAAGGCTACAAAAGTAGGAAAAATAAAAATAGAATTATTTGGAGAACATAAAAATTTAAGACAGCATTTATTATCAGTTCCAAAATTAGAAAAATCTGGTTTAAAAGTGTGCTTTTAAAATAATTCTGTTCATATTTATAAAAACTCTGACCTATTAGTAAAAGGTAAAGAGAAAAATAATTTGTATGTTATTGAATTTAATATTGTAATTGATAGAGACGTAAATCTTACTGAGAAAAATAATTATAAACTATGGCATGCTAGATTAGGTCATCCAAGTGAACACAATTTCAAAAGAGTAGTTAAAAACAATATGGTAGATGGTATTGATGATAATATTAATATGAAAAAGGAATCTGGGGACTTTATTATGGAAAACTTGTATCATTATTTTTACACAAGTTTGTTGTACACTGAGAACTTGGACTTTCTTCCTAGGAGCCAATCCATTTTTGAATTTAAGATCAAGTTCTTTACGCTTTTTTGTATATGCTCTTTCCATTTAAGTCGTACATTTAGGTTCATGACTAGGTATTTGGTCCAATTGTGATGCACGTATCCGATATATATTTAAGGAAAAATACTGCATTTATGAGGTATGTCAATTTAAAGATAGCCTTCGTTGTAGTTTTTTAATATTTCTAAAGAAATAAGGTACATATCCTAGGAAATTCTATAGGTTGATGTTTGCCTGAATTTTTTTCACAACTTCATTAAGAGCCTAATTTCCAGTTGATCTATATTACGGATCGCTCGTTAGGAGAGTCTTGATTTTCTTCTAATTGGAACGTCTTTTTTAAATATTGGCGAAAATATCAACTTTCTGTTGATTGTCTCTTGTCCAATTATTATCTACTATTCTGACAGGACAGTGGTTACACGAGTTTTTTTATCTTTTTAGTTGCTTTGGAGAGCGAATAATCAGGTTTTTGTCATCTGTTAACCCTACTAGGTAATTGTTAAAGGATTCCCCTTCTCAATCTTTGGGTAGACCTATTTAATAATTTAATATATCCGGTATAACGAAGGAATATAAAATACTTTCCATCCGAAAATGCAAAAGCAAACTTTTCACAAATAGTTGTACACTCAATTTGGAAGGAGTCGTCTCTTCTCGAGTAAAGTAGGTACTCTAAGACGTAATAACTTTTCAAATTGGGGGACGGCCATATAGGGCGATGTTAAACTAATTTGAGAAATTATAAAGTAATATTCGACGTTTTTTTTTTCGAGAGCTTTCAATTCTTGCTTGGGTATATGGAATTTTCATCTAATAAAACATAATGATGTTCTCATCTCGACGATTTCGATGCCGATGTAACGGAACAAAATAACTTGAACAATTTTGAGACGAGGGCTTTTAAAATTTGATTTTCTATCGATGTTAGCTCACCCTAATAGCCGGTTGAATAAAAAATGTACCTATATAACACAAATCTCTTGAGATTTATTTTCTCTACAACAAAACTTTTAAAAGTTCCATAAAAAAATTATTTTTATTTCTATTTCGGCGTTCGGCGACAGAAGATGAATAACAGAGGGTATTGGATATTCGCCTGGAAGGAGACTTCCTAATTTATATAGCATTCGCCCACAGTGGAAGTCATAATTTTTATCTGAAAAGACTTTCAAACTTTCCCTAAATTATTTACTGTCGTTTCACAAATGCAATTCTGAGTTAGGTATACACGTTGTATGAAGATATATAATAGAATAACGCTACAGTAAAAAGCATTTGAGGCAATCTCGCATCTAGTGACGTTCTTATGAAGTAGCCAATTTCTAATGCTATGCAGATACGCCCTCTACATCTTCTTTTCGACGATTCACGTGGCATCAATAATGTAATTGCGTCCTAACCCCTACTATAAGTCTATTTTTATGTATGAGAGAGTAATAAAACAGCATTTCTAATGCAAAACTTAGTACGGTCATTTTAAATACTCGTATTTTTACAGAATAATCTAAATATTTCCTAAAATTGTAATAAATGTACCTGAGCTATTACAAGTTTTGGGTCTTTTATTATTCCTTTATAAACATAAGCTGTACAGAACAATAGAAAAAGGTTTGGACAGGTCAAAAGCCCTGTGTATTAAAGATTACATAGCCGTATCTTAAGATTATTTTCAATAAGTACCTATTTGCCAATTTTGTTTTATTTTAATTCCAAGAATTTCTTAGAGTAATCGAATTATAAGTAGATAAATACCTTCCCAACAAATTTCACCGAAAATGTGATTATAGGTTTTCCATTTAGTAAGGAGATCCAAGTTGTGTATTCTTGACAGTTTACTAAATGTCGTTTAGTAGCAACTTGCAAAGTGCAGTGTAAATTCTAGTGTGATCGTGGAAAATTTGGAAGGGCCGCGTAAACGACAAAAAATCGGTCCTTTAACAGTTAATGAAAAAACATTAATATTTAATTGTTTTAAATCATTTACAGACAAACATTTATGTAAAAGTGTTGATGACACAGTGGAATTAGTTAGTAGTACGCTTGGTGTTGAGAAATCTACGATTTACAGAGTTGTTAAAGAAGAGAAATGTGGCGAGTTTCAAACAGCACGTAAAGCTCCAGGAAAACCAAAATTTCAATTAGAAAATCATTTGAAAGAAAGACTTCGAAGGAAAATGCATGCGTTTTTCTTTAGAAAAGAAATTCCGACAGTAGACAAAGTTCTTGCCACGGTTCGAGATGATAAGAATTACCCTGAAATGAGTCGAAGCACACTATGGAAACTTTTAAAAGAAATAGGTTTTCTATGGAAAAAGCATTCCAGAAAGTCTATTTTAATAGAAAGAAGCGATATTGTAGTATGGAGAAGAAATTACCTAAGGACTATAAAAGAAATGAGAAACCAAAGAAGAAATATATTTTATTTAGATGAAACATGGATCAACGAGGGACATAAACCAAATAAATTTGGGCAAGATGAAACTGTTACAAGTCGAAGACAGGCTTTTTTAAATAATTTATCTACTGGTTTAAATCCACCATCAGGAAAGGGGCGCAGACTAATAATAGTACACATCGGTAGTTCAAACGGTTTTGTTAAAGGTGGTTTATTGACTTTTGAATCTACTCGTATCGGTGACTACCATAAGGACATAAATGCTGATGTCTTTAAAGAGTGGTTCGAACAAATTATAGATCTTCTTCCTCAGAACTGTATAATAGTAATGGATAATGCAGTTATCACTCGAGACTTATAGAAAAAATGCCCACAACCAAGTGGTTAAAAAAAGATTTACAGAATTGGCTAAATTCAAAGAATATTAAGTTCCATTCCGGTTCTGTGAGAAAAGAACTGTATCATTTGTGTTCCCTTCATAAAGAGAAATTCAAAAAATATGAAATTGATGAAATTGCAAAAAATCGTGGGATGACGGTGGTTAGATCACCACCATATCATTGCGAAGTAAACCCGATTGAACTGATATGGGCACAGATAAAGGGAGAAGTTTCAAGAAAAAATAATTCTTTTAAAATGAGTGATGTTAAACAGTTGTTTTTGGAGGCTGTAAATAATGTGAAGCCTGAAAACTGGGAAAAGGCAGTAAATCATACGATTAAAGAACAAGAGAAAATGTGGAAGTTGGACAATATTACTGATGAAATGATCGAGCCACTTATTGTAAATATTGGTTGCGACAGTTCATCTTCTGATTTCGATTCTGATTTGGATTTGTAGGTAAGAAGTAGTTTTTATATTAAAATTATTATTTATGAACGTAACGTTGTTTAAAAGTCAAAGTTTAAACCCTTATACTTACATAACCCGTTTGACACAATGTTCTTAACATACCTTGTGGAAAAATAAAACATTTTAGAAAAAATTGCACTTTTTTACCTTCAGCTGTTTAGAAGTTATAAGCAGGTTAATTAGGTGAAAATATAAGTGTTTACTCGAGGAATAACTTCAAAAAATATTTTAACTGTCTACTAAAAGAAGTGATACGCCTATGGATTACGAACGCTTTATTATTTTAATACTTTCTCATACATAAAAATAGACTATAGTAAAGTTAAAAATGTATCTTTATTTATTTAAAATTAATTGATTCAGATATAACAAATTAAACATAAAAATTATTTCAATTGGCAAAAACGTATAATTAAAATGGATGATATGAGATGTGATAAAAGTGATGAAGGACTCGGTCAATAGTTTAGTTATGTACGGTTATGTCAATAAACAATAATGAATTAATTGAAAAGTTCAAAATAGAAGACAAAAAAGGAATATGCTTCTGAAAATGTTGCCTGTAATCTAAGTACTTCTAATTGGACGTAATAAGCATATTTTACAATTGACTATGCCTAGACTAGGTGTTGAAAAAGTTTATAACCTTAAAAATAGAATATTTAGTTTTGAAAATTCAAACAAGCTTTTCTACAAAATTATCAACAAATTGAGTTAAGGACCAAGGAAATCATTAACCTGGGAAAAATCAATTCATAACACTGTAAGAAATGTTAAAACAAGTCAGCAGTCACTGATATGTTAGTGAATTGCAAATGTATTTTGTTTGTTGTTCTTGACTATAAGAAATGTACCGGACTGGCTCAGGTCGTTGAAATAATTCACCTTGTAAAGAAATTTTCACTAGCTATGGTCGAGAGGTAAACCCTCGGGTAAACCACTACGGTCAAAACATATCTGTATTTCGGAAATCACTTAAAACTGAATTTGATTTTATATGATTTCGGAAATTTCGCCGAAAATACCCCTTAATTTTATACATTTTTTTGCGCTCTTCCTGTGTCTTTTTATCCTCAAGCTGGTGCATTTATATTTTTGATGAGAGAAGTCATTTTCGATGATGATTTTGGAAGTTTCGAGAACAATTGTAGTGACCTCGAGTGAAAAAATACCAGCATTTCGAAGTGATTAACCCCTCGGTACACTCTACGTTTACCAAAAGCTCAAGGCAAAGTTGATAGACCAATAGGTGGTATCTTTGGCAGAAATATTCAGTTAATCTGTACATTACATTATGATATGCTACACGGTTCAACAACGTGTCGAAATGGTTAAAATTTATTTTCAAAATCAGTACTCTGGTACAAAATTTGGAGCATAAAAGAAACTCTTAAACCTTCTTTATAATTTATCACCATTTTTCATTTTTTATAGAATACAGCTTTTTAGTTGCCCACACAAAACTGATTAAACCAAATAAATAAATATCTTATTATTATCGGCAATTTTTTTTTCTATTTCGACTGGTTTGACTTTATCTCAAAAACTAGAGCGTTATGTAAAATGTGTGTTACATTCGAATCAGCTTAAACGAACTTGCCCTAAAAGGCTCTTAAACCCACTGACCACAAAAACACAGTTCCTAGTGTAATTTATAAATATACACATACATTCACAAGCAAATTAAAATTAATAGATATTTTAGAATAGTAATATTAATAATACTAGTCATTTATTGAACTGAATATTCAGTCCAATAGGCTATCGACCGAAGTCCTACCTTTTTAGGATATTAACTTTCAAATTCGACAATTTTACATATTTTGTGCCACGGATTTTAATTGATTTATAACTTGTTTTTGTTTATTTTAATTTTAAAGTTCTTAAAACTAACTTTAAAATATATTTCCTATTCTTCTCTGCACTGGCGCTTTGTGTTCAAATATGAAGTGTCCCATAACTCTAAATTCTCTGATTCAAATGGGATGATTAAACGAAAAAGGCTTAGATAATGGTACGGAAGCCAACTTACAATTATATTTTTGTTTTGTAAAAGATGGAAATACTTTGCTGCAGTGGACGATGACGCCATTGTCTAAAATGCTAATGTCAGATATTTGATTAGATAATTAACTTGACATAATCGCCTTCAAGGCTTAGGTCATTAAGCGTTCAAGTTTGGATTTCCCAACCCGGGTTTAATTTCAGATAAAAGCAATCTTTTTTTATATATTTATTTTGGAAAAAAATACGAAAAATGAAAAAATACAACTAATGCTGTTTATTTATTTTATATACATTTTATTTATCATAATAAAACCCCAATAAATAAATGAACAGCAATATTTGATAATTAATGAACAGCATTTTTTTTTTCATTTTTCATATTTAAATAAAAGAACTTTTATCAGTAAATGAACCCGGGTCGCGAAATCCAAAGTTGAACACTTAACGACCTGAGCTACGAAGGTTTGTATCAAGTTAATTATCTAATCAAATATGTTAGCATTTTCTACAATGGTCTTTTTAAGACTTCTTCGTCGAGCGTTTCACCACTGCAAGGACTGCAGCAAAATATGTCAATTTTGTACAAGAAAAAATAAACGAAAAATTATTAATGGCTTAAATTTTTTTATTATTTTGTATAATTTTAATAAAATGTGCAAACGTGTTTGGTGTCATGTCATGAGATAACATAACAGCAAAAAATCTGTTAATAAAATTTTACCAGTGGCGTACGGCATTGGTAAGTAACTTTATGTTACGCAATTGCCCAAACAATAATTTTAACTATAATTTATTTTTTTGCTGTTTTTAAAGTAAATATTAATTACAACCTTTAACAAAATTACTAATTAAAAAATCGAATATATCGAAATACAATCACATTAAATGTTTCCAACAAGAATACCTACATTATTTTACTAACAAACATCAAAAATATTTGAAAATTATATACAAAATTAGTGATTGGGCAGTGGCATACATAATATTTAGAAGGGATAAAGGTACGCCACTTAGGGTTGCCAGGTTGGAATATCTAAAAATCGAGTAGGTATACCAATCAAAAAGCTGTTAAAAAATTGGGACCCTATTTTTTTAAAGGAATAATATATATTAAAGGAAATAAAATACATAATTCTCAAAACAGAACAATAAAACTTCTCATAAAAATTAAAAACAAAAAATAACGCAATATAAAATGCATTTTAATGTAAGAATCTATAATATTCTCAACGTCGAAACCAAATAAAATCTTAATATTATGATAAATAAATGATTGAATAGGTATAGGTATGTCAAAAATAAGTGATAAATACTTTTTATTTTTTCCTACTTTTAAAAGAATTTTCTAATGTCCCCAATTTCTGAATAAATATTTTACCCATTCAAATCAGGACGTTTGGCAACCTTAACGCCACTGGCAACTGATTTTTATGCTGTTATAGGTGTATCTTATGACACAAAATGCGTTTGCCGATTTTAAAATTATATTGAATAATAAAATTATATCTACCCGTCATTAATTTTTCAATTTTCAACTTATATATTAACATCCTGTATTTGCTACCACTTATTTTCAAATAACTATAATAAAATTTCTTCAGTTTCATTTTCAGTCCACTCTTGGTGATTTTGGGGGGGAAGTGGTGAGATTGAAAATGGGTCTGATTCTACTCGGCCTTTGGTCCAACAAAAAATTTAAATTTTTATTTTGATGTTGCTCTTAAAGCCCCTAAAAAAAGGAGGATTGGTATGGGTAACCCCAGTGCTCTACTATATCCGACCTCATCTTGCTTCCTGGTATGAAAATAATCATTAACAGCACAGAAAAGGTATAAAAAAAGGGTGGGAAAGGAGGTGGGCTTACTCTTTGAATTTTTCTTATTTTTCAATTATTTATACAACCAATATCTCAAAATACCCAAATAATGAAAAATATTTTTCACCTTTCTCCTACACAGGTCTTCGGAGGATCCTAATGGTCCCTCCCAAATCAATAGATTTCATATATCGAAGGTTGGGGAAAAAATAATAACTATTATAGCTACTAAACAAAAATAAAAAAAATAATCGGTTCATAAATAAAAGAAAAAATTGTACTTAAATATTTTGTATTTGCCTAGTTATATATAGATTTTATATTGTATTTTTATATTTAATTCTTATATTGTGATTTTAAATAATTGTATCATTTGCCTTAATTGTATGATTATACATCCTTAGATTAAGCTTTGATTGTTATATGAAAAATTCTTTTCACACACAAGTTTTACCTGGACAACGACAAATTTATGTGATTTTAATGTTACATAATTTACTAACCTTGTGTATTATTATTTTATTTTATGGACATTTATAAATCTTCATATAATTATCACCAAATTTATATACAAATTTAAACAAGTAGTTACATACACAGATAATTAAGCATTGTAAAAAGGCACATGGTGAGAATTTAAAAACTTACCATGACTATAATAATATTGTCACCCCGTATAAAGGAAAGCATTAAAACAAAAATATCAAGAAGATGCCGTGTAGGAAAAATATTTTTTACATTATAAAATATTGTACTCCCACACTTTTAGCGAAACAGTTTAATGAGTTATTAATAGTCTATCAGCGTATTAATTAAGTTTTAGATACTTACGCTAAGACTAGACGATCCCTTAGAAAATTTGTTTACACTCTAATTATTACATAATCTAATTATAAAGTAACCACAAAGCAGGAAGTTGTTTATGAGTTGTGTACTGAGTAAAACAGATATCGACCAAATGCAGAGGTTTTTTTTAAATTTTTTCGCAAACAAAAGGAAAATTCTCATTAGAGATAAGAATAACATTATGACTGAAAATAACGATGCAAAATTGAATTATTTTTGCGTGTTCACATTCAGATTCTTCGCGTTTTTTTTTTGGGAAATTTATTTTTGTCATTTCGGCCCACGTCATCAATATTCTCTCACCAAAGAATGAATGCCATCAAAAATTTATCTCACGAAATGCCTCCAAGCATAAACCTTTTATTGGCTGAAATCAGTTACTCGAGACTATCATTTCTGAACTGTAATACAGGGTTGTTTATTTTATAGCTTCAAAATACATACACAAAAATGCTTTAATAAAATAATCACAGTAACGTAGGTTTAGAAGATTTTCAATAGCAGTAAATAAAAGAACCGTGCAATACGCAATATCTAAAAAACTTCGAAAGGAGGCATCATTGACATCATTGTTCGTCCTCCTCAAATATAGTTTGTTTATTCTGCCAAATTCCTAAGTATATTGTAACGATAGTATAATTTATTTATAGTTTATTTATTTAAAACACACTATTTACAATTTATTTATGACGTACTAATTATATTATATAATACTTTGGCACTATTATAACTCACAATTCTAATTTATTTATTACAATTTATCTTTTCTGTCCAACACTTTATTCGAATCTGCCCGTCCGTCTACAACTCGCACTATTTATATAACGCCAACTGTGCACTAGAACTCTTTAGGCTTTCCAGAACCATCGAAACCTGCCTTTCTATGACTCATACTCCGCAAAGAGATCAATCCGGTAGTTTCTCGAAGCGATTCGTTTGTCTCTATATTGTCAGCGCGCCGCTAGACTTCATACCGCGGGTAAGGAGTAAACAAAGCACAGGGTATGCTTTTACGCGACAATACTTTTCTTCATAAAATAAAATATTAAATTTTTGGTTAGAGTGAAGAAAAAAGGTTAACATATGTCCACTAATGTTTGCTGTCATTCCTAATTTGTGATAAGTGCAAAAATGTATTTGTTGAATATTAAATTTACATAATATTAATTGAGAGAACACTTTGACATAAAAGTTTTGCAAGATTTGTATTTACACAACCATATAAAACAAATACCTGACTAATCTGAATTGAGCTCAACTACTCTTACTCTTTATAATATTTAAACTATAAAAATGTTTCTATGAGAAGCCGGTACACATTTTCTGTCGATATATATCATGTTCTTTGAAGGGTTTAGTACAAAGGATATAAAATAGGCAATATTGTTTAAACGCAAGCTATGAAACCAAACAATTCAAGCATGAAAATCACGGTGTTTAGCCATCCCGAAGTCCTCAGGGAACATGGTTTTCTTCCTTTTTATCCGTCGCCCAATAAGTAATGCTCATGAATTCACAATAATTCAAAGAAGACGTCTCCAGCTCGACTTAGGCACCAACAAAGTTACACAAACTTATAACTTATCAGGTATACAAAAGAAGTTCCTTTCCCCACATTAAAATATGCCATTAAACTTCTTAAAAGTTGGGATTCTTTTGTTTTTGACTGCACAAGAGAAGTGGCCGCATAGAAAGGAATCAGGCGAATTTTACAGACCCCCGACCGACAGATCATAAAAGGAAATAAATCAACTACAGAAAAATACTTCTTCACTGCTTTTTCTTTTCTGCATTTGTAGAATAATGGAATTATTACGTCATTATCGACCAATTCGCAGTGGCGTAGATACAGATCAAGTGCTTTAACTCACTTTTTTAACACAGATTTTTTTACGGTAAAGAAAAATATTTAACTATAAAACTAGAGGCAATATTGTTTCGTCATGACTCGGTATACTAAGAGCCCAGGAATAGATAACATTCGAGGGGATACTTTAATGTAAAGGAAATCTAAAAATAAAACACAATGTTATACTAGTAATATCTAATAGTTAATATGGCTTTATCAATTTAGGAGTATGCACAATGGGTCTAGTGAGGCTTAAGTGTCGTGGGGCAACCCACCTTTCACACGTTACAGATACAATTTGCTTACATATAAAGGATATAGATTTGTGTAGACATTTGTAAAGCCTTTGACACAGTGGATCATGAATAATTATATAAAAAATTGTATGGCATACGAGGCGTCGCTAACGAGAAGATTTTCATAATCTATACATATTTATCGAATACATATAATTAAAAATATTGTAAATTGCAAATAATAAATTAACTAAAGAAAAATTGTTTTAGATTCAAACCATTGTTAATAATATTTGTGAATCTAGAGCTTTATTTAAAAATTTACTTATTTCATTAAAACAATATTCTGCTGATTACCTTTTGAGGTATGCTTTTAGTTTTGGATACGTTTCAATATTCCCTTTAATTTTTATGGAAATGACGATTTTTAACATAATTTGAAAATTCCAAAACAGAAAAAATTAAATATTTAGAACTAATTATTGGCCGTTATTTAACGTTTAACATTTCCCAAAGGTTAAGGGGATTATTTTCAAAGTTTTATTAGATTCAAATCATTTGAAAAGACTATACTATTTATTAATACAATCTGATCCTAATTATGGATCTAGTAGGTGGGAAGACGTCAATGATTGTCAATTAGAAAATCTAAATGTAACACAAAAATGGATTATTAAAATTATAGAAAAAATATACTGTTTTCCAATGGTGAGTTCTATAAAATAAATAATTTCATAGATGAAAAACAAATTTATTCTCAAAAAATATTATACAAACAGATAAAAATAAATTTAAACGTTTAGAACATATCCATTATCCATGACACAAGAAACAAAGAAAACACGTAAAACTTACCTAAGCGAGATAAAACATAAGAGGTACTATTATGACTAATTGATTAATGCTAATTACGTCTGTTTGCCAACGTCGTATCGAATTTGCACTTGTTATTGCTGAACCATTTTTACTTTCCTATCTGTATACAGATATAAGGAAAGTATAGGAATCATGATTTTTTTCGACCTCGAGTTTTCGACGGATTTCTACGTTTTGAGGTCCCCTGAATCCGTTTTGACTATTTTCGCGATGATGTCTGTCTGTGTGTGTATCTGTGTCTGTGTCTGCGTCTGCGTCTGCGTCTGCGTCTGCGTCTGCGTCTGCGTCTGCGTCTGCGTCTGCGTCTGCGTCTGCGTCTGCGTCTGCGTCTGCGTCTGCGTCTGCGTCTGCGTCTGCGTCTGCGTCTGCGTCTGCGTCTGCGTCTGCGTCTGCGTCTGCGTCTGCGTCTGCGTCTGCGTCTGCGTCTGCGTCTGCGTCTGCGTCTGCGTCTGCGTCTGCGTCTGCGTCTGCGTCTGCGTCTGCGTCTGCGTCTGCGTCTGCGTCTGCGTCTGCGTCTGCGTCTGCGTCTGCGTCTGCGTCTGCGTCTGCGTCTGCGTCTGCGTCTGCGTCTGCGTCTGCGTCTGCGTCTGCGTCTGCGTCTGCGTCTGCGTCTGCGTCTGCGTCTGCGTCTGCGTCTGCGTCTGTGACCTTTATTTAAAATACAAAGATTTTTGGTAATTATATAATCATAAAGTGACTTACCTCTAGCGTTGTTATCCTTACTGCCCCAACTGAAGTGATGAGCGTTTGAGTCGCAACCTATTACCAGCTCAAACTTCTGTTCCAGGCAGTATGGAATCAGATGCTCCATTTCTTTGCTGGGTGGTGGCGTGGTTGCATCGGAAGGGAGGTATGCAAATGCCAGGATTAACGTTTTCTTTTCCCTTTTGATGGCGTGTTCCATCCTAACCGCAGTTAAATCGGAGGTGGAAAAGTGTGCCATTAAGTGGGCTTTGTATTTCTTAGGAATGAAAATGGCTGTCCTAGGTTGTTGGTTGCTGGGAAAGCTAAAAATTGAACTATTTACCCATAGCTGTTCGTAAAATTCATTACTGCTGAAACGTCTATTATTTTAATTTTTAAAAATTCCTTAGCATAAATACAAACACCTCCTCCAATTTTATCTATTCGATCATTCCTATAACATTTGTACCCAGCAATTTTAATCGAATCTTTAGATATGTTCTTTTTCAACCAGGATTTCGATATGGCAAATAAGTCGTATTTTTTTATTTCCAAGTTCGTCTCTAGTAAAATTTATTTTTGACAATAATGATCGAGAATTCCAATTACCAATACACAAATTTTTAAATTCCAAGTTTATCAAACCTAAACATAAAAATACCAAACAAACCAATAAATAATTCCACCAAGGTAATAAATAAAGTATGCAAAAATATAAATTTGCAAAAGAACCTGCTTGTTTTGAATTAAATTATTTTCTCTATTTTCTTTTCTTTTTTTTTATTCTATTTATTTTTATTTAAAAACTTGTTATAACTTCTTGTCTTTGGACTATAATGTATTTTTGATTTTCTTTTCTTCTGACTGGTTTCTGTGGATACGTTCTTTTCGGTTGGATCGGGTAATGTATACGCTGTATACGACGCCGACCGCACCTCACTAGTCTCACTATCACTAGAATTTCCGCGTATTCTTCCAGCTCCTTCAATTCTTCTACTGAGTATAATTTATTTTCTACCTCCAATGAGAATCCTCTTATTCTTGCAGATAGTTGTTCGTCTTTAGCTTGTTTTAAATGACGTGTAAGGACTTTATTATTGATTCTATCTTCAAACGAGGTCTCGTTGGCTATTGCTACTCCAGTGCCCTTCAGGTTTTTAACGTTTTTAAATAATATTTGCTTTCCTAAAAATGAAACAAACTCCAAGACGATGGGATTGACATCAGTTACCAGGCAAAAGTAGAACTTGGGGAGCTAAAAAAAGGGGCTTCTAGTAGTTTCTTCATGCGCCTTCCTTAAGTTTATCTTTGGGGTTAGCTAACAGCAAAAAATAAAGTGATCGGCGCTGGTTGAGGATTTAATAAAAATTTTGTGCCCAGCTTAAAAAAAATATTAGCATGGCCCCCACTGAAAATTAAGCCTGGAGCCGCCCTTGGCTGTTTCTTTAGGAGGTATACTAGGAAATAAGGAAATAAGTTAAGAAATAAGTATATTTTTTTTTTAATAAAAGTGGTTGTGAAAATCTACTAAGTTTGCTTATTCTCATTTAAACAATATGGAATTATGGTTATTATCTTCTGCTTACTCCTTATGGATTTTCATCAGTATATCCTAGTTCTTTTCGATATTATGTATCTGATACAGGCTGAGTAATAGTACCATCACTCTGTAGTGCTTATTTAGAGGTAGACTTCGTCCAAGCCCTTGTTTTACGAAGCTTTTACTTTCTCGTTGACTTTACGTGTCTGCGATGTATAAATTTAATGGTCATTGTGCATAGGTAGCAAACGAGCCATTTAGCGGCGCTAATATTTCTCGAAATTTAATAAAAAGTAATTTTAACGGCTTGCCATTTCACTTGATGGTTTTCGGGAACAATAAACATGCGGCAAACAAAAAACCCTTCTTAATTTAGCATGGAACACCGTCGAATGTATTACAACAAGGTTCGTATAATTGTAGGCCTCTCTAATGATTAAAGGGCCAACTCCATAGGGATTTTCACTTAGGTATATGTGCACGCAGAGTAGTGCACGACACTGAAACGATGTGGTGGCATTCACCCTTAGGCCCAGAGCGTCATTTACACAAGCCATCCATCAGCCCAGGGATAAAACACAGTCGCATTTTTCATCCGTTTTTCTGCAAAGTTATTTTTCGCCAGCGCCTATCGCGCCTAACGCGCCTCTGCTTCTGCCTCTGACTGTCGGTCATTATGTAGATTGATACGAAAACATGTAGTTGATTGAAGCTTGCTAGTTTGTTGGATTGCGATTGTGACTGCACTTTTTTAACATAATGCAGAATCATTAATACATATCTGATGCACTTTCATGACTTATTCACCATGATTCTTTCAAATGCTCACATATACTAATTTAAGGAATATTGTATGACGTAATTTGGGTAACTTAAAATTAATCACTCTATGTTTGGTTTTGAAAAGATAAAAAAATCAATGTGTCAGAAAAAAAGGGAATTTTGAAGTCTTGTCAACGGAAATTGGGAATTGTCAGAGAGAAATTTTTGAATGTCAGAAAAAAGTATTGAACAAATATAGTTATACTTAAATGATTTATAAGAGGTTAATATTGAAATAAAGGATATAAAAGTATAAAGAGGAAGAGTAAAAAGATTGAAAACAGTAAAAAAAGGTAAAAGAAAATTTTTATTTAAAATAAAAGAAGCAGAGGAAAACCAGCAAGGCGAAATAGCAGAAATAAGGCAGGAGGTAGAACAGTAGCAGCGTAAATAGTATAGTAAGGAGAGGAACGTACAGACAGAACGTGCAGACAAGGATGAGAAGAAGAAGATAAAAAAAATAATATAATTCTGAATTAATTTTTATATTTTTTAGAGTCTAAATTAGAATAAGCTAGCATATCGATAACCTTTTACTAGACTATCGTAAGAGCCATTTAAACAAATGTCGCTTACGTTAGTCTGGCAAAAAGGTATCGATATTATCAGGAATAAAATTTAAAGAATGTGTGATAAAATTTGAATACAAATTTAGAGGGATGGGATACATTTTGGGATATAGTGTAATATATATTTTGTGAGACATTTGATATAAAATATGAAATTATAAATAAGTAAAGTTAGCCATCGCATGTAACTATATATATTATAGTTCTAATTGGTGTTAAAAGAGAGTTAATTAATTTGAATTTTATATTGAGTAAAGTATAAATTTATTAAATATATTGAATTTTATTTTATTTCACTAGATAATTACAACTGCAAATTGGTTTTGAAATAGAGTTAAAAAGATTTAAATGTTATATTGTGTTAATTAGTTAAAAATGTTAAATTTCATTTCATTTCATATTTCATTATTTATTTTAAGGGGTTGAATAATTTTAATTTGAAATTAATTGAATTGAATTTTGTTGGGTATATTCATTTGTTATTGTTATTTTTGCTGTTGCAAGAATGGAAATATAAGTGGATATGGAATGTTAGGTATCAATAATTTGGATAAAATAGGGAAAATTTGGTATTTAATAATTTATTTGGAAATAATTTAATTAAATACAAAATTTTGGGGTATTTATGACGTAATTTGGATAACTTAAAATTATTCACTCTATGTTTGGCTTTGAAAAGATAAAAAAATCAATGTGTCGGAAAAAAGGGAATTTTGAAGGCTTGTCAACGGAAATTGGGAATTGTCAGAAAGGAATTTTTGAATATCAGAAAAAAGTATTAAAAATATTGTTATACTTGAATGGTTTATAAAAGGTTAATATTGAAATAAAGGATACAAAAGTATATATTGTAATAACGGTAAAAGCGACAGTTTTCGTGTTGCGTTAGTCTATTAAATCTATTAAAGATATATGTTTTGCAATAGACAAAAAATGCTACAAATAAATACAGCTCTTTATAAAAAAAATTGAGGGAACAGGGGCGGCCCTCAAAAAAAATACGATGTCATTTATGGTAGGATTAGGGTGGCTTTTTAATTTATATAAATGTAGAACAAAGCGTTTTTGAGTTATTGAAAAGATTTTCTTTCAACTTTGAAGCTTCCTCACAGACAAATGAAGCACTTTGTGATATAGGTAATTTGGCTCAATTTTGGGACACCCTGTATTACGTTGTGGGAAAAAACAAAATATAAAATAATGTTTTACTGTTTTACACTTAAAACGTTGCAACATTTTTATATTTCATTTTAATATAAAACAATTTTATCTAACTATATGTGCTATAAAGCTATATTAGATAGAGATACATATATCAATAAGTAACAAGACTGACGATTAGCGATAATTAATTAATACATTATCCCTCTCAGTAGGATTTTAAATTCTTATCAGTATGGAAACATTTTCTCTGGAATATTTGATTAGGGGATACCTCCCCCTTCCTCGCCTAAAAGCCTTATGAAATATTTGAAGGGTAATCCCAGTTCTTTTGACGACAGATCTCGTTAGTAAAATTCTACCATTTTCTCTCGAACTTGAACGGTTAAGCCTCCTCGTAAACTTTTTGATTACAAATTGAAATTAATTAAATACAATAAATGTTTAAGAGTTAATTGATAAAAACGATATACCTAATAAGATTAAGAAGGATAAAAGGAATTATTTAATCATGATTTACCATCAAATATCTATTACCAATTCACCACTTGTACAAGGTGGCGCAAAATCAAGTACCCTATGGAATGTTGTCATGGTTTCGTTTGTAGTTAATAATAATAATAATAATAATAATAATAAACGACTTTATTAATTTCAGATAATTTTAACAAAATAAATACATATATATACAAATGTAATTTACATAGAGATCTGAAATTAAAAGGCGAAGTTCAGTTCATTCGTTGACACGAAATCAGCGATGAACTGCTCTTCCACTTAACCTTAAATAAGACTCACAAGAGAACATAAACAAAGAGTATTAATAAAGAAACTATAATCACACTTAACATCCTAATCTATATATTTGAATACCGATCCAAAAAATATTTCTTAAAATTAATCTTAAACTGCGAGACATTGAGTTTTTTAAACTGATCTGGAATATCATTATAAACATAACCTATTTGATAACTAAAACTACGCCTAAAGAGTTCTAATCGAAAATTAGAATGGGTTAAAAGCCCCCTAGACCTAACATTAATATTATGTACATCAGTTCGATAAGTAATTTTCTTATGTAAGTATACAGGTATTTTTGTACAAATTATTTTGTGACACAAAGTTGCCATATGAAAAGTTCTCCTATTGTCCATATTCAACCAGCCAATTTCTTGTAATTTATGAGAAATATGTTGTCTTCTATGAATTCCAAAAATTAATCGTAAACATGAATTTTGTAGCTTTTATATTTTATATTGAAATTGTTTGGTTAGACATGGGCCATATAAAACATCAGCAAAGTTAAAATTTGATAGCACTAATTGCTCACATAACAGTGTTTTTACATTTGTTGGGAGAACATTCCTGTTTCCATAAATAATTTTTAGAACTGAATAAGCTCGCTTAATAAGTTGATTAACATGTTTTTCAAATCTTAAGTCACTATCTAATATGACCCCTAAACTCTTTGCCTCATTAACCATTTTAAGAGGTAAATCATTAACTTTTATATCTACAGAATTACATATAAGTTGTCTTTTATTTTTAGGGCCGAATATAACAATGTTTGATTTATCACAGTTAATATTTAAGCAATGATCCGAGGCAGCCTTAATAAAATTAGAAAGATCATTATTTATCTGGTTACAAGCATTTTGAACCATATCAGGAAGAAAGCTGTGGTAGAGCTGGGTGTCATCAGCATACAAATGAATATTACAATATCGAAGTGATTTAATTAGATTTGATGTATAAATTGAAAATAGCAATGGCCCCAAAATAGAACCCTGCGGAACTCCACAGCGAAGAATTGCAGACCTTGACTTAACACCATCAATTTGAACTAGTTGCTCACGGCAATATAAGTATGATTTAATAAGTGCTATGGCATTATTTGACATGCCAATATATTTAAATATAGATAATAATAAGTCATGATTAATCGTGTCGAATGCCCTACTAAAATCGAGCAAGGTCAAAATAGTATATTTACCTGCATCTTGGGCTTTTATGATATCATCAGCTATGTGGAGGAGAGCAGTTGTACAACTATAACCCTTTCGAAAACCTGACTGGGTACTTGGTAGCACTGAGTGAGATTCAATATATTCTTTAAGCTGCATTTCAATTGCCCTTTCTAGAACTTTCGATAACGTAGGTAGTATACTAATAGGTCGAATGTCCTTATAGTCAGTAGGATTAGTTTTTTTTAGGTAAGACTCGTACAACTGCTCGTTTCCATATAGTTGGAAATACATGGTTTATTAGGCAAAAGTTAAGAATATGTGTTATATAGGGCACTATATGTGGACAGCACATACGTAAAAGTTTTAAATTTATTCCATCGTCACTAGTTGAATTCGTATTTATTTTTGCAATGGTTTGAAAAACGAATAGATCATTGATTTCTCTAAATTCAAAATTAGAATTAACTAGTTTATTATTGTTGTAATAGAAAAATAATTCAGGGGGTGGATCATTATGAGGTATTGAATTTAAGAAAAAATTGTTGACATTTTCAGGATTTTTAAGATTTTCAGGAATATTATAATTTTTTTCAGGTATTAATTTGTTTGACTTTAGGAGCCTCCAGAAATCACGCGAATCTTTTTGATTAAATTGTGAAGTAAAAAAAGCACGCTTTTCTCTTGACAGTTGACATCTGTTCGAGTTTTTCTGTCAGTTGCAAAGTAGATACTTGGGAAATTTATTATGAATCGATATACGCCTCGAGAACGTGCCGAAATCGTAAAATTTTTTTATCAAAATAATTCGTTAATTATTAGAATTTTTCATGGATGCCTTATCTCGAAAAACATCGATATTGCATATCCGCCAAGGTCTCCCGATTTAACTGTTCCAGACTTTTGGTTATGGGGTTATCTCAAAGATAGGGTATTTGTAAGTAATCCTCGAACACTAGAAGCATTAAAAGACAGCATCCGGGAAGAAATTGACATAATACCTGAAATGTTGGAGAAAGTTACGAAAAATGCTTTAAAAAGAGCTCATTATTGCATTAATGCTGGGGGTGGCTATTTGGTCGATATTGTTTTTAGTGTGTAACAAAAAAATTTTTTAGAGTTTAAATAAATATTTTTTACTCATAATATGACGGTTTTTTAATTAATCTTACTTTTATATAAAAAACAAATAGGGGACTTTATTTTGCGCCACCTTGTATTTTAAGATAAGCTATCGAACCGCAAAAGGTTTTTTTAAACGATTTTGGATATAGGTTTGTATTAAATCTTATTTTTATCCCAGTAGTCTACAGTTAAGCTATGTCCTAACCTTTTGGAGACCATGCAATTAATATAATAAAAACAATTCTATAACAAGGGTCTAGTTTAAATTACTATCGAATTATAATTAATAGTGATTAAGTAATTAAATAATACAAGAAAGAGGAAGTATGTAGTAAAAAAAGAAATCGCCAAAGTTGAAAGGCTAGTGATAATTAGAAAATTTATAAAATAATGTTAGGTAATACAAAAAACTATGTTAAGAAGAAGACAGTTGTAAATCTATTGATGTACAAGGTCATATTTTAAGTAAGACGTGCAATATGAAAAAAGGGAGTCCAGTTCTGGAATTTTTCAAAATTAAAATATGCATTTGATTAAAATGAATAAAATTTTAAAAATCTGTGCTTTTAAAAAAAAGTGGCCAACTATAATTTTAATAGAAAATCGTAAAATATCCTATATACCTAAATGCTAAGTATGTTAGTGTATTGAACTATACCTCCTATTAAACTATGTCCGTTTAAATCTGGGATACACTGTACAAATAACGTAATAACAGTAAACATATTTATGTATTGGGAAGTGTTACATTTATGCTCTTATACCCAGACTAATAAAAGACTGAGCCGGTTGCAACAACGTCCATCCCTGTAGGTAATATATTATGTTTAGATGTTTAAAACGAGATCTGCAATAAAATTAAGCTGGTCTCTGTAACAACGAAAAGGTGGTTTCCGTCATATCTAGGAAGCCCTATGAGAAAACAGATAAATTTGGTTAAGTGTGTCCGTTTGTCCTCCCTAATAATCCATCTACCAGCCAATTTCCGTGGAAGCGGAAATTATAATATTCGTAGTAGACCGTGTAGGTGCAATTACCGCCCCCTATCAATCAATTCGACCTTTCAGAGGGTTTCCAGTTTTCCGGGCATCCACAGATTCTTCCCTCCTTGCAGCTATGCGGCATACCGGGTGATCCGCGTCCAAACGGTTCTTTACACTTTTCACGATCCATAAGATAAATAATATTCCGCATACCATGTATATACAATACGACCCAATAAAAACTATCCAGTCTAAATAAATTTGGAAATAATCATATTCGGGGAAAACTAAAAACAAATAAATATAATTTGGAACAATGAATGGACCGGATACTAACAATAAGTTACTGATCATGAAAGAAAAGCAAGTCAAGGCAAAGATACAATTTTATTAACCTAAAGTTTATAGTATACATGATTATTCCCAATACTTCGTTGATAAAAGTCACTAGTTTAATATTTCACTAATTTTTATTTTCCAAACTTGAAGAAAAACCCGTCTTTTCTTTAAAGAGAAATGGTATCCAGTTAAGTGTTCCTACCATCATAAGACCAATTCTAACAAACGGTGGTATTGTCGGGGTACTAAAAACCCAACAATTAACAGCTATCCGTAAACTAGAACAAATTCAAAGAACAGCATGTCTCAACATAACAGGAGCTATGAAAACAACATCGACCAGAGCCATGGAAGTTATTCTTAGTCTCACTCCCCTTGATATTTACATCAAGGAGGTTGCTCTGACGACAATGACACGCCTCGGCACGGTTAGAATAGAACCTGATGTAGGATCTGGTGAGGCGAGACGTCGCTTTTGGCAGGAGGCTCTCGATACGCTCCCACTGCTTCAAGCAAACATGGACTCCATCTCACCGAGATATATATTCGAAAACCATATAAAGTTATAATAGAACAAATAGAAAAGCAGGTGACAGGTACGATTCATATCTAGACCGTCGGTTCTAAAAAAAACAAGGCTTAGGATGTGGAATATACTCCAGATTCTTAAATTTAAACATAAAATAAGCTATGAGTAATAGTGCTAGTGTAGTTCAAATAGAGCTAACGGGGATTCTCATAGCAACAAAAGAAATAACCAGAAACAATATCACTGGAAGGAACATGCTCATCTATACAGACAGCAGACAAGCACTACTCACCCTGAACAGACCACGAATTTACTCAGGGTTAGAACTAGAATGTCACGAAGCTTTGGCCGAAGTATCCATCAACAATGTGGTCACCATAAGATGGATCAAAGGTCATGCCACATCGAAAGGTAACCGTCTTGCTGATTCACTAGCCAAGAAAGCAGCCAACCAAATACTTTTTGGCCTTGCCCTTCTATTGGCCTGACAAAATCGGTAGTGACAGACCTAATCAAAGAACATTCCATTGTGAAATTCAAGGAAAGATGAGATGAAACAAGAAACTGCAAAGTTGCCAAGGAGCTCTTAAGTTATCCTGAAAACACTGCAGCAAACGAATACTTGACAGAATCTGCGCCTAGTCGCAGGCATTCTGACTGGTCATTGCCAAGTACGAAAGCATCTCCATATCATGGGGCTGTCAGAATCCGCACTCAGCAGAGGGTGCGAACAAGAAGATAAGACCATCGAGCATATCCTTTACGATTGCTCGAGTCTCTCATTTATTAGAAGATTTGTGTTCGGCAAGTATAGGCTAACACCGGCCGATATATGAGAAGCACCTCTTGGCGACGTTGTCAATTACATTAAATCTGTAGGCTGGCTCAAGAGCTAGGAGGTGCCTACCATCACAGGAGGATGCAAAATGTGTCTAATGAGGCATAGGTGCCGTGGAGGTAACCCACCCTCCACACATTACAGATACAGATGTATGAAGTGGCAAGAGAAATTTAAAAAGGAAATATGAAGTATAGTTAAAAAAAGAAAATATTAAAGAAATTTGATATATGCACAAAACAAATAAGTTGGAAATATTACAAATTGTGAAAAATATTGGATAAAATAAGAAGGTATCTGAACTTATTAGATTTGTTTGTTTGTAAATGTGAAAGTTAGTTTTATTTATAGTATTTTTAATGCTAGTTTTTGTTTAGCTAAATGTTAGCAATCCAACGGTTCAATCAATAAATATATAAAAGTTCATTTAAAAGTCAAAATTATGTGAATTTAATAAATTGATAAAACTGATGTTTACAATATGTCATTTTGACAGGATGACATATGTGTCAATCAATTTGGGTGATTTGATAGGGAAATTTTCGTATGACGTCATAAAATTTGGAAATAACAATATTGGGATGGGGTATAGAAAATATATTAGTTGGGAGGGATGTTTCTGTTTTTTTTGAAAAGGATTTTAATTAATAATTTATTATTCATTGACAACGGGGACAAAAATATCAGGGGAGATTGGAATTTTTGATTTCTAATGGAGTTGGATTTTTGATAGAAAATATAAAAGAAGGTAAATAAGTTTTATTTTAAAAAAATTGAAAATAGAGACAAGCAGAGATATTAAATGATAGCATAGAAGAGGTTATAAATAGACAGGTTGAAACACGGAGACAAGCAGAGACAATCAAACACAGAAAAAGACAAGGAAATAAGACGAACGCAGCAGTAGAACAAAAGCAGCAGCAGCAGAAGAAGAAAAGGAATAATCTTTTTTTTATTTTGTTATTAAATTCATAATATTTTTAGATTGTTTGAACCCACTCCAATATTGAGATTTTGTTGATTCGAACCAGAGATATCATAAGGAGGTTTCCATAACAATATATGTATATTAATGAACATCTATTAGTTTATTAGTTAGATCGCCCTATAGTTAGTGGAATTTAATTATTGCATGATGATGATGAGGGAACGTTACACACATGGTGCGTGTAGACGTGGTCAACCAAATAAATTATTGCGATTAAGACTGCCGACGCATACGCGATCTATTGCGGATAAAATTTATACAATACGATTGAGCGATTTCTAATTTAGCTTGCCTTAATCTACGGCTCGTTATAGGGAACTTACAGCACTGATATTGCCATCGTTACGGCATGTCGACAAATAATGACAATATTAGTACAAACACGTTCCAGTGTTATTCAATTATTTCTTTGATTATTACTCTTTTCTGATTTATCTGTTAACTTTTATACACATCCCGAAATGAAAAAGTAGTTTAACGATCATTTGGAGTCAAACTTTTAAAACAAAAATAAAATGTTTTCCTGCAGTCCGTGAAGTTAAACAAAAAGAATATGAAAGCGAAAACCGACGTTCTATCCAAGACCCCTCTCTTAACAAATTGTTAAGAAAGTTTGTAGTGCATCTGTGAACATCTAACAACTGCTATTCCGGAGTGAATATTATACTTTTCTGAGACGTGTTCCCCATCCACATCCACAGTTTCACAATCTCTTTATGAACTGATGTTACAGTTGTGCACCTCTGTCTACAAACGATTATTTTACTCTTCAACGTTGAATATTTCTTTTTCCACTTGAAAATAATTCGACAATAAAGAAAAAAATTGAGCATATTCCCTTATAAAAGTTCAAAAATTAGAGAAAAAATATAAACAAATCAGATAGCTCATCATAAAAATTTGCTCTCAATGTTGTAATATGAAGATATAGGTACGTGGATTACACCTATGTTGGGTTAAAGCATTTCTCGATAATAGAAAGTTACAATTAACAACGGGCTCCATATATTTCGTAATATATACAGGGTGTTAGTATATTCGACCGACAACGCTCTACCACAGAGTGATCTCTTATTAATTGATGAATTTTGATATAAGAACATGAGCCATTAATGAGCTTAGGTACCGAGATACTTTAAATCGTTACAAATGATCTAAGTACATACAGACTTTTGTTTAGAAACAAATTTCTACAAAATCGTTCATTTTAGTTCCATAAAAGGTTTCAAAAATATTTAAAATTTCGAAATTCTATTTAAAAATTTTAACACCCTGTATCTCGGTAATTAAGCCCTTTACGTGTCCATATTCCTGTATCAAAATTCATCAATTACCGAGAGCTCTCTGGGGTAGAGCATTGTCGGTCGAATATACTAACACCCCGTATAAGTCAAAATGATCAGATTACAGAAAATATATCCTATACGATTACGCGGATGACGTATCGATTGTTATCTCAGTCAAAAATACGGAAAACCTTCAAATAGAATGTGTAAAATTAATGAGCAGAGTATCTTAATTTTTTATTTTTAACATACAAAAACTAAAATTATTAGATTACATAACACTCAAAATAAAATAGAACATATTTGTTTTCATATAAATGATCAAATCAGGGTCAATACTCATTTTTAGGAATCTATATGGATTTTTTGGAGTTTTTAATAAATTGCGGAAAACATCAATCCTACAGAACTATTTACGATTTTAGAATAAAATTGAAATATTTTTGATAAAAAAATGTTTTTATACTGTAAATACATTTCTATCAATTACCTAGATTTAGTTTTAGATAAGTATTGACTATATTCCAATAAAGTAGTTCATTGTCAAACGAAGTTATATAATAGCTATTTATACAACTAGTTCT
Organism: Psylliodes chrysocephalus; assembly: GCA_927349885.1. Taxonomy (NCBI): domain Eukaryota; kingdom Metazoa; phylum Arthropoda; class Insecta; order Coleoptera; family Chrysomelidae; genus Psylliodes; species Psylliodes chrysocephalus. Next base: position 13,056,310 of record OV651826.1, on the reverse strand, counting down.
GAAATGCCTTATTTTATGTAACGAGTGAATATTTGCAGTACGAGCAGAGCGAGGTCCCGCAACATGAACAAGTTACACAAAAGGGCATTTCGTAACGTGTTACATACAATATGTTTTCTAATTTTGACTAGAATATTTATAAAATTGTGTTTTGATAAAAAAATTACTGACATCTAGACAACCAATATTATTTTCTTGTATTGTTAGTTGCATAACTTTATATTAATTTATTTTCAATGATTTATGTTTTTATATTGCTTGTTAAAGTTATTTAGTTTTCAAGAAAGTGGGTTATTTTATCATGTTTTGTGTTTTAGTTATTTTGTGCTAATTTAGAATGGAAAATAGGGACCAAAAAAACATTATTACTAGGTTGTAAGTTTAACCAAAATCTGTTTTTATAAGTCAACCTGTCCTTTTTTAATATACATTTTCAATAATAATGTATATATTGATTTAAAAACCAAAAATCTTCTATTTTTATTTGTTTTCTTGTCGTAACTGGTCAGATATAGTATGTGGCAAGTGACATTTTTCACACGAGTGGGAAATATTGTCGCGAGTGTAAACAATCAGTTTTATACAAGTGATGTAAAATATTTTTCCTACCGCCACAAAATATTTTAATCGAAAAAATGTAAAGTTAGGAAATCTGGCTATAAAGGTTCAATCAAAATGTGGTTAGTATTAGATTTGTTTTTTGTATATGCTTTACTGAATAATTTTTAAACTGTTTCACCTATTGTGTTTTGTCGTAATTGAAAACGTGATTGCATTTACAAACACTGTCATAGGATAAAAACGGTAAAAAAACATTAGCTTTAAAAAAAATATTAGAATTGAATAATGTTTTTCGTTAGTTCATTTTTTAAACACAACAAATAATAAGATAAACAACCGTGAACAATAACTTTTTATTATTAAAGATGATTACCTGGACTTAACTACTTACATTTTTTCTAAACAATCAAAATAGTATAAAATAAATAGTGAAAATGTTATATTTATTAAGATAAATAAAATGTACATATTTAAAATAAATAAATAACAATAGTCGTATTTTTTCAATTTTTACATATTTCCAATATAAAAAAAATTGCTTCCATGGGTGGGGATTAAACCCGCGCCCACGTCAATACGAACTGAGCTAACAAGCTTTTATCACATACATTATCAAATCAAATATTTATATTAATCTAAAAATAATGTAGTTACTTTAAAATTATTTTAATAATTTGTTAAAAATAAATATCTAGAATCTAGGCATAAAAATCAATATTCACGATTTGATCATCAAATTTATTTTACTATTAATATGGACATTACATAGATCAAAATATAATGATATAGAAACACCCTGTTTATCAGTTTTCGAGAAAAAAAATTTAAGACTCTCAGAAGGGGGTGGTTTGGCTCTACACATTTACAAAAACATTATTATACCAAATTTAATAATAAAAAATAATAAATTTTAAATTCTTCAGTCTTCTCTTCTGTATTTCCCGTTAGCTCCTTGTCTCCGCTGTATGTTTTCCTCTGCCTGTATGCTTTTCTCTACTGTCTGTCTGCTTGTCTCTACCGGTCGGCTTTTCTTTACTATCTCTGCTTATCTCTGCCTGTTTCCTCTAACTCCAGTCTTGCTTTCCGATTTATGTATAAACTTAAATAACAAAAAAATACCTTTTCTTATATGTCAACTCTTTCTTCATTTTACCAATCTTTACTTCAATAAAACTCAATCTATTTAACTTTAACAACTATTTTAAACACAATTTCTTATTCAACTATCTAATTTCAACCCTCCTGACATGATGTAAAAATACAGGTGAAGCGGTTAGCGGTACGCAATTCTGTCAGTCTTGTGCATAAGAAATGTCAGTTGTCGGTTTTGACCTTGGTCATTATAATGAACTGAATTGGGGTAGAAAGACATTGACATATTGTATCAATAGAACAAGATGCGACTCTATGGGCGCAGCCATTTTTATTTCTCATCTCACTCGGGAGTATTTATAATAACCATTTTCTGTTTCACATTATTATTGTTCAATCCACACGCTGGTGGATCAGACAATAACAAAGTGAAATAGAAAATGGTTGTTATAAATACTCCCGAGTGAGATGAAAAATAACCTGTCTATGCCCATAGAGTCGCATCTCAAGTCTATTGACAAGCATTCTACCCCACTCCAGTTCATTGGGTCATTCACGCATCTTGCATCTTGACAATCATTACAAACAGTGTTGCCAGGTAATATTTTTTTTCAGTATATTGCCTGTCTAAAATTCAGTAGAAATCAGTAGGCAAATGAGTTGCCTAATTAAAGGGGCAAAAAAAATTAACTTTGCAGTCGTTTCTCTTCCGATAAGTGTAAACCATATTCATACGAATTTTACACATTTTTACCCGTTATAATGTTAGACTATAAAATTAACAACCAAATCATATTAACAATATTGAAAATAAAAAATAAATATTACACATTAAAAAATAAAATAACCCAAACAATAAACACTTAAACAAAAATATATATATATATATATATATATATATATATATATATATATATATATATATATATATATATATATATATATTCTAATCGAAACCGGAGTAAGAATCAGTCAACTCATCTTTTTTTTTTGTACATGCTATTATTATTAAGCGCTAGATGATCTAAAAACTTTATAGTACGGCAATACTCGACGTGGAAAGCTTATTTCTTTGGTTGATTGTACTGTAAAACACCATCAGCCAGAAAACCACAACAATTTTTATATATACCATACCACAGCGTACACTGCATGGTGTGTAACTCGAAACACAACACAAGCAATGAACGCCGAGGATTCCCTAAAAATTTACAGGAAAGTTATAAAACAACACAGTTGGGTGTGATTTTTTATGATTTTTGATTTTTTTTTAATTATATTGTTATTATAATTTGAAAAAATCTCAAAAAACGGACAAATAATAATAACGGCCTTTTTTTCAGTGGAATTCACATTGATATCAGTAAATCAGTAGACCATTGGTCTACTGATCTACTGAAAAATCAGTAGACCTGGCAACACTGATTACAAAATGTAAACAAAGCCATGTCAGGCTATTTGCGATTTAAGCTAAGTGATACGCCCTCTGGAGGAAATTTGTAGAAGGTCCCTATAAGTAGGATATCGATCAGTGTTGCCGGATCTTAGCTCTTGAAGAAGTGGATAAGACCTTTTATTTAAGAATAAAAATTTGTGTATAGTAATATGTAATCATACTCTATAATTATTTAAGGATTTTTTTATAAAAATCAATTACAATTCGAGTTTTTTCTTACTTTTTAGCTTTAAATTTGTTTATTTCTTATAGTATGTGATAGTGTTTATATTAAAAATGAAATCTGCGAAAAAGTCCCCAGCAAATTGCAATCTATATGGTGTTAATTTCAAAATCAAAAGTATTCATTATTTTCCAAGTGCAAGTCGTAAAATTTTGTTTTTTACGATAAATGGATAACTACAAATTCACAATATTGAAATTTTGCAAAACTTTGTTTAGAATCAAACTGTAATCTGATTTGTGACGGTTTTATTACCATTTACATGTATACAAAGTACTATATGATTCACTTCATAATATAAGAATAAGTCTAGTAAGATTTTTAAATAAGTTCATCAATAATAAACGTTTGGTACCTACCTGGAATGTCCTTTAAACCACATAATAAAACATGTCCTGTGTTTAGTAAATATATATTTTTAAATGTTCTTGTAACAACCAATAGGTGAATATTTCCACCAAATTAAGTCATACACATGATAAATATTATATTTATGACGAAAGCACGAGACTTAAACTTAAATTAACACTAAATGAAACTCAAAAACACTATTAAAATGAGAATATTATCTAAAAACAATTACAAATATCACAAATACAAAATCCGCCCAAAACAAACACATGTAAATAAACAAAAATCCTATTTATAGGTGACAAATGACAGGCGCGCGAAAATTAATTTGAATCGCGAATAGGCGGCCGTGACAATACCGATGTTGACGTCATAAAACCTGCACACCGCTTCATCTATATTCTTACACCATGCCCTCCTTACACTTTCTCAATCTGACATTTTTTTTTTAAATCAACAATCCCCCGCCATTCTGATTTTCACTTTTAATTTTGATTTTTAAAAACTTCACCATCCCAGTATAATTCAATTTTGATAATAATTTTGATGACGTCAGAAATTTCTACATCAATAAATTATGTGTTTAACATATTTGACAGCTGATGTGGAAAGTAGATATTCAATCACGGATGGAAAGTAGATTTTTATCCACACGCGTATGATATAGGGCACTTTTAGTAATACTAAATAGTGCGATATGTGTCACTAAGTGGTCGTAGAAAAATGAATTTTTTGTAAACAGTTTCATAATGTTCAACATTATGTAACTGGTTGCGTAAAGTAGATCATTTTAACATTTGCTGCAATTTCAAAAAAATTTACATTATATGTCAACATTATACAGTGCTTCTCAAAAGTCCCCTCCCCCCTCTTTTCTTTTAAACGGTGGTACTTAGACTGATGAAATTTGGAGGGTAAAAATGAACTATTGTAAGCTTATCTACTAGGGGTAATAGGTGACGTAATAGGCATCGGTGACGTCACCATGCAACTGAAACCAATAATATTAAATGGGACCTTATGGCAAGTGACATCTCGTTTGAAAGGTATTTAGAATACCTATTCAGTCATACTATTTTTCTTTTGGATTTACGATGTTTTTTTTAATATTATTGGTTTCAGTTGCCTGGTTACGTTACCGATAGTGACGTCACATATTACGTCACCTGTTACCACTAGTAGAGAAGCTTACAATAGTTCATTCCCACCCTCCAAATTTCGTCAGTCTAGGTATCACCGTTCAAAAGAAAAGAGAGGGGAGGGGACTTTTGAGAAGCATTGCATAAGTAAATAAATAGATGAAATATCTGAACATTATTATTATCAAAATCAGCGAGTTTATCAAAGCTATCCCCCAACGTGAATCGTGTCAAACTAACTTTACATAGTCTAACAAATTACTTCGTTATATCATCATCAACGACTGTTTAATCAATTTAGGAAAGCACTAATATCGTAATTATTAAGCTAACATTAGGTATCTTTCTATATTACATTAATTTATAAACATTACCTAGATAGCTATATAAATACACACGAGGACTTCACAAAATTAGGTAGGACGTTACATTTTGGAAACAGAGTCGACGTAAGCTCAGTACATAGTTAAAATTGTTTCAATACTGTACTTGAGACCTAAGGGGTATTGTAGTTGTATGATTCACCCCTGACCACCACGCTAAATTGTTATTTTCGCCCCCTTACTGTTTAATTACATTCAAAACCCTTCAAATGCTTCCCTAAATATTCTGAATCCATCAGGGAGTAAAACATGTTCGAAAATGTACTTTAAATTAAAACAGTGCATAAACAAAAATTAAGAGATATATGGACAAAGGATAGAGGACAAAATATAAAAGTTACATAAAAATCGATAAGGTAATGATTTAAAAGATTTATTCAAATCATTTTATTTGGAAATTTTTCGCTATAGAGTTAGTGAATAGGGTTACACCTTTTAAATAAAAAGTGGTCAGAGTTGGCGAAGAATCGCATTTCATTTTTGAAAGTCAATTTCTTATTCAGAATCCCTGCATTCGGTTGAAAAGAAACTTTCGAGGGTGATAACGAATTAAAAGTCTAGTCATACAATTTATTCATTTCTTTGGCCGAGTCTGTTTGAAGGCGGTGCATCTTCTCGCAAAATATTCCACAAGTCTAATCGGAAATTCAGATTAGTATGTGAATCCCCCTTTTCTGGTCTTGGATCTCTGTCACCTCATGCGATATACATAATGGCATCACAGCGGATTTTTAGTAGTGTGCACACCGCGTTTATAGATCATTTTGCGCCGCAGAATATCAATAAAAAGTTGTTACTTTGTTCTACTGTTGAAGTTCCACACCTGACACTAAGAAAAAATATTCAAAACGGTCCTTTTTTGCATAATATGCAAAAACGAAGAACTTTAGGTAGTAAACACAAAAAAAAGTATTTTTTTCTGTTACTTGTCAGAATTTAAGGCATCATAAATAAATACGCGTACTTAATGGAAATTTAAAATTATATAGGACCTATTATATACCTAAATTAAATGTATGTACAGGGTGGGCCACTTGAAAGTTCCACTACCTTTTATCTTCGCTATTAATTCAAATATCGGAATGATTATTTGTTGTTTAAAAGTTTGGAGTCAGAACTTTATTATAACTGATTCAATTATTCTCTGACATCAGAGCGTACTTCCGGTTTTACCAAAAATAACAGTAAATCGGAATTTATTTTAAATTTTTAAATGAAAACATGAAAAAAATTATTTAACATTTTTGGATAAGAATTTTTTATTGAAAATCCTCTGTCAGCTGTCAAAATGGACGCCGTATTGGATAATACTATTTCTAAATGTGTTAATAATAACTGGTTTAAGGAAGAACCACAAGTATCGGATTTTTATTCTAACAGAGAACACTGTACTTTCTCCACGGCTACAGTAGTAGTTGAATATAGTAAAATGAAACTTTGAACAAAATGAAATATTTAATCTAACTTATATTAGGTAAGTTTTTACTGAAATAATTTGCATAATTTGTCAGTTTATGAGGAATATCATCCATTTTTAAATTTAAGTTCGAGGCAACAAACGCCGCTTATTGATAAATTGAAACGCCGATATAGGCAGGTGTGTTTAAAAGTGCTTTAGTTCTTAAGCAATTTCTAGTGGTATAAAGTTATTTTTAACAAATCTATCGACTGACCAATTAGTAAGTCCCAGCATAACTTACATTATTAGATATTTAGTAATTTCCTTAAACTCTATTACAATAAAAGCCACATTTGCATGTCTAGAAGTTCTTTGCTTTTTTTATCAGAATCAATTTTGGGCTATCGAAGATATTGACCTATTCATTCCACCACAGTACATTTATGTCAATCTCTTAAATAAAATGGCTGGAAATAGCGGTCAATCCTCGTTGGGCTTAACAATTGCAGAGTTAACTGTACTCATAGAAAACATAGTGAAAAAAGCAAATACCATTCAAAAAGATATAATAAAAAAAGATCTTCTTACAAAAATCGATAATGTTGAAAAAAGAGTAGAAGATAACACAAAAAAATAACTGCTCTTCAAACACAATTCCAATCATTATTTGGTTTGGTCGTTAAAAAACAAGCCAGATCTGTTAATGAGGTATTGGAAAAATTAAACAATCTTCTAGGGACTCAAATTGGGTGTCAAGACATAAACAATATATCTTTATTGAGTACCAAAGATAATAACAGCAGCCATATTGTCCTAGAATTCGTATCAATCCTACGGAAGAAGGAAATATTTAAAAATGTAAATAAACTAAAAGGGACCGGCATATCTATAGCTAACGACGCCTCATATGAAGATCGAACTAGATACAGAACATTAGTGCATCATCTAAAACAAGCTAAGACTCAAAAATTAACTGCCAAGATTAAAGGATTTCTTTTAGAAGTGGAGGATAAGTTATACAGCGTAGAAGATCTAAAGAAATTAGAAGAATAAGCAATATCTAGCGAAACTGAAGAGAGAGAAGACAAACTCCCAGCTGATGAAGACATCAGAAAATAAAGTAGGGAATAACAACAGTCTTAACAATATCCCTTCTCGTGATAAAGTTTCTTTCACTCCAGTTACAAATGATAGAATCCAAAAATGACTCAATTAAATCAAATGGATTAAATATAAAAATGGTGCTTCAGTGTTGTCCCTTAATCATTCCGTATGTCTCACATATAATTAATAATTGCATTAACAGACATTACTTCCCTAGCAACTGAAAACAAGCTCTTATCAGATCTGTTCCAAAAACTAGTAATCCAACCGAGTTTAAGGATCTAAGGCCTATTAATATTCTTCCAACTCTCTCAAACATACTTGAAAGAATAATAGAAGAACAAATCCGTATCTACTCATAATATTTTACCAGAATATCAGTCAGGTTTCAGACCATCTCATAATTGTGAAACTGCACTTCTAAACGTAACCGATGATATTTTAAAGGCTAGGGATGATGGTAACATTTCGGTTAGTAAAGCATTCGATACTCTTAATCATTCCCTACTGTGTGCCGTACTTCATTATATAGGGTTTTCGCCTGATGACGTAGGTCTGATAAAATGTTACTTAAGTGATCGAAGCCAACGTGTTAAAATTAATTAAATTATTTCTGATTCTATCAGGGTACGATTTGGAGTTCCTCAGGGATTTATATTAGGACCTGTACTATTTACTCTTTATACAAAAAATATCGGAACAGTTTTAAAATCTTGCAAGGTTCACCTATATGCCGACGATACACAAATGTATAGCTCTTTTCATCCAAACAATATTTTACATGCCACTGACCTTATCAACCAAGATCTCAAAAATTTAGCTATATGGCCAAAAACACATGTTCTTAGCATTAATTCGAAAAAAACGAATGTTTTTGTTTTTGGCCCAAATAAATTCTGCCCTGACTCAATTAAATTAAATTTTGAAGGTGATATAATAAAACCGGTAAACAGTGCCAAAAACTTTGGTATAGTCATGGACAATCAGTTCAAATTTAGCAGTCATATTAATATATGTATTCGAAATGGCTTCGTTAACCTAAAAACAATTTATATTAGTCGTCATTACCTGTCATTTAATGTTAAAAAAATTCTATGTGATTCGTTGGTTCTATCAAAATTCAATTATGGAGATGTCCTTTATGGCCCCTGTATTGGGTCAGTTGACAAAAGGAGAATTCTGGTCATCCAGAACTCATGTCTTCGTCTAATATGTGGAATTAGAAAACGACAACCTGTATCCCATACATTAAAAACTTTGAATTGGCTAAATATGGAAAAACGAAGGTTACTTCACGCTGCTTGTCTATTCCATAAAGTCATTAAAAACCGCTTACCTGTTTATTTATATAATAAAATTTAATACGGTTCTGGTACGCATCTCCTAAGTACTCGATATAGACAAAAAATAACAGCTACCCCTCACCGCACGGAAAAATATAAACGCTCCTTTACATACCAAATATTAAAAATATATAACGCTTTACCAAATTAATTAAAATTAAAATCTACACCCGCATTCCAAAAATCATTTAAGCATACTCTTTTAAACGAGTAACATGGCATCATTTTTTATCATGGAAAACTCCTCTTCAAAAAGGCACTCATCGTTCATCGCGTTATTTGGTAATATTCTTTTATAATGTTGTTAATTATTGATAATTTTACTGTTTATTTTTTTTTATAATGTTATTTAAGGCATTCTTGAACTACTATTTGATGCTTTTTGGAAAATGCCTTTTGATAATGTTCACAGATGATGTTCCTTGATAATGTCCCTTAACAATGTTTCTTAATAATGTTCCTTGATAATATTCTATTTTATTGTTTTTCTTTTTTTTTAATTTCTTGATAATGTCCTTTAATGAATAATTCTTAAAAATGTATTTTTATTAATTAGAATTTATTTTAGTTTTAGTCCTTGTTACTACTGTTTAAGATGAAAAACAGAGGTGATGATTTCATTGAAATTATCGTCACCTGATCTTCGGCATTTTGTAAATAGTTATGTAACTTAAAAGGAAAATAAAGACCTATATTATTATTACCTTTTTTCAGACAAATTCAAACTAAATAAAAATACGTCACCGTAGAACTGTCAATCATGAAATTTATGGCTATCTACGATGCTGGCGTGATATTCATAGCCATTGGCCAGTAGCTATTACAGAATGAACATGAGTAAAGTACATAAGAGGCAAGTGTGTGATAATTTTCTTTCAATCTCAAGAGCGAGAAGGTTTTCTTTCTGTTATTATAAGTGGCTTTGGAAGAACTACATTTAGTAGTGGCCGTGGAGAAAAATAATATAATTATTAACGAAGATAAAAGGGGGTGGAACTTTTAAGTAGGCAACCCTATATTTAGGTATTTATAAACAGCCTGCGTTAATTAGAATAGCTAATTATGGTAGTTATACCTAAAGGAAGGATTTTTGTTAAATAATAGCATATTTGATTAATTCTCTTCCCAAAAACACAGTGCAAAAATAAGAACCCATACTTTGCCTAACCTGCTTTTAATTTCCTTCTGATACTTGAATTTGTAATAATTTTGCAAATTTCATCTTCTAGATCGTTTAAACGGCTGAAAGTTTTGCATATTCTTATTTCGTATTTTCCTTTTTTTTTTGTTGTAAAGCATGTGGCAGCCTTTTGCAATTACTTTCTCATCGTCCAAATTCAAATTTGCCGCCACTTGTCCGCACTTGACGAGCAACTTATACTAATTGAGGGATTATTTTAAGCGCTTTCATTTACATAATGTGCTTTTCCTCACGTTTTCCCGAGTGCTTCCCAAACAGATACGGCTTTGAAATATTACCTACCCTTATAAAAAACTTATTAATGTCTAATTAAAAAAAAAAAAAACATTGTGAACTTCAAACTGCATTGGAGAATAAACAAATCAGGCTTAAGCACAATTAGAATTTTTTTTTATTTTATGCCTTTAAAGCAAGGCGTTTGTAGACTCGGATTTTTAAATTTTGAATATTTAAGTGATTACGCAAACTAACCGGTAGCAAATAATTAATGAATGTAATACGTTTTTTTTTTTAAGAAAATCCATTTTTTATATGCCAACCCTGTGCATCCTAAATGGTGCAAAAATAATGGTCCAATTATATTTGAGGGACTTCTGTCCTAATGCCTAAGTGATTCCATTTTATCTTCTTATAAAAGTTGAAAAATTTTCCGCTGAAAAGGGAAGTTTTATTATGAATGCATAAGAAATCGAACATCGAATCGAAGGGTGTTGCTATTATTAGTCAAATGGCTTTGGGGTTAATATAATGATAGAGGAGCTATTGAATAGCGTATCTACTAAATGGATTTTACCTGATTTTACTACATTATTCAGACTGTGAAAAATTAAAATTGTATTCTTGATTATTACTAAATAAAAACTTAAGGATATTGATGGTTGTCAAATCATAATTTTATCTTAAATAGTAAGAAACTAAGACTATGCCACCATTTAATTGTCGGGCGTATCTTAGATTCGCTCTATACTGTTTCGATTATCAACAAAATTAATCTTGTAAACATACATCGGATAAGGAAGTCGACTATTTAGCTGGGCTACTGTTTTAATATTTAATTTATATTGGTAATACAAATTCTGTAAACATATCAAGTTGAGCAAAATACTCGCATATAAATGGAATATTTATTTTTATTAATATAACATGAATTAAGAGGAACAAAATACCTTATTCTCGAAAAAAAAAAAACAACAGTAAAGCTTAAAAAAGGATAAATTTAGCGGTTTATTTATAGTGTTTGGGCATATACATTCAGTCAAAAAGAGTCTCACCAAATTTCAACTTGGCCGAAAATGTAATGGCTCATATTGCAGGCATAAAACTAAATATTTTTTAAAAAATCCCTACAAGTAGTAAAATAAAAATTAAGAGCTAAAATTCAGCAGAGGTGTTTGCCTTTTTATCAGTGAAAACTGGGTGTATGGGTTTTGAAAACACTTAATTTTTAATACGATTTTAAACGATTTGCTTATCTGTATTTTAATTATAGTAAAATAAGACCAAGGAAATCGTATTAAAAATAAAGTATTTTTAAAGCCTATACACTCAGCTCTTACTAATTAAAAGGTGAACACCGTGCTGAATTTCAGTTCTTAATTTCTATTTGACTAGTTGTAGGAATTTTTTAAAAAATTTAGAACATATATTTTCGGCCAATGTTGAAATTTGGTCGGACTGTTTTTGACTGAATGTATACGCCCAATCACTGTAAATTAAAACGTTCAATTTATCCTATTTCAAGCTTTTCTGGGTTTTTCGATAATAAGCTACTGAGTGTCTCTTATTAAAACACATATTTAGTATACCAAAATGCAATGATTTTAAACGAAACTTAAAATAACTAAACGATAAACTAAAATCATACAATGATCCACGGTATCTAGATTGAATATTTAACTTAATTGCTATACTTTCAAATCTTCATGCAGTATAAACTAATAATAAAGGAAGTTATCCGTATATGGTGTTTTATTATTACCTGACCATTATTTGACTACCATAATTCTTCTTTATTTGACAATCTGAGAAGGATAAAAAACCCAGGGCATATTGTGTTTGTGAATATAATTATTGACCAAAAACAAAATGTTTAGCCAACTGTCACAAAAAATTACAGTTTACGGATTTATTAACATCCCTCGTATAACTTTAGAATTGGAAAGCTGTTTATACATTTATTCTAATTCAGTACCTAATTTAGAATGTATTTGGTTTCAGAATCATCCGGTCCAACTTCTGACGACGACTTCTTCCTGTGCGAACCCTCTGGGAACGGAAACCAAAAAATCCTTGACCTAAACTCTCCTGACAGCATCAACGAGGGTATCATCTCATCGTTGAGTGTCTTCTCTCCTAATAAAACAGATATAACCGTTAAGAGGCACCCCTCTCCCTATTATTACGGTGACCTCTACAAATACAGAACAACCGATAATTCAACACAATCTCAGGCGATATTAGAAATTAAGGTGAAAAAAAATCAAAGTCTTCGACCTGAACGCGAAAAAGAATCAAAATATCAAAACACCAACAGGAAATCTAGAAATAATAAAAAATTTCGTAAAAGTTCTAGCTTAGATAATACGTATGAAGTTAAAGAAAAGCTCAGAGCTCGACCGAAGGCTCCCGTAAAGTACAAGAGCTCCAGTGTAGAAACTCAGAGCACCGATTCAAGGTAAGAAACGATAAATTTTTGACATTTTTTATGTAAAATTTAAAGCTCTACATACATACAATACTATGAGTAATAGAATTCAGGAATTCTAAAAATATAAAGTACGTAAAGTATTTCCGTTTAGTACTACCTATCAACACAAACCATTAAGATTACTTCCATGCAATATTACTTGAGCTAAGCGGTTTAAGGACAAATCTGTTTTAATCAGTTTCTACTTCAATTTTTGCCCTCCAAATTCCTTTGAGCCTTGGGGCTTTTTTCCCTAGATTATATACTCGCACTTTATCGATCAGTATTAAGTTGATGAAAATTATTTCGCCGCGTGTAATATCTTCGGGCATTTTTAAAAAATTAATTGTAAAGAAACTGTAGTGGTTGGTTTTTTAACAATTAATCAGAGATTTTTAAATATCAAATTAACAAAATGGCGAGATTAATTAGACAATAAATTGTTAATAATTATTAAATATGAAAGAGGACCGAGATTTGATCCTTGTGGAACTCCGCCATATTTATAAAATTCAATATAAGATAATTGGCGTTCTTGCGAAAATAATTCTATTTCTGCTCTTCTACAGAAAAATATTTTGAAAATAATTATCAGCAAATGTTCGGACAGTCAGACTCTATTAGATTTTAGTAGAACGTTCAATACTTTACATCAAAATCTATTTTAAGCATCTTGTATTATATATATGACAACTACTTTATTATCAATTAAAATTTTTTTGAAAAATTGCAGTGTGTTAAAATAGATAAAAGTAAGTAAATCAATTTTTTTGAATCTTCACTCGGGCGTACCCCATGGTTCCATTTTGGGACCTCTGCATACATTTTAAATCTTATTAATCTTTAAAAAGCTGTAAAATTCACATATATGCCGATGACACTCAGATTTATTAAAGTTTCCCTCCAGATCTATCACAAAATGCATGTGAGGTAATTAATAGAAATCGGCTTCTTTTGTTGTTCAGCAACCGAGTAGTTTACTAATTAATGCTACAAAATGAATCGTTATCCTGTTTGTATCAAATCGTAATCGTGATAAAATTATACAAGAATTAGGTATTGAAATTATTAATGATAGACTAATAGTCCCTCATCTGTTTGGCAAAAAGTAGGACGTCATATTATTTTTGACTTGCTTTTTGTATTTTTCTATAGGAGAGCGGGGTAAAAACATGTACATGTCCCGGTGGTGGGAGCGGTATGTGACCTGTGAAATTCAAAGTAAAGTTGCTTATCGACGATTTTTCCAATTTTTCTGAAAATGAAATATATATTTCTAGATGTCAATAAAAATAAAAAATCCCTTTGCAAACATTTTCTATCGTCTGGTTTAATTTTAATTTTGGTCCATATTTAAAAGTAGCATTAAAAAAATACAAAAAATAAATATACAAAAATATACAAAAATATACAAAAATATACAAAAATATACAAAAATATACAAAAATATACAAAAATATACAAAAATATACAAAAATATACAAAAATATACAAAAATATACAAAAATATACAAAAATATACAAAAATATACAAAAATATACAAAAATATACAAAAATATACAAAAATATACAAAAATATACAAAAATATACAAAAATATACAAAAATATACAAAAATATACAAAAATATACAAAAATATACAAAAATATACAAAAATATACAAAAATATACAAAAATATACAAAAATATACAAAAATATACAAAAATATACAAAAATATACAAAAATATACAAAAATATACAAAAATACACAAAAATATACAAAAATATACAAAAATATACAAAAATATACAAAAATATACAAAAATATACAAAAATATACAAAAATATACAAAAATATACAAAAATATACAAAAATATACAAAAATATACAAAAATATACAAAAATATACAAAAATATACAAAAATATACAAAAATATACAAAAATATACAAAAATATACAAAAATATACAAAAATATACAAAAATATACAAAAATATACAAAAATATACAAAAATATACAAAAATATACAAAAATATACAAAAATATACAAAAATATACAAAAATATACAAAAATATACAAAAATATACAAAAATATACAAAAATATACAAAAATATACAAAAATATACAAAAATATACAAAAATATACAAAAATATACAAAAATATACAAAAATATACAAAAATATACAAAACACCCAAGGCGGACTCATTGTTGTCTAGGGATCTTTCTATCCGGCCAGCAACTAGATGAAGGGCTGAATCAGTAGATCTGCCTGGGGTGTATGCATGTTGGTTTGGGTGTAGTGGTGTTGTAATCACCGCATCCCTTATGTACCTTTCGCATAGTCTTTCCAATGTCTTCATAGAAAACGATGTCAGACTAATTGGTCGGTATGTTTTTGTGACAGTGTAATCCATCCTTCCAGGTTTGGGTATAAATACCACTTTTACCTCTCTCAATTTTTTGAGGATATACCTCAAAGCTAATGAGGATCTGAATATACCCACCAGGTGCGGTGTGAGTTCTTCTAGACCCCACTGAAGTAGGGCTGGATAGATACCGTCAGGTCCTGGTGATTTAAATGGAGAGAAGCTGGATATTGCCCATCTAATTTTTTCATTGTCTACAACGTGTTTGGTAGTTTGCCATGGCTCTTCCTAAAAGGAGAGATAAGCGAACATTTTTCTGGTTTGAACTTGATAATAGCAGAAAGCAGGAAAGGCATAAAAGTAATATCTTGATCATTGTCTAATCTAAGGTAAATACATCCAGATTCTGGGTCTGGAAACAATGAAATAAATCTTGAATATTTTCTAAGTTATTTTTGTGGATAATTAAACTTTTTTAAAACATTTTGTCGTTTAATTTATATCTATGATAATTGACCTTGGTTCCCTATCTGCAATTGTGTTTGCAGTAGACGAGATATAACAGGCAAAAACTAAAATATCCCTCACCTCACACAATTTCTATCATTTTTTTTATTGTTGCAGAGACGCTCCAAATGGCAATTCAATGCCTCCAAATCCAGTGACTGTTACAGTTTACGACGACTATGGATTAGAAGACATGACACGTCAACGTCATGTATACGAAACAGCCTTCGACTGTCGTATCAGTAAGTCAGACGACGATCTAGACCAAATCGACAAAGTGAGCAATCACCCGGTGCTTATACATGTCAGCAAGGTCTGGGAGACCCACCCTGTTAAGGAACCCCCAGCAGACAATGGGACGCTTAATAGAAAAATTCGAGGACGGGATAGGGAAAGTTGTTCTAAATCCAGCCAGGAAGACAATAAATCGGTTTTAGCTCTTTCGCATGATATTCAGGTGAGTATTATTTAATATTTTTAAGTAATAACTTATTTTGACGCGCCTTGCAAAGTTTTTTCTGGGTTGAGAATGAGACTGAGTTGTCACGCTTGACTATGTAATGCGCATTCGGGTAAACTCGACTTGAGGAGTCGATTTCAAAGCGGGCAGCTCAGTTTCATTCATAATCCAGGATAACGCGTCGTGGATTGTGTTGATATTTACATCGTATTTCTAATTATTACTGACAATAATTTCTTGATTAAATTTGTCTTTTCTTAAGGTATAATTTAGTACTCATACTGTGTCCCAAATAAATTATTTGATTACTTCATTTTATTTGTTTTGATTTGGTTGTCTGTTCGTTTGTTACGTCATGACGAATTTTCAGAAGCTGCATCTAGCGGAAACTGATGAAAACAATTCCGCCTCATCCAGTGGTCTTCCTCTTCGAGGGAACACCCCCTCGCCACCGTCCACAGCTCCATTACCAGCTAAATTTCACGGGAAAGAACACACAATGAATAGTATAAGAAGCGCTCCAAACCTACCCTCTCATCCAAAATCACGGCACCTAAATAGTAGTGATAGTCTCAAATTACGCCAAGGCAGTGCTTTCGAGATAGAGGTATATTTACCAACATACTGATTGACAAATCAATACAAATAAATGATTTTTTTATTACATAGTTCGGATGCAGCTCTAACCAATTAATCTCGGAGTTCAAAGGAAGGCCAGTTCATTCAAAGGACTCGGATAAAGAGAGAATTTGTGAAATTAAGGGTAGGCCACGAAAAGAAGTTCTTCTTATGAATAAGAGGTCCAAGGGTAGTCTTTTAGAATTTAAAGGAAGAAGGATACGGCACAAGTATTCGAGTACGGAAAGCATGACGACGAGTAGTAGCGGAGGAAGTATGGAAAGTATTAAAAGTAGTACTAGTGAAGGTAATAGAAGTACGTCTAGTTCGGAGAGTAGACAATCTCCCTCTCTAAGCTCACATAGTTCCGATTCTGGCGGTAAGTCCTGCTCTAATTTTCTACTAACTTTATTTTCATAATCCACCTATTTCAGGAAATCCCAAAAACTATACCGTCCCTCAAAGCTCAGGGGGTTTTTTAGGCAACAAGCTCCACATTCTTAGTCCAATTTCAGATAAGTCCTCGCAGGAACCAATGTCGGAAACATCGGATAATAATAGAAATAATAATTCCCAAAAGTGCTCACCAGAAGAAGTCCAACCCATACCGGAAAATGTAAAAACCAAACGGCGTCTACCTCAAAATAAAAATCTACTAAATTTGGGGTTCCATACAACCAATCCGGAAATTCAGGGTTCCGATAGCGGCATTTCCATTCAATCCAGAGAGGTGAGTCGCTTTTTTTCTTGAAATAAAAGTGTTTCATGTACCTACAGAGCTTTACACGATTAGTGCCTGTCAAAGATTTCACAAAAAGTACACTCAAAATCTGAACTGTCTACTAAAGTAATAAACGTTTTCATTATCACAGAATTAGAATTAGAAGGTTTGTTAAGAATTGAAAAAAGTAGTGCATTGGGATAAATGTTAACTAACATCGAAAAACTTTTACCGCAAATAAATTGGTTTTCAATTATTTCCTTTTGCAGTATACATATATTGAAATTAATATGATTTTCCTATAGAACTGGTTCTTGTGAAATGCTTAGTGCAATCCCATAATATTTGATATTGTTATAATGAGAAAAGTTAGGATAATTCAAATATAAAATATAATACGTGGTAATCCGTTTAAAAATCACAATTTTGTTCCAGACTGAAGTTGTTGAGCACCCTGTATATTCGAAAATAATTTTAAATATGCAGTTTAATGTTACCTACCTTCTATATTTGTTTTTTTATATTTCTAATAGTGCTAGAGATATTGTATTTTTGTACAGTAATGGATCACCCTACACTGAGAGAAACGTTTGTTTAATACATATTAATAAAGTTTATTATTATTTAACATATCATAAATTTGGATTTGGCGGAACTTACGTAAGTTCACTATAATAAGTTAAAAATAATCAATTATTTGCTTATATTAAACGTATTCACTAGTTTAAACGTAAATCAGATTTATTAATATCAAACAAATAATAAGTTAAACGTATATTTTATATTACAGTTTATTTATTTATTACCACACTATTGTGTTTCCAAGAAATCTTTATAATTTAGTTATCAAATGACAAATATTATATTAATATCTTGTGGAATTTCATTTTCAGCATCTGAATCCATATTATTTGTTAATTTGAAAACTCACAAATCAAGTTTGACATAAACAGTAAATTAAAAATCAACGAACTGTCACTTGACAATAAATTGCAAGGCAGCCTGGATTATCAAACAGCGATTGGAAAAATTGAAAAAGAGGGACCGGTAAAGACTATTTTTACCGGTCCCTAGAGTCTACTTTCTGGTCTAGACCGCCAAAACGTTACTTTCTGGACGAAAAATTGTCCAGAAAGTGTATATTTTCTGGTCGGTCTTAAAAAATAAGTACATACAGATTCTATTATTTTTTACTCTAATAATAAACAAATATACTATATGCTTTAAAAGTAATTTGTAATGGATAGACGTACCAATATATAAATTTGTTAAAACTTACCTTCATATAGTGTGTAAGCTTTTTCCAAGAAAAATCTAATGCCTGATAGAAACAATAGATTTGTTAACACAAAGCATATCAACTGGAAGCATAAAAAGTTTGTTGTGATGAGGCCTTAAAACTTGAAATTTAGCTAGGCATTAATTTCATTCAGATAAAGTATTTACATATATAAATAAAACGCTGAGATAAATTAACTGTAGCTTTATAAGGCCCAATTCCACCGCTAGTAGTTAAGAAATAAATCAGTTTAAAAAGACATTTTTCTATTAAAAATGTCATTTTAAATTTGGCTTATTTATTAACGACTATCGGTGGAAATGGACCTTAGTAAAATCGTAACATTAAAATTTTCCATAAAAAAGTCCCCATCTCTAGCAACATTTTCAGTGATTAAGTTATCGATTCAGGTTTTATTTTTGTTTTAATAAAAGGAGTCTTTATCATTAATAACAAGTTTATAGATGAGAAATACGTTTTTCATAAATTTTTAATGTAATTTGTGGAAATAAAATAGGTATTTGTAAACCAAAGGCTATAAATATAGAGTTGATCTTTTTCGGAAGAATCAGAAATTTACGGCCGAGGCCAAGTAACTTCTGGTGAGTAATATTACAATAGATAGACATATATATTTTTTTTTCATATAGACAATTTTTTACAATTCATTATGGTTCTTCAAAAATAAAACAATAATAATATCTGTATACTATAAAGTAATTATAAACAATATTTAAAATTCAAAAAATCCTCTACAGAATAGACATATATATTTTTAAAAACTTTTTGAGCTTATTCTTATATAAAATATATGTTTTACAGTTTTTTATAAAATCCGGATGTTTGTGGTGGGTCCTATACATTTAAGAGACCTTTTAGTTATGTATGATGGTGGGTGAGTTTTTCCGAGTTTTCCTTACCTGTAAGTCAAATGGCACCATCAATCATCTTTAAGTGGCCCCGGAGCGCCACGGCAAATAATAATAATAGCCGTCCCTTTCCCTGCACAAGCTCAGCTTTTGGGGTTAAAATTCACTCGTAAGGGGGTGAATTAGGGAGAGTATTATTATTATATTATTATTTAAACTACAGTGTGTCTACTTAAGTTGAAACCATATAGAAAAAATGTTATTCTTGATTTTAGGAAAAAAAATTATTCTTGATGAAAAGTCCTGCATGGCTCAAAACTTAAAATGCAAATTTTTCAAGCCGTATACGAGGTTTGTCAAAAAATATGAATTTTACTCAAGAGTAAAGTACGTTCATTTTTGACAAAATCGAAAATTTTCATTAAGAAAAGTTGATTATAATTGAAAATTACATTCAAATATGCAATTACACCGATCTATCTGAAACAACAGATTTTTTTATTTTTTATAAACTTTTCTACACATTGGTTGTAAATATCTGAAAACGTTATAAATTTCGTTAGCTTTGGAAACATTTTCTCTCTTCTATACTATAAACATGATACGCTTTCCTTTTCTTGATGTTTGTGAAGAATTTAGCAATTTTCTTAATGAAAATTTTCGATTTTGTCAAAAATAAACGTACTTTACTCTTTAGCAAAATTCCCCCTATGGGGTCTATTCTGTAACAATTCCTTTATATTTTAACGGCCTTTAAAAATATTTTCGTATTCACTAACTTACTTCTGTCATTATTTAAACGGATATATTTTAACGGCCTTTAAAAATATTTTCGTATTCACTAACTTACTTCTGTCATTATTTAAACGGATTCCTTTAAAATAGTCCTCAAATAACAATCATTTTTAAAGGGATGTTAAAATTCACCTTTAATTTTTAACGGTTTTGAATTGAAAATTGAGGATTTGTATGGTTATGTTTTCAAACTAGTACAAATGAATCTTAAATGCTATGTTGCCAAGTGTTCTCCTGCCATTTTTAAGGGAATCCGTTAAAATAAATAATTTTTAACAGGCCTCTAAAATTTGTGTAAACAGAATACCATTTTTGGTTAAAAAAATTAACGGGCCCTAAAAGTTTCATTTTTAAGGGCCTCTAAATTTTAACGGATGTGCTACAGAATAGACCTCTATTCCTACCACGCTCAGCGGGCGATATTGGCATTCAATTTTAAATATACAGTTCACTGGGTTTGACGTTTGCCACCTCTATACCTACCTACTAAAGGCCTTTGCAATTTCTGTCCCTACTCTATGTAAAATATATCTTTATATACATGTAATCTGTAAGGTGTTCGAAATGACAAAATTGATATAAGTTTTCGCACTCACTTCCTGTTATACAGGGTGTTCTGTGATGATTGTGCTTTACCAACCATTTAAGGGGGGTTTTTTGATAATTTTTTGCAATTTAGGTCCTCCTGTCGAGATATTTAGGTCTCAATATTGCGAAAAAATATAGTTTTTAATTTTTTTTTGAAAACGGTTAGACTTAAAAATTGTAATTTTGGTACACATTATTCTTTAGACGAACCCTATTTTGTGCTGGTGTCTCTTCTTCCAGTTCATGTTCCTAAAGGGTAAAAATTAGTAATTTTTTTAAAATTTGTTTTTAATGTTTTTCTTTAAAAGCCAATTATAACAAAAAATTAATAAGCAGATACTATACGTAATTTAAAAACTTTTCACTCTGGTAATTATTTCGTATTATTAATAGTTTAGAACTCGTTTAAAAAAGGAAACAAATTGCAAACTTTTATAAGAAACCCCCCTTTTAAATGGTTGGTTGAACTTCTTGTTAAAATATTGAAACATCATTACGGAACACTGTTTGATATTTGTTGTACTTTCTGAGAGATCCACGGTACTTAGCATTGTGAAAAGCCCTGTAAAATAAATATTTAAATGAAAAATCCTAACAAAACAAAACTTCAACAAAGGGCATCAAGTCGAGATTCAGCTTCACTGGAGCCGAATTATCAGCGCCACCTAGCCAACATGATTTTTCCGATTTGCCATTCGACATGCCGAAATTGCGTCGGCGAAGAGCCGTCCCAGAGGCGGCCTGCACCTCAGGTAGCGCGACATCGGTGGATTTGAGGGATTTGCCCTTCGATATGCCCAAGTTACGCAGAAGAATGAGACTGCAACCCTCCAACTTGGAGACTAGCGCGTCCCAAGCGTCTTCTAGTCAAAGCGTCGTGGAGGCTGATAGACAAGGTATGTTCTTATTAGACAATTAATTTTTCATTACTGTTCTTTTATGTTTACGGATCATGAAAAAAATATACAGGGTATCCCATTAGTGCGTAACTGCTTGATATTGCAATTTTTGTTACAAACAAGTTTCAAATAAAAGTTATATATTTCATTGGGAAAGAAATTTATTTTAACTGTTGATGGATGCGCTTTCAGAAAAAAAAATCCTTATTTTGAATCTTTCGCTCTTTATAAACGAAATACAGGGTGTTTTATCAATTTTTGCGATTTCCTTCTTGACTCATAAGTTACGAACACCACCTTGTATATATTTTTGACATGATGAATGATTGTGGTATTTGGTCCTAAATACAGCCCTGTAATTACATTTTCATGTGTTGTGGATGTACACAAGTACAAGTACCTATCAACAAAATATTATGTAGTTTTTAAAAATATCCTTGGTTAATAATTAATCTTTATGACGCAATAAAATTAACAAAATCCGTCCGTTTTCATTCTCTACTCACAAAATGTTGATAAAGAACAAATAAAACATCATAGGATTCAGGTTTTTGTGCTCTTTTCAAATATAAAAATTCAAATTCATATACAGGGTGTTGTTTTAGATGGATCAATTTAATTATTTTTTGTAAATACGGACCTGGATTCCTTTTGTTCTTTATACCTCAGAGTAAATTCGGTAAGTAAAGGAGAATAACCCATACAGCACAAACATATTTTGGAAATATTTCAAAAATGCTACATTGAAATATTTGTAATGTTGCATAAATATTACGAAACGTCCCAGAAACATTTCTAAAATGTGCCTGAAATGTAAAAATGTCTTGTAAATTTAATAGTTCACATTAATATTTCTGAAATAAAAATTTGACATCTTTCAGAAATATTACACAGTAATATTTCAGAGATGTACCTACTTTAGTTTTATTTCATAAATATTATAAAACGTCGTAGAAACGTTTTTAAAATATTATTAGACTATAAAAAGAAATTTAAAAATATTCATGTTTATTTAAAATAAACAAAACAGAAACATTGATTCTTAAACAAATAAATAATTTTTAAACATTATTTCATGAAATATAAAGGCGAATCGCTTCATTTCCACCAATTTCTTTAAATGTACTAAAACAAATTAATTACAGGTACTTAAAAAAGGATTTGATACAAATTATTTAATTAACAATAGTTTTATTAATATTGTTTTAAATTGACTATAATAAAACAAACAATACTCATGACTAAACAAAACATGAAGCTCCGCTTTTCAGTCAGAACTGTAGAACTAATAAATAAGACTAGGTGGAGGGGCAGCAAATGTAGGTTATATTTAGATAAAAATTAGACTAAAACTGCCTGTAAATTTGATACATGAAATGGCGTCACTCGTCTCAATAAATATATAAAGTAAATAAACCGAACCTAACTTACAAGCTTTATTTCTGTAGTAACCTCACCTCAAATTTATAAGGCATATTCTGCTTCCCATATAACAGCGCAACGCATAAATAACAAAAAAAAGCAAATGGAAAAAACCGACAACAAACGCAAACTTATGATTATTTAGAATATAAAGGTTGCCTCTGTCTGGACATAGTATAAAATAAAATCACTACATAACCCATCTTTTTCTTCCTCCTCTTCTTACAAATCCATAATTCTTTATTAAGTGTTGGCCTTTTACAACATAACCTGTTTGGTAACTTTTTTTTGTATCATTTATACCATGTTTCAGAAACATTTTCAGTGAAATATTTAACTAAAATATTATTTCAGAAACTTTTGCTTGAAATGTTGAATCACTTCTGAAATAATGTGTGCTGTATGGAAAGTGAGCAAAATACAAAAACATATACAAGGTGGTATATAACTTATGAGTCAAAAAAAATCGGCAAACTTCATAAAATCCCCTGTATTTCGGTTATAAATGGCGAAAACACCTCGGTGGTCTCCATCCACAGTTAACGTTTGTCCCTTACTCAATGAAACATCTTGTATAAATTTGAAAAAAACATACTGTAGAAATATTTTTGGAGTTGCTTGGCAAATAAAAAAATTGACCACCCTGTATTTTCTTACAGTTTTAGTATAGCCTGGTAATACTGCAATCAACATTAAAATATTTTTGAAAGATTTTACAGTGTTGCAATGTAATTAACTTTGTTTTGAAATTAGAAGATGCTCTTAATAAAATTATCATAATTGAGGTAGATTAGCAATGATTAAAAAATTGTTTAAAATAAATATTTATAAGGTATCAAGTTAACAAATAGTGATAATAGAAATTTTTCATTTTATACAGAGTGATTTGAAATATATCTGTCATAAATGTGGCTAATTTACCCATTTTTGCAAATGCAACACCCTTTACATTATTTTAGTATTAGACTAGTTATTGATTTTTCTATCCAAAGATACCAACATGTTGACCTACTATGCATATACAGGACGTCCCATCAGTGCGTAATTGACCGATAGTTGGTTTATAAACGATTTACGAAAAAAGTTTGGATACAAAAGTTGACGAGGAAAATAATTCAAATATACAGGGTGGTCCATAAATGAGGGAGAACCAAACTTAAACTTTTTTATTATTTCTGACAAATGGTTTAACAATAATTAAAATAGCACTTTACCACAATTCCAAATTTTAAAAAGCCAATTAGATCAATATGTCAATTTTTATGATAAAACCATTAAAGATAGGAAAATTAATATGCCCATGTATAACGTTTGTGCACAGTGAAATTACGGTGACATTATTAGTAAGGGTAGAATGGCATTTTGGCTCTAATTTGGGTTAATTTTTACTACAGAATCTAACAATTTTGAAATTAAATATTTAGGCAATCGTTTGAGCTGTAAATATGCGGTTTGTGGCATTGAGCTTTTCTCTTTGAACTCTTCAAAATGATGTATAGAAATATACGATAGC
Source organism: Psylliodes chrysocephalus (assembly GCA_927349885.1). Lineage (NCBI taxonomy): Eukaryota > Metazoa > Arthropoda > Insecta > Coleoptera > Chrysomelidae > Psylliodes > Psylliodes chrysocephalus. The sequence goes on along the minus strand of OV651826.1, from coordinate 13,031,347 downwards.
TCAAAATTTCGAAAATCGATGGTGACTTTTTAAATTTTTAGAGAGAAAAATTTCTCCACGCTCACCAAATACGGATGCGATGTGCATTTTGTGCAATGAAACGTATTGGTATGCGTCTGTATAAAATTAGTGCGCAAATGAGAGATTTTAGATAAGGGTTTTTGTTAAATATCTCGGCAACCACTTGATCTGGAAAGATGCGGTTTGTGACATTGAATTGCAATATCTCAAAATTTAAAAAATCGAAAAGTTGTTTTCAACATTTTTAAGTAAATATTTTTTTATTTGCTAGGCAAATGTATAACACTGTATATCAAAAATATTTTTAAACTTAAGCCTTTTTCAAATTCATATAACTTTAATTTGAATCTTGTTTGTAACACAAATTAAAAATCCGAGTAATTACTAGGGTTGCCAGAAGTCACGCTTTAGGCATATTTGCCACGCTTTTTGACTTGCTTGTATGCGCAACGTCACAGTACTAAAATGGCCCGCGTATTTGAACCTGATGCTCTGTCATCATGGTTGTCACACTTTTCACTTTCGTAAATCTGGCAACCCTAGTAATTACGCACTAATATTTAAATAGTTATCTGCAAAAAATGTTTCTAATGGCAATGACTGACAAAGTTAGAGATACGAGTCACGTCCGTGATAACTATGCATGGGTCTGACACTTAAAAAAAAAGAATAGAATAAATCCGACATGCATGAATTTTTCGAAGACCTACTTTAGAAACATTTTTTGTCGATCACTGCTTATATTATGAACAGATTTTAAACAATTATTATATAAACAAAAACACATTGCTGTTTTTGTGCATACTTCTTAACCAAAAAGTAATATCTCTAATGCGACTAGCTCGGTTCGCTGAAATCCAAAAATAAAACTCCATATTTTTTACTTATCTTTGAAATATATCGTGTAGAAACCAATCTATCACCTATCACGTACTTTTAGTTGGCGTTTGGGCATACATTTGGATCGCCGCCCGTCACTAACTTATCTGCTCCTTCAAGCGAAAATGTCAAACAAGATTGAACACGTTTTAATAGTAACGGCTTGTATTATAATTTGTAATCGATTGCTTATCTTCAGGACTGGATTCAATTTGGGAAAATAATACACGGAATTAGATGATTCGCGAAATTTGTTTGACATCTTCTCCGTTATCAATATACAATTTGTTTTCACTATAAATATGTACAGAGTAGCTAAAAAATATGTAGGTATTTAAAAAAAATTAAAAACTTTTCTTCTTTTATTATAACTACCTATATTAACAATTTATTTGCAAAAGTATATTTTATTACTATGAATATGTCATTAAGCAACATTATCAAATAATTGAACCTGTTCGCTTTGTACAAATTTATTTTTGTTACTCGTATATTTACTATAACATTTGGCAAATTTAAAGGCTACAGAAACTACTAATAAAATACAAATTAAAGCAAGAAACACAGAATAATTACTAGTGTTAGTTTCAAGTTCTCCTCGCAAATAATCGTTCTTGTGAGTACTATCAGATACAGGAGAGTCAAAATGAATTCTAAAATTTTCCAAATACTTATAAAACTTGCTGTTTTCGAACCCGCTATTGAAATAATTAAACATGCTGCTGTTTTCGAAATTCGTTCTAGATTCTTCGAGCTTATTCAAATATCTAACGAAATTACTATTGTTAAAATCATTGTTGAAATAATTGTATAAACCCCTACTGAATTCTATCGTGTTGTTTTCGCTAGATTTTAGGCCCTCTAAAAATTTGTAAAATTTACTTTTTTCGAAATCTTCATTGAAATATTTAAGAGTGTCCGAACCGTTAAAACTTTGAGAATTTATAGCTTTAAGACTCTCTAAATACTTGTAAAAGTTGCTAGTTTTAAAATCTTTATTGAAGTAATCATACATAATACTGCTTTCTGAACTGTTTAATTTTGATGAAATAACATCTTTCAGATAATTAACGAGTTCTTTTTTAAACTTAAAATCAGAACTATCGAATTCATCACAAACTATTCCATGAATGTTTGAATTATTCCAAGCAGTTCCTCTAATAAGTTTCTTATCAAAATCGTGCACTATTTCAACTAAATCGATGCAAGAAAAATCATTTTTATCCAGATTGATTGTGCTCAAAGAAGGCAAATCTTTTATTATTTGTTTGGAATCAAAATCCTGCAAATCATTGTTGTTAATGAGTAAAGTATTTAAATTTCTCAGAGAATGTAAATATCGTTTTAAAGAAATCAGTTGATTGTACGAGAGATCTAAATATTTCAAATTACTTAAATGATCAAATACACCGTAATTTAAATCACGAATTTTATTATGCGATATATCCAAATAGTATAAATTTGTAAATTTTACGAACAAATAACTGGGAACAGAAATCAGACCATTACCTCTAACATTCAAGTACTTCAAACTGATCAAATTAGTTACATTTTTTATACTACTTGCGTTTAGTAAATTATTACTTATATCTAAAAATTGAATCTTTAAATTTGCCGAGCAATTATTTGCAAGAAGAGTATGTATTTGATTGAAACTAACGTTTAGCACAACAACTCCAGGCATACAAATATCTACGGTACTTACATTGTTATTTGACACATCAAAATTTTCAATTCGACTTGCTGAAGTCTTTAAGATCAATTCGGAAATATTGTTTTCGCTTAGATTTAGTTGCTTCAAATTTTGAATTTGCGCTAATACAGTATCGTCAAACATAGGTAATAAATTTCTTGATAGATTTAAATACAACAAACCCAATATCCCTGTCAAACAGTTTTCATCCAAATGTTTAATCTTGTTCATAGATAAATCTAGATTGGTTAACTGTACTAACGAATTAAACACTCCGGGTGGAACTTCACTTAATTCATTATTTGACAAATTTAATCGTTGTAGATGGTAAAGTCCGGTAAAACTTCCAGGTGATATTTTTTTAATAAAGTTTCCGGTTAAATTTAACGAAAGCACACTTGAGATTTTCAAAAATGATGAGGAAGGCAATTCAGAAATGTTAGATTTTGATATGCTGACTGTAAAATAATCGCAGTTGGAACATTTTTCTTCTTTAGAAAAAGGAAGGCTCTCTCCGGTACAAATCAACAGTAAATTTCTCCGATCATTATAGTAGTATCTTCTTTGCGGATCACGCAATTCAACATAATTGCAAGCTGAATTAATCATTCCAAAAAAATATGTAATCAGAAAGAGACAAGAAATTCTGTAACAAAATTATATTATTATTTTTTAATAATAAAAATTTTGTACTACCTAAACAGACTCCCAAAATTTCTATCATCTTTAAAATTGATGCAATTATTTCCCTCCTTTGAGAAAGTAAACTTTACAAACCACCCATGTATCTACACAATTAACAGTTTTAGTTTACCTTAAGTACTGGGACATCTTTAAATTCACAATAACAAAACATTTATACAAATGACAGACACTGCTCTATAAATGATACACTCATAAAAGGAAGCGTTCGTTCTACAGACAAAAGATTATAATTATCAATTATTGATAAACTTAATAAACAATACAAATAACTCCAACTGATACGTGTTAGTCAACTACTCTATTCTAGGAATGCCTCCTGATAAAGCCATGACCACATACAAAAATTTAAACAACATTTTCAAATTTAAAAAAGGACAACCCTGTTTTTTACTAACGGTTTTTCAGGGAAGACAGACAAAATTAAAATCAACAAAAACTCATAACTGTACCATTATCGTTCTAGTAAGCTCATTAAAAATTGACTTATAATGTTGTTCTCAACAAGGAGAAGTCTAAACTAATCAAAATTTATTAATAATAACTTTTATTTACGCGACCCTAACATCGGTCGTGGTCCCGCTCGAAGGCCACACAAAAGAGAACACTTCTCTTAAGCAGCAATGAGAAGAAATCCTTTTATTTATGTACATAGAATGTTATTATAAAAAACTACTTGTAAATATTGTAAATAAAGACCTTTTGAAATGAAATGAAATTTTCAAATTTAAATACCAACCCGAGAAATGAGGCTGAAGCTAGCAGACAAACTAACAGACAAACCGCGCGGCGTCCCCTAATATTTTGATATTGTTATTCGACAAAATCTTTGGTTTAGGTGGACTTTAGTGTCATGAAAGTTTAGAAATAAATGAATATTAGTGTATCCATTGAAAAAAATGGATTAATTCAATTTAAATTATTAGTTAAAATAAGACAATACGATTATAAATATAATTTTTATACCAAACAATCCAAATATTCATTAGGTTTTTGTTAATTGATTAAACAAAAAATTATGGCCGAGCAATGATTTAAAATATATTTTTTTAGTCTTTTTAAAGTCAGGTGTTTTGTCGTCAAACGACTATAAGAACTAAGAGACCAAAAAAACACATTTAGCACGAGATTACAAATATAATTTTTATACCAAAAATTTAGTACACCACTAGCAATAAAATAGATAAAAAATCATTAAATAGCAAGACCTCTAATTACATTTTTTAGGTCTTTAAAAATGCGCGGTTTCGCGGAAAAACATTCTACCAAAATATCAAAAACCAATATTTAGCACGAAATTCGAGATATAATTTTTAATACGAATGATTCATTACATTAGTATCATTCAAAAACCCAATAAATCATTATATAGCAAGACCTCCAAATACGTTTTTTAGGTCTTTAAAATGGCGCAATTTCGATGATAAACATTACTTTATCAAAATGACAAAAACCAATATTTAGCACGAAAATTCAGGTAAAACGTTTAGTATGAATGACTCCGTACATTAATATAATTCAAAAAAATAATAAATGATTACATAGCAAGACCTGTAAATACGTTTTTTAGGTCTTTTGAAAAGCGCGGTTCCGCGGATAAACCTTACATTATCAAAATAACAAAAAACAATATTTAGCAAGAAAATCCAGGTATAATTTTTAGTATGAATGATTCAATACATTATTATAATTCAAAAGAAGAATAAATCATTACATAGCAAGACCTCCAAATACGTTTTTTAGGTCTTTAAAATGGCGCGATTCCGCGGATAAACCTTACTATATCAAAATGATAAAAACAAATTTTTTATCACGAAAATCCAGGTATAATTTTTAGTATGAATGATTAAATACATTATAATAATTCAAAATAATAATAAATCATTACATAGCAAGACCTCCAAATACGTTTTTTAGGTCTTTAAAAATGCGAGATTCCGCAGATAAACCTTACTTTATCAATCGTTTCTATGTAATGATTTATTATTTTTTTAAATTAAAATAATGTACTGAATCAATCATACCAAAAATTATACCTAGATTTTCGTGCTAAAAATTGTTTTTTGTCATTTTAATAAAGTTAGTTTTAACCGCGGAACCGCGCTTTTTAGAAGACCTAAAAAACGTATTTACAGGTCTTGCTATGTAATAATTTATTATTTTTTTGAATTATAATGATGTATTGAATCATTCACACTAAAAATTATACCTGGATTATCGTGCTAAATATTGGTTTTTGTCATTTTGATAAAGTAAGGTTTATCTGCGGAATTGCACATTTTTAAAGATCTAAAAAACGTATTTGGAGGTCTTGGTATGTAATGATTTATTGTGTTTTTGAATTATAATAATGTATTGAATCATTCATACTAAAAATTATACTTGGATTTTTGTGCTAATATTGGTTTTTGATATTTTGGTAGAATAATGTTTTTCCGCGAAACCGCGCATTTTTAAAGACCTAAAAAATGTAATTAGAAGTCTTGCTATTTAATGATTTTTTATTTATTTTATTGCTAGTGGTGTACTAAATTATTGGTACAAAATTGTATTTGTAATCTCGTGCTAAATGTGTTTTTTTGGTCTCTTAGTTCTTATAGTCGTCTGACGACAAAACACCTGGGGGTTAATTTTTGAATCATTCGCCACCCTGACGTATGCGAAAACGTATACTTTTACCTAAACTGTATTTTTGACTTAGTCGATTCGTTTTCGCATGCGAAATTGACGTCACTTGCGAATAGGCATTAAATAGGTTTTGCAATGACATGACGTTTATTCATCTCGGTAAAGCAGTTTCATACTAGGTTTCTATTGGCAGATCATCGAATTTTGCTAAAATAATCTACAACTCTTCGGTAGATTGATCTGTTTGCAAAATATTTATCGAAGAGCATTCAAAAATATACTTTCCTTGACGCCTGTGATAAATGTCATATGCCAATTGACGCATACTACTTTTAGCGAATGGTTTCAAAAATTAACCCCCTGACTTTAAAAAGGCCAAAAAAATATATTTTAAATCATTGCTGGGCCATAATTTTTTGTTTAATCAATTAACAAAAACCTAATGAATATTTGGTATAAAAATTATATTTATAATCGCATTGTAAATGTGTTTGTTTCGTCCCCGTCTTTGTGTAAGATTATCTTATTTTTAACTAATAATTCAAATTGAATTAATCCATTTTTATCAATAAATACACTAATATTTATTTATTTCTAAACTTTCATGATACTAAAGTCCACCTAAACCAAAGATTTTGCCGAAACACAATATCAAAGTATTAAGGGAACGCCGCGCGGTTTTTTCTGCTAGTTTGTTTGCTAGCTTCAGCCTCATCCCGAGAATACTGGAAACCATGACCTCATATTCTGCCGTCCTAGCAAGAAAGGTTCTATCTGCAAAATTAGCAGTTTTTTTATTTCTTTTCATTTGTTTACATTTTATTTTTCTTGATACCAAAACGGAATGTCGTAATAGCATTGTAAATGTAAAGGTACTAAAATGTTAAAGAGTTACACAAAAAAGGTTTAGAAGATAATACATATATCGCCTAGTGAGAACATTAATAATAATAATAACTTATTCACAAAAAAAATACAATAATAATTACAATTACAAAGTATTATATCAATTTAAAACAGTACCTGTGAATAAAATATACTCGATGAGCGTATAAACGCTTGTTTCGAGTAAAACAAAAGAAATATATTTAAAATCCAAAATAATATTTAAAAGTAACATAAACTTAAAAAATCTAAAATCTTAAAAACCTTCACAATCAATTTTTTTTTGGGATAGATAATCTTTAATTTTCAAAATAACCATGGATCATTCTGCGATAGTTAGCTAGAGTAAATTGTTTTAGTCTTTTTTTAAAAGTATACAAGTTTGATACAGTTTGAATACTCTTAGGAATTATATTGTACAGTTTGGGTGCGAAATAGGAAAATGATCTCTGTGAAACTACCTTAAACATCAATCGAGCTAAATAACGACATTTTTGTCTAGTATTATATTTATGATATACTAGACCTTGAGGTTTACGAATATATTTGTTGCTACAGAAAAAAAAATACAATTGTCTTAGATCCATTATTTTTGTTTCAGTATATAAGGTTTCTGTGGATATCTAGATTTTTTTTGAATAAATTAACTTTAAAAGTCGCCTTTGTGTGACTTCTAAAGAGTGAAGGTGCGTTTTTAAAGCTGCACTTCACACAATGATTGCTTATCGAAGATGATTTTCAACTAGAGCACAAGAAAAGGTTTTAAGATGTTATAATGGTAAAACATCTTTTAAAAATTTGAATGTGTACAAAATACTGCGTAGTTTATTTACCGTGTAGGATATGTGTAAGTTCCAGTTTACATAAGGGTCTATTCTTACTCCAAGTTATTTAATTTTATTTTTATTTAAAATGAAAAGTGGGTCTCCGCTATCAGTAATTTTTAAGCGATCAAACGGTGGTCCACCATGTGAATTGCAGCTAAATGGTAAATAATGTGTTTTCTCTATCTTTACAATCAATAATTTTTTTAATAATTAGTGGCCTAACTCCGAAAATGGTGATCTGAGATAATCGCGGTTAAAGTTTGTGTGAAAATAAATTTTTTTTTTGACTATACGTTTGGAACTATCATACCGATTTTTTTCTCTAAATTTTAAATATCTTTAAGTCATAATGTAACAAGTTTTTTAAGTAAATTAATATTTACAATTTTACATTCGTCAGTATTGCGTTCGAAGGTGAAAATAAAAATACCAGGCTTTTACTGACGACTACCGCCACCGAGCGGATAGAAGTAGAACTATAATTCGCCAGTTATGCACCAACAATATTTTGAAGTACATACGTCGAAAACGAGTATTTTCAGTTACGTCACTAATGTTCTCACTGAACGATATGTCTGCGAAAAAAACTTATTTTGAACCAACAAATTTTTAGATAGGACCTTTTTTGCTAGGACGGCAGTATACAGGTTGAACTCGTCTGGTATACAGATACATCAGCAAAATTATTGCTATCTACTCTGATACCTAAGTAGCTCTAAAGGCAAGTATCTCACCAAAAATCAAACCACTACTGGTGAAAAACTGCCTAGAAGACCTGAAGGTGACCAAGCCTGGGTACCAGGCCACGTAGAATATCAGAGCAATTGAGTCCGACGAACTAGTCCGAGAAGGTTTAGATAAGGCCCAGACAGGCACCTGAAACTTTCTGTAGAGTTGCTAAATCATTATGCAAGGCATCCATCAAACAGATGCAAGAAGAGTCTCAGAACTGGTGGCACAACTATCCAGGACTGAGACAGGCCAAAGAGTTCATCAAGGAACCGTCGGCCAGCTTTTCAAAAATTAAATCATAGCCATTAATTATAATTATATATTGTTTTTTTTTTCAGCCCTATGCCGTCCAAAACTAACTCTAAACTTAAGCGACCTTGGGAATAGACAAAAGCATGGATTGGGATTAACCCTTTCGGGACTTGGCTTGACTCTGAATTCAAACATTAACCAACCTTCAACTAGTTCTGACGCCATCGACGTATATCTTCCTCTTGAAAAACAAGGGTAAGAAAATTAAACAACTTATCAGTGTTAAAAACAATTTGAATAATAATATTAATTTATAGGTGGTTCCATGGCCAAATTAGCAGGGTGGAAGCTGAAAATGTACTGAGAATTTTAAGAGAGGGCAGTTTTCTAGTCAGGAACAGCGAGTCCATCAAAAACGATTTTTCGTTATCTCTAAAGTAAGTATACGTAAAACTGGCAGCATAATCACGATCAAAATAATAAAAAATACTTCTAGAAGAACCTCTATTTGAGATGTCCTCTAGCAGAAATAATAATAGGTACTCAGTATTCAATAATACCCAATATCTTCAATTAGTGCACTAGCAAATAAAAGGGTGGTACAGTCGGCGTAACATTTGAGTTATTCTAAGAGACCCTGGGAACAATGTTTTTTCTCGTGCTTTCACAGCCGTTCTAAAAAGATTTTAACAGGTATATTCTACGAGAGCATTGTCTTCATTTTCATTAGATACCTTCCCTACTGAAAGGTCTTCGCAATCTTTGTACTCCTTGTCAGCGTTTCTTAACGTAAAATATACAACTTTTACTGACATTTAATTCAGCAGCTACTTCACTTAAAGAGCATTTTTCTTCCAATTTTGCTATAGCCTTCAAATTTTGAGCCTCAATTAAATTATGCGACATTTTTGAAAATTTATTTTACAATCATTTTTAAGAGCTCTCGAATTTGTATGTGGCGAACGACTATAATGCAGTCCAAATCGCACCATTAAATTTTGGCATTTACATTTCGGTTTCGTCAACTGTACCAAAGCCTTCAACTTATGTTGAATTTAAAACGAAAAATGATCACAGAGTAATAAGATATAAATGGTAACTCTAAAAGGTTGGGACATGGCTTAACTGTAGAGTCTAGGATAGAGTTTCTAGGATAAAGTCTAGGATAGAGTACGATAGAGTATGATAAAATATGCAAACAGCGTCCTAGGCTGAAGTGATATCCATGCAACACTGGCAAGGCAATTATATCATCAGAAATCAAATCACGACTGGTGAAAAAATGCCTAGAAACCCTGACAAAGCTAAGCAGTCCAAACAAAGTAACCTTAGGCTGGGTACCAGGCCAAGAAGAACATCAGAGCAATAAAAAGCCCGAGAAGACTCAGGTAAGGTCATGACAGGCCTCGAACTCTTCTGTAGAGTTGCTATGGCTTTATGCAAGGCTTCCATTAAACAATGAAATCAAAAAGAGCCTCAGGAATGATGGAACAACTATCGGACAATGTCTTCACATGAAGAGACAGCTTAATAAAGTAATCCCTGATTATTTTATTGCACCACTTACCGAATAATTTCGCCTAAGAAAACACACTAGTGATATCAATCCAGCAAAAAAGCAAGATTGTGCAGGTTTTGTGAAGAAAATGAGGAAATATCAATCCATGTCCTGTGCCACTGTGAAGGTCTGACTATATTGAGGTTTCTAACCCAGCTGAAGTATGTAACTACATGCGAGATCCACTATTAGAGCAACCAAGTCTAATAAAAAAGACCAAACTAGTCAACACACTCTAAATAACGGAGTTCTACAGTAATGGTAGACAAGGACAAATTCAAACTCCTTTCTAAATCTAATCTAAGTTGGGAATCATCTTATATATACAAGGTGATCCATTAGTATGAAAAAGTCCAATATCATCCTCCAAAATTTGGTCTCAAATACTCTACTTGAACAATTTTATCTTAAATTAACTTTTGAGGTATTCTTAGAGATCAAAGTGGAGTAGGGGCAAAAAACTATTGACACCGAAACGTTCGACCTTTGATTTCCATACACGACGGACATATTATTTGTCCTTCATTTTCATTCGGTGGATTTTGTTTCTTAGATGCGCATATTTTGGCATAAGTATATTTTTAATGACGTCATCATTTTTCGAAATACAACGTCCTCACCAGTTTTTAAATAGCACCACAATTTTTTAATAGTACCATTTAAAAGAAACAAGAAAAAAATGCTCAAACGTTTCCCAATTTCTTTACTTTTTTCTAGAGATAGATAACTAATAATTGCTTGAAACCATTTAGAAAACACCCACTCACTTTATGCCTGTCTCTCTCTCTCTCTCTCAACCTCTGGGCTCGCTGAGGTAAAATTATACAGAAAGTAATTTTGATCTGATTCAAATGAAATTGGGCATCAGGGACTAGACCTTAAGAACTAAGACTGACTTGGAATGAAAAATATTATGCAGGGACCCAAGAGGGCGAGCCTTTTGGTACTACTTACGATATCCCTCTTTCCAATAGTAGGCAAAAGTAAAAATCTAAGGATATTCAAAGAATCCGTATTTACACATCCCTCCCCAAGATCCCCAATAAACCAATAAAATGTATAGCTCGAAAATAAAATTTCGTGTTCGAACAAGGAATTTCGTGTTTGAACAAGAAATTCTGTGTTTGAACAACAAATTCTGTGTTTGAACAACAAATTCCGTGTTCGAACAAGGAATTCCGAGTTCAAACACTGAATTTCAGATTTTCGAGTTAAAATAAAGAATTCTGTGTTTGAATACGGAATTCCGCGTTTGAATACGAAACTCCGTGTTCGAACAAAGAATTTCCAGTTCGAACACGGAATTTTAAAATAAAATAAAAATTATTTCTACGCTGCCGTAGGTTTTCAATTGTTTCTTTTGCATGATATAGGTTATTGAATTCAATACGATTTTCATATAAAACTAATTATATCCTTCAAAATATCCTGTATAACCCCATAACAGATTATATTTTTACAATGGGAAAAGCAAAGATAATTCAAATATAAAATAAAATAGAGGGCGATTCATTACAAAAATATAATTTTGTTACAGTTATTTTTGAAATATAACCATTCTCTGAATATATTATTTTTTATACCTCTAATAATGGCGGAGATTGGACTTTTTCAAACTAATAGATCACCCTGTATGAGTCCCAACCTTTCGGAGACATCCATTTACAATAACCAGTTGATTTGAATTTTTTATTTAATTTTTTTTTTATCTGTGTTTAGGAGTGCTAGAGGCTTTATGCATATGAGGATACAGAAAAATTGCGAAGATGGTAGCTACGTTCTAGGCCAATTTAGTAAGCCGTTCAAGTCCATACCAGAGATGATCAAACATTTCTCAATAAATCGCTTACCGATACGAGGGGCCGAGCATATGTGCTTATTACAACCGGTGATTGCACAACTTTTGTGATAAGGAATTGGCGATCCTGTTCCAAATTTTTCAGGTTGCAATATATTATCTATTGTCTACATAAAGAATGTTAACACATTACACAATCTCTTACACAAAAATCAAAATTAGTTAGGTATACCTACATATATATATATATATATAGATTTCAAGTATTTCTGAGTAAAATACCTTTTGGGTAAAATAAAGAAAAAGCGTCTTTTTTAATGAATGATGTTTGACAAGATACCTACTAGATGAACTATTACATTTGATTTCTTTATTACCTCATTGATCCTGTTATGGATATTTTTGTTACATCTAACATCTAAGATAGTGTTTAATTTGTATTGATAATTTTTTGACTAGTTAAAAATTTATTAAACAACGGAACAAACAACATCTACGTTTTTCTTTAGTTTTTTGTGTAAGAGTGACCACTGGCTTCCATAATTAGAATAAAAATATTTATTCTGTTGATTTTTTACATGTTAATTATTTTTTTAACAATTCATATAAAATATGACGTAGTTAGTATTTCTCATACGAAATGTTTTTATAATATATCTAGGTACTATTAAACAGAACTATTAATTATATTTCGCAATAATAATAATATCGTGAATAAGAAATGTGTGCAATATTTTCTAGCCTTTGACTATCAGCCAATAAGACGATATATTCAAATATATTAAACTATTCTATAAAATTTCAAATTTAACAAACCCACTTACCACCCACTAGATGAGTTCGATAAAACGAAATCATAATTTAAAAAAATACAGGATACGCTACAAGTACAAGCCATCTATTGAACAAATGTCGAGCGACGATTAGGAGACGTTATCTTTAACGGTGCACGTTAAGTCTCGAGTATTTAACACTAGATGGATGCAATGTTCTATTTGCCAAAACCTTTGTAATAGGTGGAGAATAAAATAGTAAATTTGGATATATCATCTTGTGATACCTACATTATTTAGTTATTTTGTTGAATATTTTTTAACGTAGTTCTTGTTATATGTATATGTTAGTTGGTTACACAAAAAAAATGGTTTGTTCAACAAACAAAATGTATGATTTTGAACTAATATCGCCTTCAAAAGTTACTTTCCGTTTTTAGGGCTTCGTGAACATATTGCCAAAGAAGATGACTGTGAATATTTATACATACCTATCCCGTAAATATTATATACTTTTTAAAGTTATAATTAGATAATAAAGTAGACCTTAGATGAATGTAATTTATTATAGATTAAAAAAACAAAATTTTAAAAATTGGTACGTTAATATTATTAAAATCACCTGACTTCTCATTATCATTGTAATTTGTAATATAACTATATTTTTGTTTTAATGAATATAAAAAAATGCAGTTTAATATTTATAGTATACTGTATTATTGATGATTGAACATATATTAGTTTAGAGAATTTTGTGATTAATGTGTCAATACCGGACTGAATAAAAACTGAATAAAATTACTTGTGTTATTTTCCTTAGATCATATTTATATCATGTATTTGGACGAACATTTTTTTCCACCAAACAAAATTCCCAACCAAATTAAACTTTCCTAATAGGTACATTCATTCTTAAAATAGAAAAAATTGATAACTATCCTTACAGCACACATTATTTCAGAAGTGTTTCAGAAATATTTCAAACGTTTCAAAGATATAACATTTCACTAATATGTTTCTGAAACAAGATATAAATAATACACAAAAGGTTACTAAAAGGGTTATGTTGTAAAATGGCCAACGCTTAAGATGTGTTATGTGTAATCATTTTATTTCATCCTACGTCCATCCAGAAACAACCCTATATTCTAAATCAGTATTTCCCAAAGTGGTCCAGGTGGACCCCCAGGGGTCCACGGGTGACTCGACGGAGGTCTACGTTGGGCGTAATAAAAAATGGAGGTCCACAATCGTAAGCGGGGGTTTATGAAAATTAATTTGGTTTCGATAGTGAAGCAATATATTATTAAACAATTGATTACTCATTTTTCAATGTAATGAAGAAATTCTTGTAAAAAACTTCAACTGTTTATAATATAAACAGTCAACATTTTAGTTACTAAAATTCAATACCTGTTGCGGTATTCGCCAAAGGAGTAGTTGTTTTACGATGGAAAACTGTCGCTCGTATTTTGTTTGATATACGGCTTTGCGTTTTATTTATTTTATTATTAAAATTATAATTTTAAAACATTCGAAATTTTTCAAAATACCCTGTAACTTTTACTTTTTCTTTTTCTAAACAAACAAATACAAAACTGTCAAACACGTTTCGAGATATTGACCAAAACTTGTAAATGTGATTACGATGAAAGTTCTGAAATTACTATTATAACAGGTGCAGACAGTTAAAAAAAAAATTAAATTGTAGTCTTTCACACCCTGTATAACACTGAGAAGTGACTTTTTACTGAAGATCACATCAAGTCATTATTACAAGAAATAATAAATTTTCAGAATGTTCTTCATTTTTAAAAATCAGCTAAGACGTTTCCGAGATGCAGTCTCCTACAAATGACGATAAAATTAGGTGTAGAGGTGTAGATAAATTTATATTTTAAATAAAAGGTTCTGATATCGGATTAATTAATTCATTTGAAAACCTTAATCAATTAAACACAAAAAAACGCAGCGCGTTTCGCCAGCTGCATATCACAAGGAGATTATTATTCAGAAAGTATATCTTGATGTCAGTCTGGTTGATGAAATACGGTAGTGAAGCCCCTGGGGCATTAAAAACGTGAAAATTCGAACTTGAGCTGCATTGAGTGAAATTTTAAAGTCCAAAATGGAATATTTTACTACTAATATACATAAGAGTTCAATTTAAAAATTGTGATCTTGATTTAAAAAAAAAATAAATGATAAATGCAATAATTCAAAAAGTATATTTAGATAGCATTCAAGAAATAGAAGTAAATAAAGGAAAATTACTAATAAAATGTTTTTTTATTTAAACAATTTATATTTTCTTCGACTTTTCATCGAAATAAAAGGTGTTATACTAAATACTATCACAATTATTTAAATTCCACTGAATTATGCACACAAAAATAACACTTTTTTACTAATAACACATTAAATCTACCGTTATACTCTGTTAAATTATCGCAAACGTACCTACCTAAAAGGTTTCAAATTATAAAATATATCATAACAAATAGTTTTTTTTTAAACCCTGGTTCCGGTATTTCGAATATTCGCGAAATGATGATCTCATATTCATATTCATCGTTTGGAAGAAACGACTCACTGTGATTTTTTCATAAAACAAAAATAGTGAAGGGTATTTATCTGGTATTTCTTAATTTATAAAAACCACTTATTGTCCCTCATCTGACTGCAAAAAGTGGCACCCCGAGTTTTCTAGAAAAAAAAATGTTAAAATAGTCTAATTTATGGCGAATGAGGTAGAACTACTGAATAATAAATTGTTGCAAGGGCATTACTCTTGGTTGACAGTCATACAAACATTTTGATATATAGACAGCTGACAATAAAGTATTGGACTGTGAATATAAATAGTGAACGATTCAAAGACATTAGAAATATATATAAATTAGAAATAGTTGTGTTATAAAATAAATAAGTGTTTAAATAAATTATTAATAAATAAACTGTTGTTTGAAAATAAACAAACATCACAGTATATTAAACAATTTAATTTTAGGTTAAATTAGGCCGACCTAAATTTTTTGTATTTTTTTTGTAAATTAGTCCGTTCACATGTATTGTGCCAATCTTGGATCACTAATGTGTGTTTGCTATGTATTTTTGTTAATGTGTTCGTTTCATTGTTTGAGCAATTCTTTTGTAGTAAATTACTTTATTAAATGTAATTACAGATTACGATTCGTAGAAAAATAATACTTTATCTCAAATTTATAACAATTACAAATTTAACAATGGTCTTGGGCGGATAGGGCAACGTCTAAATATAAAACAGATGTAGCTAAACCCGATAAGTACCCTACCCAAACCATCGTACATAAATCCCAAACAGATTAACTCATTTTCATCCTTTTTCCCAAAACAATTATTTGAATGCCAGGTAGATCGTTTTACTTTCGACAATTATTCCTAAATTTTGTGTAAATATAGTAAAGATATAATAAAAATAATTTTAAAAAAACGTTTTATTTATTGTATATTACTATTTTTTCTATAAATAAATTTGCTTTGTCCTTCATCTCAAATTTACAATTAATTAAGATAATTTTTTAAGGCACAGTTATGGTGTTAAGCTCTTGCTTTTCCATTTTTTTACAATTTTACAAACATGTCAGATATTTATCTAAGATGAGAAAATTTCATTTATATGACCTCTATTTTAACAATGAACATATAACTAGGAACTTATAAATAAATAATCTCTTGGCGTAAAAAAAGATCAGAACTATTAAAAAAAAAAACTTAAGGAAAAAATGTAAAATGTTTTTTTTTAAATACTCATCCGCAAGAAGTTATATATCAATTATATAAAAATATGTATTTTATAACTATCTCAAAAAACTAAACGTTTTTCTAAAGATAAATGGCAGTCTGACAATTTTTAAATATAAATCTTTATCACAATAAAATTAAGAAGATATTTTCCATCATACATGAGCACAAGAATCCATTTTTCTATATTTATTCTCAGTCCTTTCAAAGAAATGCATCCTGCATATCTCGAAACATGTGGTACCGTATATGACAGCTCCAAAAATCAAAACGCTAAAAACGATGATGAGAATTGTTTTCCAGTTGCTGGGCTCTTTATAAAAGGGCACTGCAAGAAAAAAAGTAAATAAAACAACAACAACAACAACAACAATAATAATAATAATTTCAAATGAAACGTTTGGCTGTTAATATACAAAGTGTTTGACGGAATAGTGACAAAAAGTGTGGAACAATCACTCTGATAACAAATATTAAAAAAGGTAAATGTACCTAATTAATTTTAATCAAAATGTAAAATCCTTTAATATTGTAATTGTTTTTAGACATTTAAAAAATCTGGTAGGTAACTAAAGTAAAAATCTTAACTGAATGAAAGTATGCGTCAGAAATAGAAAATACCTATACCAACAGCAACTATATCTATCTAATGATAAAAATAAATATTTTCTCAATCACTTTTATTTAAAATAGAAGTAGAATCTATGTAGGTTTCCTGTGTATTTTAATTTTTTAAATATTATTTTGTAGCCATTCAAAAACAACTAATTAAATTAACATGTCAAATAATAATTATGTGGTTGTTTTGTAAAGCTGGAATGTAAAATTGCAAAAATTATGATTTAGATACTTAGCTAGTGATAAATTGTGGTTAATTTTATGTAAAAACCTATTGGATGATATAAATAAGAAACGAACATTGATAATAAAAAAGAAACCATAAATGTATGTGCATATCTACCTACGGGGCGTTCAAAATTTCAAAACTTTTCTAAAACATATTATGCATTCAAGATAATTTGCAATCAGAATTTAAAAAGTGTATTTTTTCCTTATAGTCCGGGAGGTAATGACAGATTTCAATAGACCATTTTCGCAAGCTTTATTTTTCGAATATGAGTTATTTAAATAGCATCTAACAGTAAAATCATCGTCTTCCATTCCAGTTGTACGACAGGGGCTTGCGGGAGGGTTGCAATTCCAGTAAAACAAATTATAAAAAAAAATCATTTTCGCATGGATGAAACTTGGTGTACACGTTGATATGAACATAAACATATTAGAAAATGTCGTCTTCCACCTGAATTGTACAACAAAGTACGTCTTCCATCCACATAAATAGGCGTAAAAAATAATAAAAAAAAAATTATAGTCGAAAAATCGAAATTTTAGTAAATAGATGAAATACGAAAAAATTCTGTTATAGATTTAAAAGTATGCAATACATTATTTGCATAATTTAGAGATAAGTTCGAATGGAGTATTTATAATTGCTCTAGTTAAAGTAAGTACAAAATATATGTATTTTATTGGAATTTTTATAGAGCTTCTTATCAATTTTTTTTAACAAATTACCTAATAATAAAATTAGACTGAAATGAAAACACTGGGTACATATAAATGCAACAGGAAGATAATAAAATTTAAAGTATTAAGTAGTACCATGACAGATAAACCTAGTTTAATTTAAACACATACTCATATACATAAATCTATATTTAATTTTATTAAAATACAAAAAAATACACAGTATGTCCTCCTAAGTTGGAATCATATGGAAAACTTTTTTATTATTAATTTTAGGAAGAAAAGTTATTCCTGATAAAAAGTCCTGCATGACCCAAAAATTAAAATGCAGTCATCAGATATAAAATTTTTCAAGTCGTATACGAGGTTTGTCAAAAAATATGAATTTTGCTCAGGAGTAAAGTACGTTTATTTTTGACAAAATCGAAAATTTCCAGTAAGAAAATTGCTAAATTCTTCACAAACATCAAGAAAAGGAAAGCGTATCATGTTCATAGTAGAGAAGAGAGAGAAAAAATTATGGATTACCGTAATTAGGTGGATCAATGCAAAATCTAGAAAAAATCTCATTTTTCAGATAGATCGGTGTAATTGGATATTTGAATGTTATTTTCAATTCTAATCAACTTTTTTTAATGAAAATTTTCGATTTTGTCAAAAATAAACGTACTTTACTCTTGAGCAAAATTCATATTTTTAGACAAACCTCGTATACGGCTTGAAAAATTTGACATTTGATGACTGTATTCTAGGTTTTAGATAATGCAGATCTTTTTATGATGAATAACCTTTTTTGCTAAAATTAATAACAAAAAAGTTTTCCATATGATTCCAACTTAATTCTCAAATCATTCTTTGGCCATATAGGTTATTACTAAAAAAAGTTTTTGTGGGTACTTAATATTGACAGTTTACTATTTTTTATATTAAAGTAATTTCGTGTTCCCGTCACTGAGGTATACAATTATTGGTTAATCTCTTAGCGTTTGCTCATTTAGATTTTATGATTTATTGTATTCGAGATTTTTCGGGGTGGTCATACTAAAATCTAGTGAAAATTCAGATAAGAAGGTTTCAATATTTACTTTTTTTACGGTGAACAATCCTGTATATAGACATTTGCCATAAAAACTGTTCTCTCGTGCATTTTCAAATAAACTATAGTTAATTTTAGAACATAGCTCTCATTGCACCAGCTATCGTCCACTGGCACGCATCGTTGATACACTCTGTATTTGATTCAATACGCTCCTGTTGTGTAAATAACAAACAAAGAACAGGAAGTAACAAGTTTTAAACCATTCTCGACGTTTCAGGTGTAAAAATGATTTAATTAAGCAAATAATGTAGGCCAAATTAAAATAGTTATTGCATGAATTAATTACTTATGGTAAGTAATTTGGTGCTATAAAAATGAAAATGTCCATTGCATGTTTCCTATTTGTTTAAACTTTATATCTTTATAAAATGTAACAATAATATTTATAATAAGGGCAATTAATTTAATGTGACACACGGAAAACATTCAGATCAAGTTACATATTCTTACACAGGGTGTTAGTATATTCGATATATTCGACCGACAAAGCTTTACCCCAGATAGCTCTCGTTTATTGATTTATTTTTGATATAAGAACATGAACCCTTAAAGGGTTAGTAACCAAGCAAAAGTTTTAAATTATTATTTTAAATTAAAATTTGTTATAAATCAAAAACGTCTTTAAATATTTTTTTTTAAATTTGATCAACCAAGAAATTGTCAAATATACGAAGTATTAAAAGTTTGACACATGCTTACTAGAATAGAATTTAGAAATATTGAGTCGTTACAAATTATCTAAGTACACGCAAACTTTTGTTTACAAGCAAATTTCTACAACACAGTTGATTTTAGCCCCATAAAACGTTATTACTTTTTTAACTAAAAATGAACAGAGAATTCAAAAAAATAAATTAAATATTTGTTCCAGTGACGTAAAAAAAAAGAGGGAAAAAGTTGTCACTAACCCTGATCTAACAATTTATACTCTGAGGGCTAGCTGGTAATAGAACCTCCGACTGGAATTTTGGGAAGTGGTAGGCGGGACCATCAGGAAGTGTCATCTGCATGGATTTAGTTTAAAATCCCTGCAAACGAAACGTCAGGGTCAGAGTCAAAGTTGTAAAAAATATCGGCTAAAAAAATTTAGAATACACACATTTGATTAGATAACTCACTTGACATGCCTCGTTAGATCAGTCTGTTATGCATTGAACAAGCAGTCAAATTTTAGAAAAAAACATGAAAATTGAAAAAAAATACATATTATTGTTATTTTTTAAGATACTGAGCAACGAGTCATGTCAAGTGAGTTATCTAATCAAATATGTGTATTGTACATTTCAACCAAAAAATTATCAGTTTGAGTCGTCTGACGTCTCGTTTGCAGGGGTTTTAAGCTTAAGAACCGGGGGACCGAGCGTCTTCGAAATTCATAGTTAATTGCTTATTGATTGAAAAGTGTGTTGATAAACAATGGTAATTTGACAGACAGACATTGGCACTTAAATATAGTAGCTCGTAATTTGTAATCTTTAACATCTAGACGATTTCGTAAATTTAAATTTCGGGAACCACAAAACTAGGTACCACAATTTTGATGTCATTTTGTTTCTCTAAGTGAGATTTCGTTCATTTAAATTTTCAACCGAATTCTATGTCTTGGGAACCACAATTTTAGTGTCATTTTGTTTCTCTAAGTGTCCCTAGTTTATATCTGAGTCCGATAAGGATAGAATCCTTGCAGATGACACTTCCTGATGGTCCCGCCTAATACTTCAGAAAATGCCAGCCCTAGGTACGATCGTACAACCTGCGGCGGCTAGCTCTTAAACTATCACATAAACCAAACAGGGACAAAAAAAGAAAACAAATTCTGAGAAGATAAGTAGGTAAACAACAAATTTAGGTAGGTACCTAAGAAGATTATTAAGACTCAGAAATCCACTTTTATCAATTTTTTTTGGTAAATGTCTAGTTTTCGACTACGGACAAATTAAACATAGGTACTGGTAGGTATTGCTATTCTACAAAAAACTTAAATTCCGTATCTTGTGCAAATGAATAATAAAGACACGAATAACTTTTTTTTTTAAATAAAAATATGCCATTTTTTTATCAATTTTACGGGAAAAGGAGTGAATAGTGGTGCTGGGTGGGAAAAACAACGTCAATATTTATATTATTATAAAATATTATTAGGACAAGCCAAATTATGAGAGATGAATTGCTGTACTTTTTATATTAAATAATTGAATGGTTTAAGGCGTAAAAGTATAACAGAAGTAGAAGTTGGAAAAGCTTTAGCCATTTCTCCCACTTTATACACATAAATTGACAAGTTTTCGACGGATCTAACCGAAGTGGACGCGATACATTGGCGCACAAAATTATTTTATAGATGTTGAAATTTTGTAAAATTATGATTTGAATATTATAATACATGTTTAATAATTATTTATAGTCCATAGATACATGCGATTGTCCGGTTCCGCCGGTAACAATTTAAAATTACTTATTCTATGAAACGACACTGGCAGGTAAACATTTCTGCGAAATTCTCGAAGCCGTCCGACGTGATTTGACTTTTACCCCCTCTCTACCTACCAAAAGCCTTTCCAACTTCTACTTGTGCTATAGCATCTCTGAGCTTTGAATTGAGACAAATTATGAAATATTTTTATTTACGAAAATTAACTGTGTCGTTATTATTAATTTGCACAAGATATTGAACTCAAATTTTTCGTTTAGAACAGTGATACCTACAAGTAAGTACGTATGCTTGTTTTTTCATACGCGAAAAGAGCTCAAACTAGACAATGACCGTTTTGGTAACTGGGGAGTAGGTATATCGCTAATAAAATAACTTGTAATAAATAAATAAGAAACCTGCAAGTTCCTACAAAAACAATTTGTTTCACCCGAAGAATATTTTGATTGATTTATATTAAAAAAAAACGTTTTACTTTAATAGATACCTCTGATTTTTGAAATGACTAAAAATATTAAGTTCCATCAGACACCCTTGCATACTTGAGACATTCAATGTTCAGCAGTGGCTATTTGTTTTAATTGAACGTTTAATGAATATTAAAATGAATACGTTATTAAATTATAATATAAATAATTCATGGCATACCTAGGAACTTAATTTAAAATAAAATATTTACCGCTAGATTTCCCGTTATTCTTTTCCACCCTATTTCGTTGGGAGCTGCTCAAATGTGTAAAGGCCAGACCTATTATAAAACAAAACAAAATCGATAGTTAAAAGCACACACCACGAATTTAAATTTTTATTGGGTAAGTAATGTAAATATTTAAGATTTTAAAGCTTGTACTTACACAAAATTAAAAGTAAGGTCCATTTGTAATCCATTTTTGTTTAAACTTGCACAGGTTCTATTCAAAAACAGCACTTAAATCGTGATTGCGTGATTTCCATTTAGAAATAAACATGAAGACCCAACCTGTTGCTTCCCTTCTAATACCTTTAGCGAATCAACTCTCTACCTCTCTTAACACTCTGACTGCCTCACGACTCACAAGCTGACTGGTACTAGCGCATGCAGCGCTGTGCCCTGTGCCGCTTCTACGGTGATGTGATATTTGATAGATATGCAGCATTCCAAGTTTATTCCGCCGGATATTCAGAGCCGTACTCAATCTATTTTGAAGATGTTCACTTCGGACGACGTTATAATATTATTATCGGCTTAAAATCTGCATTATATCATTTCTTTCTTAGTAAAACGAGTAGTTTCTTTAAGTGGATAAGTACCTAACAAGGATTTGCGTAAAAAATGTTAATAACAATGACGGTTAAATGAAAAACCAGATATTTATTTTTTATTAATTTTTTAAACAGCATGTAATGTCTAAGTAATCCTATTTATTATAGTAAAGAGTCTTCAACAATACCCGTATCTCAAGTGATCAAACCGATATCAACACAATGTCAGAACTGGCACCTAAGTTGCAGAGTAGGGTTGGATATAGGAGAAAAAGTATCCAAGTACCCAGACAACACACCAAATCCCAAAGATATCCACAGAATATCTTTTGTGGATATCCAATATATCCACAGGATATCAGAAATATTCCGTGGATCTAATATGGATATCCAAATGTCCGTCTATATCCAGAATATAGAAGATATCCTATGGATATTAAGCAAAATATCTAATTAGTATCTTCCAGACAATACAAGAAATCCCAGAGATATCCACAGAATATATTTTGTGGATATCCAAATATGGATATCCAACCAAATGTCCGTCTATATCCCAGGATATAGAATTCAGATATTCAGCAAAATATTTTATAGGTATCTTTAGTACACATTCATAAGTAACCAAATGATTATTGAAATTGAATAACGTCGAAAGAAAATAGAGATAAAAAATATTTCCAACAATCTGCCTTTGAGTTTGCCCACTAAGAAAAAAGTAATCCTTATTAGGACTCTTCAGCAATAAATGGAAATTCTCAACTCTAGTCTCTAATAGAGTCTTAATGCGAAATTTTTTTCGATCAACTCAATTATGGCGGGTTGAGCATGAGTAGATACGAAAGTGGTATCGCCATCTATACTTAGGAAGCAAAATCAAAAATTACATCTAGTAGATATCCACGATGGTTTGCGTCCGCGCTAAGACTTTGATATATGTGGATGTCCATGGGATATTGAATACACCTTAAAAAAATTAATTTTAAATATCTGAACGGTACTATTAGCCACAATGGCGAGCACAATGGCGTAATTTTTTAATAATTTGCTATATAATTACTATTATTTATGGACATTTGCATGTCTATAAATTACATTTTATGGATATAAAATAGATATCCACCATAGACTGGACATTCAGTGGATATTGGGATGTTCAGTAGATATCCAAAGGATTTGGTGTGCTGTCTGGGTAGGTACCGAATACGGATACTTACAATGTGTTCGGATACTATTAAAAAAAGTACGGATACATTTACCTAAAAATGTACTCGGATACAAGTATATGGATCCTTTTCAGGAATATTTTAATAGATATTTTTAGGATACTTTTAAAGTGCATTAAAATAATGTTTTTATGCCAATGGCCAATATTTATTAATCCAATGTAATTGAATAAGGGTAAAATTACTAGGGATGTACCTTTGTAGAGTGCTGGTAAGATCACACATTCAGTCCTCCTTTGATTTGTGTTGGAATAAATATTAAATGACGCTCGCACATCCAAGAAAAAAACGACACCTTATCAATAGTGCTATTCACAGGTTAAATTCACCAATGTCAACGTCGATATCACATTTCATCTCCTGCACATGAGAACACCATTTACTACTTCAACACAAGCAAAGCGGGATCGAAGGTTTGATCTTGCCAGCACTATATCGAAAATAATAGCGATATAATAGAAACGAAACAAAATCTACTCAAAAAGGTTTGTTGTCTTAAAGACAGCATAGAAACATTTTGGAAATATTTCAAAAATGTCACGATGGTCATATGCGCCAGTGTAGCCGGTCAATTTGTTGCACCAATGATAATATTCAAGCGAAAAAGAGTTAATCCAGTTCTCAGAGTTGGAGCACCTCCTGACTGCCTGGTAGAGATATCTATAACACCGGATACATCAACAAAGAACTATTTGTTGCCTGGCTTAAATCTTTTATCAATGTAGTAAAATCAACAAAGACCAATAAAGTTTTAATTATTTAGACGGCCACAGTATACTCACTCGAAAAATCTTGAGGCAATAGAGCTGCACGAAATAATGGAGTGATTATGTTACAGCTTCCGGGGCATACTACTCGCCGGCTTCAACCCCTACACGTGGCTGTATTTAAGCCATTGGAGCTCTATTCCACTGAAGCAAACGATAAATAGCCCAGGACTAATCCCGGATTGACAGTTTCTCAATACCAAGTTGCCCAACTCCTTGGAGAAGCTTATGCGAGAGCAGCTGTGGTAGCAAATGCTATGAATGGTTTCAAGAAAACGGGAATTTGGCCTGTAGACCGTAATGTTTTCAGCGATGTTGATTTTGTACCTTCAGAAGTACTCATCCCAAAAACAAGTGTTGAACATAATAACACTGGAAGTAGTTCCGATTTCAATGATGAAGATGTACCATTGAGTCGCTACATTAAAGGACCAGTTGCAACAAAAGAAATGAACCTTCTAGATCAAAGAGCTTCAAGCTCCTTCAAGATCAGCAACTGCATCAGCTGAAGTTGATGCATCCACAACAAAAAAATGAGAATCTATAGAGCAAATATTAAAAAGTCCAGTTGTTCATCACAAGAAGATGAAACCAACTGCAAGTATCCAAAAAGCACAAATCATTACATCCACACCCTACAAAGATGACCTCGAAATTAAACGATCATCATCTGATATTTCAAAAAAGAAAACTGTCAAGCGCAAAGTCAAATTTGATTTCGGCATTTCTAAGAAAAAGGCATTAATGTCAAAGAATGGTACTGTAAACTTTGCTCTGAGAGAATTTTTGAAGACATGATTCAGTGCCTAAAGTGCAGAGTGTGTGCACGAATCATGTGCAAACATAAAGTCAAGAGATACATTTCTCTGTGATATTTGTTCCTAGCTCTAAAAATAGCGTTCCTATTTTAGTCTTACTGTTACTTATTTTCTGAAAATAACTTTTTATTTCAAAGATCTTAGGTTTAGTCGTTCTTTATTTGTGTTTTTTATTTTGTTCTTTTTATTGTGTTATTTTTGATTGTTTATGGTAAGATTTGCCTTTTTTAATGTTCTATTAATATATTTTAGTTTTTTGGTATTTGGTTTTCAAATAAAAATTAATTTCTTTTGTTCATTTAATATATACCTAAAGTTCCACTTAATGTTACGTAACTAAAATAAATGGTCCAAAATAGGAATCCTTCAATTTAGGCAACACCAGTTTCCTATAATGGACCAGCTAGAAAGAGGGTTCCAAATTAAATTTTTCTATGAAAAACTATTCAACAAATAATTCTGAAAAAACTACTGGACGTGGACAATATAAAGTATTTTGGTGTCTAAATTTAAAAGAGTTTTCATTTGTTTTCATAAAGTTAGAGCCCTAAAACCGAAAACTGGACCAATATAGACAACCTTCCCCTATATGATTTCTCTAAAATGGACCGTAATGGAAAAATTTGAGAAAAAGTTTAAAATTTTAATTTTATATTATTTTCGTTGGCAATGAATATATAATATATAAAAATGTTTCGAGTAATATCTGTGTCTAAATATTTACAAGGGTGATGCAATAGGTTATACAGAATAACCGGAAAAAGCCTATAATAACTAGACAGGAAAAAGTCATGTGTTGGACACATCAGATTTTTTTTCTCCTAATCCATCTGCTGGTGCAGTTCTCTCAAAATAGAGCTGCGTTTATTTTATATTCGTGACGCCCGCCTCCCCGAAAATTTTAATGTAATACCTACCTGAGGCCCGGAGAATGATCACCAAACCTGAAATTTCTAGAGCGTTGGCAACCCTATATAAAACCCCATCAAAAATTGTATTGTATTTCTTTACATATGAGGTAAGAGATATTTATTTGATAAAAAGAGAATGTGTATACAAATATATCGACAATTTTAATAATCACTAACCTGTGTAATCTGTGCTGATTTTTTCAAATGGGGGGCTGAAAGAAAAAAAAATGTTATGAATAATTCCAAGTGATCAAAAATTCAGACACTAGTGAATTGCTCAATTTGATTTACATATTATATCTCCTATACCTATAACCCTATTGAAAATAACTTTTTATTGAATGAATTATAATCTACAGTGCTTTTTAAATCTTTCTATATAGATAGGTCTAATCAGAATTTTTTACAATCTTCCAAAGTAGTTTTCATGGCAATTCTTTTTAGTTGGAAATATTTAGCACTTGGTATTAAAAAATCTCACCTGAATAACCAGAACCACAGCAAATATACACAATTTTAAAACTAGACGCCACAAATTCAAAAATTTCAACATGTCGAAGACCGAAAACGCCATATCGCTAAATCATAGCCATCTACATTGAAACAATTGAAAGTATATTACACTTTTCTGGCCTCTATCTTAAATGGCATTTAGATACCATATAAACGTTAAAAAATAAAATGCAGATTACCAATGATGCAAATTATAATATAATATTTTAATTAGAGTTTTGAATTATTATTATTTTTAAACAAACAGTAATTTTTTAACATTCAACGTGTTTTACATCTTCAGTGTAGTTGAGCCACCTATGAATTAATTTTGGAACTCCGATCAAGCCGGCGAACTAACCGGTCCCTCTAGCGTTGGTATATAAAATTAATTCATACCAAAATCCAATATGGTTCATATACAAACAAAGTAGTCGGCAAATTGTTTAACAAATCAAATATGTATTGTGATTTTAATGATAGTACTTGAGAAATGAAGTTATTTGTTAGTTATAGGCCTTAAATATTAGTGATTTATAATCATTAGATACTGTGGATTCTCGAAAAAGACTAACTTTAAAGCGCCATGATATGCCAAGCCCATTATTCCAATGTATTATTTCTGTTTTATTTATTTTTGACATATCAAATAGTAAGAAGCAATCCCTTAGGTAAATAGTCAAATTCCTTACATCTGCATGATTAATTTGGCCTCTGTTTGTACTCTCCAATCTCTTCATGTTTTGTTTTCAGATGAAGAAGATAAGGATTTAAACATAACCATTGAAGTACTTAAACACGAACTACCAAATCAATTGCCTCTTGGCGATAATATTACCATTATTTGTAAAACTAAGTGGATGTCAAGCGAAATGATGTGGACATTCAATGATAAAAACATTTCAGAACAAGCAGGGTATGTGTATACTTTGTTAATGTTTACCTTTACAACTAACTATTGTGCCTGTCAATTACAAAATCTTTTGAAACTATAACTATCATTCAAAACATATTACATTATAAAAGAATGGCTTAGACAAGGTGCAGTATAATGGAAGAAATTGGTTTTCTCTTTACACATTTAGTAATTGTTTTCCTTAAGTTTGACATGTCTTATACATTCTTATTAATGTTTGAATCCATTAATACTATCATAATCATACAATAAGCATATAGGCAATTACGTGTGGTCATCACTGTGAGGTGGATAGTGCATTAGTGACATAAAAAGTGATTTTAGGTATTTTTAAAATACTACCCTGCTAAGACAAGAGGTTGTACCTATCTACAAAATTAACATTTTCAATAAGTGTACATAAATATGTCCTTTTAGGCTTCATAAAGTCAGTTTTGCAGTTTTTAACTTTGTATCAGAATAAAATAAATTGTAAAAATTGGAATGTTTGTAAATATGACCTCTTGTGTTAGCAGGGCAGAATATATCCATAGAGTACAGAATCTTCAACAATACCTGTATCCCATGTGACCAATTGACATTTAAAATAGTTGGTGAAAATAAAAGTAAAAATAACTAGATAAGGGTCTGTGCCATAGATATTTTAATACAAAATGCAGTTTAACTATGAGAGGTAACACATAACAGGAGATGTAACTACAAACAAATATCGTTCTGTAGTGAATAAGACATTTATTCTAAGGGGCATGGGTGGTATAATATCCACTGTTTTTATGCCTATTTTATTATTCTTGTTTTGTTTACAAAATTATTTAGTTACATATCTTAAAAAGCTAAAATAATTCAACCTATTTATTGCAACTACATAAAAAAATTTGAATCATAAGTTATACCAAATTTGACTAAATTAGATTTAATAAGTTTCAATAAATTCCAAAACCTAGTTAATGTTAAGTTGGATATCAAGTATTTTGTACTAGATGTGCCAATAGCGCTTGCGTTGTGTACATTGTTTATTGTAGGCATACAGTGGATTACACATATATTCATTGATAAAATTGTTTGGCCCCAGTGTTAAATCCTTCTCTTTATCCCTTCCCTTACTTCACACCACATGTCTCTTCACTCCAGATCTACAACTGGGGTGTATTGACTGTGGAATCGATGTTGGCAGCATGAATATTATATTTTATCAGTGAATAGCTATATCTCCTGTTATCTCTGGAATAACCTTACAAAAAAACCATATGATTAATTAAAGGTGCTTTACATTATTGTATTTTTATGTTAGATTTGTAATTAGATTTAGTCAAATGTACAAAGTATACAAATCTCATATATACATTTTTTTATGTTTACATTAACTTTTGAATTCTTACTTAACCTTAAAAAACTGAACTGTTTCTATTCGATGAAATGAATTAATCAAAAATCAAATTATAATAAAACTGAATTATTTAGAAATATGGTTCATACTAGTTACCTAACTCTTATTGCTACTATTACAATAAATAAATCACGTCCAGAGCACAGGAAAAAGAAAATGTCCCGAGGAGAGATACTGTAGAATCAAATTAATCTGTGATGGAAACGTTTTACAAGAATATAAAAACTTTTTTTAGATTAAATAAAGTAAAGCCTTATAAAGTGAAAACAATTTTGAGAGTGGGAATAGGAAATATATAGGGTGTTCCTAAACATTATGTCATAATTGAAGGAGGTAATTCCTTGGCAAAATTTATGACTAAAAGTTTATATATACATGTGTCTTAAATTGCTTTATTTCAAAGATACAGGGTGTTCAAATTTTTAAAAATAATTAATTTTTCTTCATATCATAAACACTCTTTGACCGATTTTGATAAAACTTGGTAGATTCATTTGTTGTAGTAAGAGACTAATTTTCACTTAGTAATATCTGAATTATTAATTCCAGTGGCGTCCCCAAAGGCAACTTAATTGATATTTTTGAAGAAAAAAAAGTACGCTACTGACTTTTTCATATTTTTTTATTTTCTTTTTCAAATTCGTCAATCAAAAACACATCTTTTTTGTCTCCTAAACGTTTTCTATTTTTCGTGTTTTTATCGAGATAAAAAATAAAACCTGTTTGATTGCAAGCCAATACTAGATCTTTGATTCAAAAAATATTATGACTTAAAATTTTATGAAAATTTGCTAACATAACTTAAATATGCCAAATAGAAAATATGGAAAAACACAGTGGCATGCTCTTTTTTGTCAAAAATATCAATAAGGTTGTCTTTGGGTACTTCACTGGAATTGATAATTTCGATCTAATCAATTCTAAATCAGCCTCTTACTCAAACAAATGTACCAACTTTCATCAAAATCGG
Source organism: Psylliodes chrysocephalus (assembly GCA_927349885.1). Lineage (NCBI taxonomy): Eukaryota > Metazoa > Arthropoda > Insecta > Coleoptera > Chrysomelidae > Psylliodes > Psylliodes chrysocephalus. Next base: position 13,001,033 of record OV651826.1, on the reverse strand, counting down.
CAAAAGAGTATTTATGATATTGATGAAAAACTGATTATTTTTGAAAATTTGGACACTCTGTATCTTCGAAACAAAGCAGCTTAGGACACATGTCTATATGAACTTTAAGTCATAATATGAGCCAAGGAATTAACCTCCTTCAATTATGACATGATGCTTAGGAACACCTTGTATAACTCTACCTACATTTCAATTTAAATTCAAGGTGGTGGCGGTACGCTAAACGCTGACGTCACATAAATTTGACATGTCCTCAAAATATCTTGTTGCCAGAATTTTTCATTCACTTTTATGAGTTAAAGTAAATAAATTTGCTCTTACCAATAGAAAATAATTAAAACACTAATAAACTCTAAAAAGGACTGATTGATTTATTAATATTGAATGAAAAATTGAATACAATTTTGTTTATATAATGTTGTCGATCCCCAAATGAACGCCAGTGACATTTCTGACGACAGTTAACATAGAAGTAACCAAATCAGACCTTCTAATGCATTTTGTGATGGTACCAGATCACGTGGGATACAGATAATGTTGAAGGCCCTGTAGATAACTTTTTAAATAACCGTTTAGTGATCAATTCTGTAAAACAATAAATAAAAATAAAGGATAATTTTTTTTCTATTATTTTTGTGATTGCCTTCATCTAAAAGGCTATCACTGCAATAAAAATAATTTAGTTACCTTCAATTAAAAACAAACTCTAATGTTAAAATCGATGACAGAGTGGTTTGTTTTTGTTTGTTTCACTGATGTCACACTAATGCATGGCATTAAATATTAAATTGTTTTTAATAAAATGTAGGTATTTAACTTTACTCAACAAACAAAATTAAACTTATTAGAAACTGATGTGAGAAGGTTTATTTTGGTCGATTCTTTTTTCTTGTTGTTACTAATATTTTCAATGTATACAATTTATGAAGTGTACCTTTACAATATAGAATAATTGTTAATAATTTTTAGCTTTAAGTTGGAGATGGAAAGTGAAAATATCAACAAAGAGTCTGGTAATAAGTTTGAAGTTTCTATTTTACACATCCTGAGTATAGATTTCAACCATGTAGGTAATTACAAGTGCCATGCATTTTTAAAAAGAAATGACACTGACTTTGATCTAGATTTGCGACAAATTTTTTTAAATGTTACCTCTCCAGCTCAAATAGTACAAATATCCAAACCAACATATACAAAAATGCATGAAACTGTAGAAATATTTAGCATTGTCAAAGGTTACCCTATTGAGGAAATTAAATGGTTAAAAGACAATGAACCTCTAACTGATTTTACTTGGGAAATTAAAGACATTAATATTACACATAAAAATACTTCACTGAAATTTGAAGTGTCTAAAAAAGACAATGGAACTTATACTTGCCTGGTTTCAACACCTACTTCTCAAGCTAGCAATTCCACTGATGTGTTGGTCCTTGATAAACCACAGATTACTTTAGACTTTATCAAACCAATTGGTGTAAATAAAATATACTTCAACTGGACTGTTAATGATGGCAATAGCCCAAATGATTTGAAATATATTATCCAATACAAATCTGAAGATGACAAGGAATGGGTCTACTATCAATCAATGATCAATGCTAGCAGCACTTCTTTTGTACTAACTGTAAGGAATAACACTTCAACTAAAAAGAATTCATCTTATACAATAAGAATTATGGCAACTAACTCTCAAGGTGAAAGTATGTACTCTACAAGTAATCTGGTAAAATTGCTGGATGAAGAACCCATAGTCATACCTAAAGTTACTGTTACTGGGGTGACATCTAGCTCCATCACCATAAAATGGACTCCACCTCCTGACAAATTTAAAGATCACATACATTACTACCAACTCATACTTAGAGCAGTGAATGCTATTGAAATATTTGAAGCTGTCCAACCTGCAGTCAAAGACTATCTCTACATGTTCTCAGATTTAAACTCGGCTACTACTTATGAATTTCAAGTGGCGGCTTGCAGTGATTACAGCAAAGAGTGTGGACCAATGTCGCAAATTGCAAATGGTACAACTATGGATGGCACAGCAGGTCCACCGTCTAATGCCTCAGTTGAGTGCAGATTTGATAATATTAGCCACACAAACTTCGTTTTTGTATCTTGGCAGCCTCCAGTGGAACCTCATGGAACAATACAGTCATATAGTGTAAGTCAAACTTTATATGATTAAAATATGCTTAAAAGTTTTAATTCAAAAAGGGATGTAAAAACCCACTAAAAAACTATTACATTGGATTATATTATTATGTTATTTATAGCAGTATCTCCGATCATGATGTAGTTTTATGAGGCATAGAATATAATTTTAGTAACCTCAAGAAAAAGTCTGAAAAAAAAATATTTAATGAGTAAATTCTAGCAATTAGGCATTCCAACGACCTGTCAAACAATAGGTGCCAGTGGGAAGTTCTTGTATATCTAAGGGGGTAGCGACATAGTCTTGCATCTTGGACGCTATTTTTATTCGAAACAGTAGTCGCCAAGCCTGCCAATTTATGAAGAAATGTATAAGCGGGTTTTTTAAATATTATTTTTAGTATGTTTGACATAAAATATTTAAATGTAATCCATTATTCATGAGTTTATGTATAGTAGATAGAATACATTGTATGTCGCAACCCTTAGATATACCAAACCTTCCCACTGGTAATTCATTTGTTTTAAATGCCTAATTGATATATATGGTTGATTAGAATTCTGTATTAACTAATATATATTTTATACATAGGGATACCCATATCCTTAAGTCTAGAAAGAATTGAAAATACATGTAAATTTAGAGGGGAATTAAAAAACGCTTCTTGAGTTTCTTGAGAATGGTCTTGTCTGAAATTAATTGATTAATAAAATATGACTAAGTGATATAGTTGTGACTTATTATTATTATTGTTATTAATAGTTGTTGTATTTTATCTATGTATTACTGTACTTTTAGGTTTCTATCTCTATCTATTTGTTGTATATCTTTTAAATTTTAAATTGTTTTCCTTCTCTTTATATGTTATTTGCTTTATTAATGAGATATAAATCTTCGTACAATAAAGCTATTTTGATTTGTAATTTGTACATATATTCTAGGTCACTTTAGAGGGATCTGCAATATATTTAAACGATCAAGGCCAGCTGGACAATATTACTTGGGGCCCAAAATCCACTAGTATCAGAGAGATAACCTTGAATACACGATTTTACAATGTTTCGGCCAACACTAACTATACTGTAAGAATATGTGGTGTAACTGGTCTAAAAAAAAATGGTCAATTTGTAACTCTAAACTGCACAATGCCTCCAACATTGCCTGACAAACAAAAACTTGCTAGATTACATTGGAAAAAAATGGAAGAGCAGGGTAGATGGATGTTCAAACTGTTTATGCCAAGGATATCTGAAAGAAATGGCCCCATTTGTTGCTACAGAATTTACCTTGTCCGAATGGAAGATCAACAAAAATTATCTGATTTACCTAATCCTGAAGACCTGACAATTATGTCATACCAAGAAGCCCACAGGACACCTAGGGGAGGAGCTTATGTAGCAGAAATGTTTACAAGGTAATTGAGTTAAGAGCGATATCCATGGTTAGAAACAGGCTTAAAACGACTTCAAGGTTCTCTTTCTCAGTTTTAAATATTTTTTTATAAAATTTGGTATACCTACTAAGCAAATGATAGAGAACTCCGCTGTAGAGCCCGAATTCAGAAAAACTAATTTTTTAATTATTTCTGTACAAATTATGAAAATTATTGCAAAAAGGAGTCTTTACCGGGAATTGTTATATAAAAATCAGCTAATTCTTTCCAATACACTTTTTTGTCCAAAGCGTATATTTTTTGAAAACCTTGAATTAGGAAATCTGAGAAAATCTGTCAAGATTCCAATCCATATTAATTGATTTGGCAACAAGGCGGCGGACGTTGGCGGTGCATGCAGTACCGGAAAATTGGGATAAAAATAAAATAATAAAAAACTTTATTCTTTTTAGTTCAAGTGTAGGTGTTTTTGTTTCGTATTTAGTCAATGTGTTTATATGAACTTTTATGTGTAAGCTGAGTTATAATAATTTGTGATAAAAATGGGAAAACTTTCGGAAATGCCGAAAATTATATTTCCGTTTCGACGGAAATCTATAAAATATCGTGCTAGATTACTTAGAAAAAGACAAACATTAGCACCCCTTCTAAGCATTAAAGTTAAAATATATGGGAAATTAATATACTAAGTATTGAATAAAAAAAAACCTTTAGCTTTAAAGCAATATTTACAAATTTAAAGCGGATATCCAATAAATGTGGTTTATTTGTGGATTCTGAATATGGTTTTTAGGTTCCGACGGTTTATTAGGAACAGACAGTATTATCGAAATTAAATATCCTGCCACTGCTTCAAAACTGACTCCGAAAAAAGCAATGGTTGACAACATAATAAAATTTGCAATTATTAATGATAATGCGAAAATGCAATAATTGTTCAGGGACAACTTAACGTAACTAAACGAAATATTTTTTTTTTATTTATTTTAATACCTTTAAGTATGTTAGTAGAAAAAATAAAAAAGATGATAGATTTTGGTGTATATGGAAAACAAACTAAAGCAATTTTATTTAGATTGTATACTACCCGAGATCTTAGATCCACGTTTCACTAGAGGTTTAGATATTAGAAATTTGAGTAGAAATCCGAGTAGAAATCCGACCAATAGTCAATAAAAATGATTATTTTTATTTCTTCTTTTACTAATAATAAATCATTTTACTCAATGTTATTTTTAAATATTTTTAGTACTAGAAAACAATTTTTTCTACACCCAAATGGATAGCGTATCTACGTACAGACTACAAAACGAAAAAATATGCTATTGCGTAAAATGAGTTATACTTGTGTAGAATCGATAAATAATAGCATTTCTAGTTTTATTTGATCTATATTTAGAAATAAATATTTATAAATTTTAATTAAACTATATGAAATCAATTTAATTTATATTCACTCATGTTACACAAACTACTATTTTCTACATCCACATGGATATGCTTTTTTCTATACCCACATGAATATTAGCTAATCTACGCACATACTACAAAACAAAAAAGTATTCCATTGCGTTCAACTGAACGAATATATTTCATATTCATTCTACCTACTAAGAACACTGCAAAATAGTTAAATCCACCAATCAGATTATATATTGGTCACCCGGCTACTATTATTTTTTAAATTTTATGTAGTCAAACTAACTGTCAGTATATTTTTGAATTATTGAGATTAAATATACGTAAAAATGAATATTTCTTATGTATAATCGATAAGTAATAGAATTTCTATTTTTATTTCGTCCAAATTTATAAACAAATCTTAAATTTTAATCAAACCATATAAAACTAATTTAATTACAAGTATTAGAACTATAATGGCAAGTGTGGCGACGGCACGGAGTTTGTCTCCAAGCGAGAGACCCGAGTTCCAATCATGGCTGGGGACTAATTAAATTAAATCTTTTTGTATGTTTATTTTATTTTATAAATTATTAAAAGTCATACATTATTTTAAAATTATTTATTTTGTCTTAATAAATTACTTTTTTAAATTTGCAGAATTTCGTTAGGGTGTCGTAGAAAAAATATACTGTACAACTCGAGTGGATTGTCTGTATCGCACTCAGACGATTAAGCACTCCGTCTACGGCGTCGTTCTGAAACTTCGTCTTCGTGCGATATGGCCATCACATCCAATTTTGTTGCACAAACTACTATTCACGCACAGACTACAAAACGAAAAAATATACTATTGCGTTCAACTCAACGAATATATTTCATATCCATTCTGGGTAGTGAGAACACTGCAAAAAAATGAAATCCACCAATCACAGTTTATATATTGGACACCCAACAACTATTATTTTTAAAATTTTAAATAAGTGACAATTCTGTCAAACTAATTGTCAGTATATTTTTTAGGAATTGAGATTAAATATACATTAAAATGAGTTATTTTTGCGTAGGATTCATAAATAATTTTAATTTAGACCACAAATCCTAAATTTGAATTAAACTACCTATATGAAACTAATTTAATTACTACTTTTAGAACTAAAATTTTAAATGTGGAGGTGAAAATGATGATACGGCATCTGTCTTTCACGCGAGAGGTCCGAGTTCAAATCTGGGCTGGGGACTAATTAAATGAAATATTTTTTCATGTTTATTTTATTTCACAAATTAGTAAAGTCATAAATTATTTTAAAATTAATTATTTTGTCTTTTCCTAAAATAATACTTTAAATTTGTAGATTTTCGTTAGTGGGTCGTAGAAAAAAACATACTGTACAACTCCAGTGGATTGTCCACTGTTGTTGCACAAACTAGTATCAAATTGGTTATTATTTAAAAAAAGTATTTTTATACAGGGTATTTGTAAATAAGTACGAACGATTTTTGCAAATTGTTATCAAAGTTATTTTGTTAAAAAAAGTTCCTATAAAAGTAGGTCGAAATATGCTTCGTTTCCGAGATACAGAATGTTTAAATTTTAATTTATTAAATTTTATTAATTATTTTTAATAGTTTTAAAGATATTTACTCTAAATTTGCAAAAAAACTTTGAAGGGGCAAATGTGTATTTTTTGGGGTGTTCCAAATATTTATACTTGTACCAGTGGCGTTTGTGAGAGAATGCCACTTTTTTAATAAAAAAGTACTGCGCCACTGACTTTTTCGATCTATGTTTTTTTTATAAAATAACTTCGGCAAACATTCCCTAAAATCATTCACACTTACCAACAAACACCCTGTATATCAGAAAATGTAGAAATAGGTACATATGTATATTTAAAAATATATTTCGTAAATAAATTAGTTATAAAAATTTTTTTTCGAAAATGTTACACCAGGTTATACCTTTAAAAGATATTTTAAACGAGAAAACAAAACAGAAATACTCTTTGTTAGACCGGACCTGCGATTTATCGGCATTTTTAATATTTTAAATCATCTATAGTTTATAAGTAATAAATTGAAGGGAGCGTAAGCCTGGGAATAGAGCAATGTTGCCAAAGTGGGTTCAGATGCACTGAAAGTTGTCAGTGTGTTCTAAATCTGAATTTGCTGTTAGGTGTTGCATGGATATCGCTCTTAAGCTGAAGGATATGTTTGAAATTGCAACGTATTTAATGCTGTTGTATAAGCTGCATACTATGCTGGTATACAGTATCTTATAATAGAGTCCACTATTGAGGTGTGTAACATAATTAAATTTGAGACCAAATGTTACCCAATTCATAGAATGTATGCATTAACTGTAATCATCTTGAAACATAACCAGTATGATCTTTGTACTTGAATAATTGATTAATACAAATAATTTTTTGCAGCTCTGCTTTTCATAATGAAGTATTTTTGGGGGACGAACAGGTTTATAATACATCAAACAGTCAATGTGATGAATGTATAGGATTGAGGCCTTATAATACTCCTAGGGAAGAAAAAATTAAAAATGCCACAAATCTAGCAAACAGAGTAAGAAGAAACGAAATTTTAACTGATCCTCTTCTGCCTTATGATGGAAATCTTGATATTAACAGCAATTACACAGGATTTGTTGAAATAATAGGTAAGCAAAGTGTATTTACCCCATGAGTTTGATGGTGGGCAACAAACAAATCACAAGAAATCGTATTTTTCTAAATTGCAATATATTTTTTTGTTCTCTCTGTATGGGGGTGGGTTGCTCTACAGCAAGAAGTTGGACATGTAAATCAGACTTTAAATGTTTAACGGCGATTTTGAGACGTTTTCCGTAGAGAAAAAAAAAAGTATGACCCAAAAACTGTAAGAAACCATGAAAAAAACACGTCCTAATGTTTGACATTTTTCAATTTTTTATGATTTTCATTAAAAGTCCATATCTACGCTATTCTTGAAGTTAGCTCGGAATCTACTCAATGAGACCTACAAAATGGTATATTACACGATATTGATCAAAAAACCATCACCAAATACTGACGTGATATGCATATTCTACAACAGGCCTATTAGTACGCCCATGTATAACGTTTGTGCACAGTAAAATCACAGTGCCTTTATTAGAAATGACAGAATGTGATTTTGACTTCATTTGGGTTAATTTTTACTACATAATCCAATAACTTTGAAATTAAATATGTAGGCTATGAATATGCGGTTTGTGGCGTTGAACTTATTTCATTGAACTCTACCAAATGGTATGTATCCAGATAACTCAAAATTTCGAAAATCGATTTGTGATTTTTCAAATTTTTCGAGGTCTCAATTTTCACCAAATACGGATGCGATATGCATTTTGCCATACGTATTGGTACGCATTCGTACAAGATTCGTGCGCAAATAAATCTAGGATGAATTGTTCGTAATTTGGGAAAATTTTAACAGAAACTGGTTGTATGGCAAGTGCTTCAAAATACAATTTATTTTTGTTTAGTTCATGGAGAAGCCCAACCATTATTCCTGGCAGCGTATAGCAATTATCTGGATATGATGAATCCAGGCCCTGAAGTGGTAGCAGCTCCAACAGCAGGAACTTTAAGTCTTATAGTCCAAATTCTGTGCGGTCTTGTGGTGGTCATATTAGTTCTCCTTGGAGCATTGTGTATTTTACATCGATATACCAAGCAAGCTCATGCACAGGCAGTGGAAATGATTACATTTAGAACGTCGTTAAGGTAAACATATATTTTTCTTATTTATATAATACATTATTTAACAAAAATTGACGCAAAAAGAATGTGACAACATAAAGAGTTGTACAATATAACTTTGTGCTTTCTCTTCAATACAATTTTCTCTCTTATGTGCTCCTTCTTTTTAGGGGCTTTAGGGGTCGCCAACGGCTGGTATCACTTAATCCTCCTGACATGTGCCCTATTAGTAAATCGGATTTGGTTTCTGCTTACATAGAACATCACAGAGACTCAGACTACGGGTTTCAGCAAGAGTTTGAATTATTGCCAGATAGATTTTCTGATCGAACAACGCGAGCTTCTGATACAAGAGAGAATGTGTACAAAAATAGATATCCCGATATTAAAGCATATGATCAAACTCGGGTGAAGCTGACGCAAGTTGACAGTATTGCTGGCTCAGACTACATAAACGCTAATTACGTGATGGGTTACAAAGAAAGGAAGAAGTTCATTTGTGCTCAAGGTCCCATGGATACTACCGTTAACGAATTCTGGCGAATGATTTGGGAACAACACCTCGAGTTGATTCTTATGCTTACCAATCTTGAGGAATACAGCAAAACCAAGTGTAGCAAATATTGGCCTGACAAAAGTGATGGTGATAAAATTTTTGGAGACATTACAGTTACACATTTACTAGAAACCAGATACTCGGATTACATAGTTAGAGAATTAAAGATAATAAGGACGAGTAACGGCAAGGAATTAGAAGAAAGGAATATAACCCAATACCATTACTTAGTTTGGAAAGATTTCATGGCTCCTGAACATCCCAATGGTATAATAAAGTTCATTAAAAGAGTGAACGAAGCTTATTCAGTAGAAAAAGGTAGTATTTTGGTTCATTGTAGTGCAGGTGTTGGCAGAACAGGGACTTTAGTAGCACTTGATTGTTTACTTCATCAATTAAAAGAAGAAGGACATGTGTCTATTTTCAATACGATTTGTGATTTAAGGCATCAGAGGAACTTCCTAGTCCAGTCTCTGGTAAGTTTAACGTGTTCTTTTTTTGGCAAAGATAATTTATTTCAATTTTTTTACGAAAAATTCTTAAAAAAATATGTTTCTAATGAAAAATATAAACACCTTAGCAAATGTTTGCCTATTAAAAATAATAGTTGGTCTTGCAGTGGCTAGGTAGTTATCTAATGAATAGGACTCAACAGGTCCGAGTCAATCATTATTATTCTCAAACGTTCTCCTTAACTTCGGGGTGCCTCAGGGGTCTCACTTGGCACCGTTACGGTTCTCCTTTTCTGTGTATGTCAAAGGTGTCTATTTATAATAGGATACCAGAATATGTTATGCTGCTTAATTCATTTGTGATCTTAAGCTGTGATTAATTCCTTCTGTATTGTCTTCAGACTAGTAAGTAATACCAGGGCCTCCAGTCAATAATTGTTTGCTTTTTCTTTTTTAAAGTTTACTCTGATAGGATGACTTTTTTAATTTGTGTTTTAAGTTATACTCCTTCCCACTGTTTGATTGTTAATGTTAGTTTTAATTTATGTACCTATAAGAGGATGAATCGTACAAAATTTTGTATTTTATTTTGGATTCAATAAAAAATTTGTTTATTATTATTCCCCATATTGTTCACTATTAATAATTACTTTATTTAAAATAGTTCGATATATGAAAATAAAGATGTTTTCTTCAGTTTTGTCAATCTGAATCCATTCACGTGATTTTTTCTCTTATTTTACAGAAACAGTATATTTTTATTTATCGAGCTCTCATGGAAGTTGCTCAATATGGTGATACAGAAATAAATTCCAGTGAATTGAAAAATACGCTGGAAAAGTTAAGGCAGTGTGATAATGGCAAAAATAAATGTAAATTAGAAGAAGAATTTGAAAATATAATAAACGCTTTTGAAGACAGAAAATCCTGTTCAGTGGCTAGCGGCGAGGAGAATCGCGAGAAGAATCGCTGCGACAGTATCATTCCATACGATAGAAATAGGGTTATACTTACACCTCTATCAGGCAAAGAACATTCCACATATATAAACGCTTCTTTCATTGAAGGTTACGATAATAGTGAATCATTTATTATCACACAAGACCCGTTGGAAGGAACTATCAACGACTTTTGGCGGATGGTTTCCGAGCAAGGAATCAGTGTTATAGTGATGATTTCTGAAGTTGGTGAGGGGAAATGTCCGAGATACTGGCCAGAGGAAGAGGCGAACTATGACCACATACACGTTCGGTACGTGCAAGCGGAGAGTTGTCCGTATTACACGAGGCGAGAAATGTGTATTAAGAGCAGGGATGGGGAGGATCAGAAAGTCACTCATTTGCAATATCATGGGTGGCCTACTGTAGATGGAGAGGTAAGTACATTTTTTCTTTTATTTACGCCTTGTCAGACTTTGTCTTCAATAATAATATAAATTTGTTTCGTCACCTTTTTACTTTAAAAGAAGAGAAAAATTTATTTATTAGGTCCTCCCAAAGGGCTATTGACCCCACTCTTTTGGCCCATATTCACAGTTATTATATATAAATAAAAAATTAATTAATAATACATTTAATAAATATTATAAAAAATGGTAAGCTGAGAGGGTAATGACGTCTTTTAGTAAACTGGATGGTAGTTATTAATGCCTGTCTATTAATAATGTTAATATTAATTGGTTTGTTGGTAAAATTCTAAGCGAGAGGTTGGATTCTTTCTGTTATAGGTTTCAACTTAGTAATAGTTCTTAGGGCACTTCGTTCTACTATCTATACTATTTACAGTGTTTTTTATCTACATGTTTTAATATCTATGAGTTGGTTCTTGTAAGTCAATTCTCTAAAATGTTTGGCTCTAGTAACTACTTTTTTATGGTTATACAGTGTTTTTGAAGTTCAATTTGTTGTCTATTATTACTTCAAGGTATTTAATGTTACTCTGGGGTTTGACGAAAACATTTGATATTGTAACTGGTATGATTAAATAAGATTAGCTGACATCAGTATCAATAATGAGGTGAACAAGTAGTTTTACAACTCGTGCAAATATCGATTGTTTCTTATTGCACTGTTGTCAGACGTCACATTTGTTTCGATAATGAAATAATGTAACTGTATTACTACTAAGAACACTGTAAACTTGGCAAAATCTGAATATTGCATTTCTGCTAATGGCGCTTAGCATGTGAACTCGTGTTGGCTTTAGAAATTTTGTAAAGAATTCTAATCTGTCATATATCTGTGGGTTACTAAGCCAGTAATGTAAATCAAAAAGAATATTGGTCCAAGAACCTTGTGGTACAACCTATCTCTACAGGTTTTGCAGTAGAGAATTCACCGTTTTGTAGACTGACTAATTCATATCTATTTTGTAAGTAATGTTTAAAAAAGTTTGTAGTTATTTTAATTTAGTTATATTTTTTAGGTACCTGAAGTTACAAGAGGGCTCATTGAGCTAGTAGACTTTTCTCAAACAGTGCTAGTGAGAAACGAATGTTCATCTTCAATGGTTATCCATTGTAATTTAGGATCAGACAGAAGTTCGATGTTTGTCGGACTCAGTATACTTGTACAGCAACTTAGGACTGAAAGAAGGGTTGATGTATTCACAGTTACAAGAAAATTAAGGTCGCAAAGACACGCCATGATCAACTCTTATGTAAGTAATGAAGATTATCCATTGTTTCAAATTTGGTCAGTTGTGAAGTAAGAAAAGATCTCAAAATCAATACCACAATATTCATTTTTATTTAAATCAGATAGTCCGTCAGGCCTACAATACAAAATATAAAAAATATGTAAAGATTAAAAACAACAATAGGTTTATTTTTTAAACAGTAAATTAGTTATATCAGTGGGAAATTTTTTAAGCAAATGTTTTTGGAAAAATTAAGTCTAAATCCTCTCATTTTTCAAGCGTTAATTGGTATATAATTTTCAATTAAATATTGGTTATTATTTATGAAATTGATAGAAAAAACTTATGAAGAATTATATAAATCTGAGATATCGCCAAACTCTATTAGTGATCATTTCAAATTTACCCATTACCTATTAGGCGATTATTGGCGTATGTTAATTTATGAATATGTCACTTATGGATCCAGTTGATACATTTAAATATTTAGTAGAATAGCTTCTTTAACCCACATTGGTATTTTTTGCAGATATCCTAAAAAATAGAGTAGCTAGAAAAAAGTTTTTAAGATGTCATAACTCTTTTTTGTTAAAGTATCGATTGCCCAATCAAATCTTTAATAACTCCCTTGATATGCCAAATACAGGGCGATTATTTAAAATGTCAAAAACTGCAAGGTTTTATAACTTCTTTAAGATTAATATAGGAAAATTTGATAGATATTTTATGGAAGAGTTTAGTGGCGTACAAAAAAGATTTTAAGGGGAGGCTTATTACTAAGGAAATATAATATAAACCTTTTTTTTTAATGGGACAATGTTTTGACATTTTTGCTTTTCTTTTAATTGTCTTTCACCTGATATATTATATAATAATATCTATATTCAGCAGTTGGAGCTACAGGGCAAATAAAATGTTTATCGTTGATATCACGATAGACACTAAAAAATGAAACGCTCAGTAACGCATTTTATTATAAGGTAACTAAACGGGTGTGAAGTTATCCACATCCACAAATGTACACTGAGAAAAATACAGCTCTATTGTAATAGTCGTATAACTTGATTCAAATGACAAGTAGACGCTTTTGATTTGCAGATTTCAATTTTGGAGGTTTCAATACATAACAACCATACTCGCAATTAACTTTTGCTCCGTCTGAGGGGGTGCAATTGGAGGTGAAATTGTTGGAACCAAAAAGTGTCTCTTCAAAAGTTTCATGTAAATTTGTTTCTAATAATACATTAACTTTCCAATCCTGCCTCTAGAATAACAGTAAAGAAACACAATGGTATTGGGTATACAGAAATAGAATAATACTTCACTGAGTGCGGACCGCATTATCCCATGCTTGCCATCAAAAGTGCGTCCCTTTAAAAAACATTATTTTGGCTTCATGTCTGGAAAATCGTTGAACATGGAAATCTATCCTACCCCTAGTGTTATGTTGATGATATTAGTATTGTAGACCACTTATCCTGAAAATATTTAGGTGACTGACCAGTCTTTATTTTTAAGATTCTAGTACAATTAGATTAGTATAATTAGTACCATTAGATTGTGTCCTTTCTACACGATGGCACAAAGGTAGCTTTAAGAAGAATTGAGAGAGCTGGGATGAGATTAGATTTTGTGTTTGCGCTGGCGAGAGGCTGATTGACTTCAAATCTGCGAGTTCGGATGTCGAAAGCCATGTGCCTCGATATCTCAACTGGTAAGAGCATAGATGGCTACAGCCCTAAGATTCCAGGTTCGATCCCTGGTCGATGCACTCATTTTTTCTTTAATTCTCAGCTTTTTCAATTTTTCTTGTTTTCACTTTGGGAATATGGAGGTTTATTTTTCATAATTTCTAGGGGGAATTGGGGATTATTTATTTTTATATTTCCAAAACGATTATTTATTTTTTCTCAATTCGCTTTCTTTCCATCTAGTTTTCGGAATACTATGCAAAACGTACCAATTTGGGGCACCTCTGCATGTTTCAATATGATATAATAAATGTTATTTGTTAATTTCAGGCACAGTATGAATTTTTACATCGAGCTATTGTGAATTACGCAGAACTTCATGGACTCTGTGAAATATAAATGTTGATGATTTGGAGCCATATAACTTCTATATTTCATTCCAAAATACCAGAACTGGTCTCACTGATATTTAAGTATTTTTATATACGTAATTTATATTCATCCTAGGAACAATGTAATTAGTTTGAAACATTTATTCCTGTTAAAAGCCAAATTATTTCTCTTTTTTAAACCAAAGGCATTTTGATTGTAGGGTTTTTGTATTTGAGCAATGCAATAACTTTTTTTATAGACTTAAAGCATTTTAGCTTCGTTCAAATTTATTGTGCTGCCATATATATTTGTGAAATATCTCTGGAAAATGTTTTGATGCAACATTTCATTTTAATCTGATTTAATAAATGAATGTTTTTAGTTACTCGTATGCAAAATCCAGATATTTCCAAAAATCGACAAATTTATACTCTCTTCAAACATGAAAATTATTAAATATTTTAGATTTAGATTCTTCCAAACACTATCACAGTGATGTATGAGGTTGTGTAAGCATCACAATTTTTTTCCATAATTAAAATAATACATACCATCACTTTCTTTAAACTAGTTATCAGGGAACTTAGTACTTTTTTACATCTTAGATGATTAAACGGTGTTAGTGCTGCTTGTAATGTTGGCAAACGAATAATATCTGCACAATATTTGTAAATTTTTATTATTTTGGACATTTGTTAATTTTAAAAAATCTTTCGATTTGAATGAACCAATCATTAGCACACAAAAGACCCCGCAACAATCCTTAATGATTTTGTATTTCGGTCAAATTTGATGAAATCATACTGTAAGTTCTGCTGATCAATAATCTGTGATCAGTTTCATAAAAATTTACTTGGTTTTTGTTTTACGGCACTTTAAAGTTGATAGGAAGATATCCTCTTTTCTCATTTTCTTTATATTAAATCTTATGTTTTATGCATGTTACAAATGTAAATCTAAAGTTCAAGGTATTTGAATTATAAAAACGAACTTTCAATATAGGAGAAAATTATCAGTTTTCGAGTAAAATGTAACAACATAAAATGGAAACAATTATCAGAAAAAACCTATGAATTTTTAAAGATGTACATTTGTAGCATTAAGGACTTGTTCTATCATCCATATAGACGAGTATTTCACAAACGGAAAAGTAAGAAAAAATGTCACTTAACAGGTTTATTGTTCAAAGTAAAGAAATACAAAATTATTAGAACAAAAACTATTTAAGAATATTTTAGGGAAAAATAAAAATGATAGATTGGTGGAATCTACTGTAGACATGACATGAGCCAATTTTGATTTTTCTATTGATAAGGCATCTTCGTATTTAAAAGATCCATTTTCAGTAAAGTCATCTTCCTCGTTTTCTCTGCAAACTAACGTTTTTTGGAAAGCCTGTCAATATTATATTCTAGTTTAACAGCAGTACTTATACCAAAGCCCAGTTGAGCGAATTTCTCTTTTAAATTGAAGAAATCAAAGTAATTTTTCTTTTTTTAGGTAAACTATAACAAAAGGATTCTCTTTTTTGCACCTTTAAGCACTTACTCCTTTTCTGAAGTATACAGTATTGGTTTTTGAAAACTTTCCTATAAGCGCAAAATCCCTACCACTTGATAACATAGTTAATCAAAATCTGACAACTGTCCAGTTTTTATTTTGTCCGCAACAGTTTTTTTCAGAAACGGCGTATAAAGTATCTCCTTGTACATTAAAATCCTCAAAATACTTTTTAAGGCAGCAAGAAATTTCATCTGAACATCCCTTAGCTACAGACTCGTTTTACAAAAAAATATTCCTGTTCATTGTTATGTTGGGAATGGGGTGTTAATACAATGCGACCTAAATAACTATTGTGTCCCCTTCTGTCGCTAATCCAGCAAGAAAGGATCTATATAGATATATCTAAATCTTCTCAAGGAAATGTAGGATTTAGAGTAGCTTCAAGTTAGGTAAATCTCCCTCTTCTATTTTATATTCTCCTAGCTATACTGCCTTTGAATTCTGGAGTGCTACACATTCAGTCAGAATGTGAATGGAGGTTTCGTCCTCCTTCTCACAGAATCTGCACTCACTATCTTCTACTACTCTCAGTTTACTAAGGTGTCGTTATATTCACCCAGAAGTATCTTAGCCCCAAAAGACTTCCATTTATTGGTTCTTTTACTGCCCAATTATTTTTTAATCTCTCCTAATATTGCTTTACTGCTGATACCGCAGAACGGCTCAGGTCCCACAAAGGGTGTTTAAGCCCCTTTCCTTGCAAGACTATCTGCAATCTTATTACGTTTTACCCCATTATGTCCCGGGATCCAAGTGACAGTAACTGTATTTTCCTCGCCTAGCCCATTCAGTTTTTCTAGGCATCTCCAAACCATTTTTAAAATGATTACGTAATAGCTCAGCTCTTTGATGGCTGCTTGGCTATCGGACATGTCTACGATAGTTTCGGTCGATGAATTTCCGCCTGGAAGATTCTTGGGTATTTTCCCAAACTTTCAGAGTGCCTGGTTCTAGGCCAATACACTTCTATTGCAGTTCCTTCTGTGGTTTTAGAATCATCCGTATTCCACTGACTAGCATGATTTTCGGTTACAAGCACGATGGTATCTTGGCTCCTTCCTTTTTTGCAGTTCGGTTGTGATTTTGAAGTTTTTCACAAAACTACTTTTTCATTTCATCCTGGGACATATCCCAAATATCTTCGGCCCCGAAGCTAGTAGACTTTTGTCTCATTACTCCATTCATTATATATCGTGTTCCTTTTGCCACAGTCTATCATTTAATGTAGAGGTGTGAGGTTTAAGATCGCCTCCATTGCGGCCGTAGGACAGGTTCTCATTGCACCGGTGATGCAAACACAAGCTAGTCTTTGTACTTTTGAGATATTAGCTCTCGTAGTAGCTAAATTAGTTCTCACTCCAGGCTATAGCTCCGTAAGTGATGATTGGTCTCACTATTGCTATATACATCCATCGTAGTGTGTTTGAGGTTACATCCTCATCTTTTACCCGCAATGTTTTACTTACATAGAAAGATTCTAAGCTAAAAACTTGCTCTTCCTCAGAATTCACTAATAGTTTCTCCACCGGTTTAAAGATTCAATCAGAATTCTCAAAAGGTTCCTCTGGGGGAAGTTACTATATATTCTCTGATAATTTCATCAAATTTGATCGAAATGCAAAATCTAAGTATTGGTGCAGGGTCCTTTATGATTTTTGCTGATACATTCATCAATACATAATAGGCATGTATAACCAAGTTACACATTCTCATAAGTTTATTAACAAAAAGTCTAAGAGCTAGTTTAAATCACATTGATTTTGTCTAAAAGAATTTAGACGTTTCAACATTAATTTTAATTTTATTAATGAAATATAATCAGTATGTATATTAAATTTTTGAAGTCTAATGATAGTTCAAAAGGTGCACCTCTTGTTCCAGATGACAATACAATAACGATTATCTCACTTATCTCTATTTGTTCTAAAGACACAATGTTTATTAGAAATAAAATAACGAGTTATTCGTGGGCTATCTGGCGACCTTGCAGTAGATCATCCTCTAGCTGATTTTATTAACAATAACTTAAAACCCCAAGTTTTTGAAGAAATACCACCTATCTGTTTGTCCAAAAATAGCGAATATGTGTGAATGTGCACATTTTTTTAGATTTTTAAGCCGTAGTCATTATTTTTAATGGGTTGAATTGACTTTCTAAGAGATTTATTTATATCTTTCCAAACGTGACTGATACGTATGTGATAAATGTATGTGTATTTTCTAGATTTATAGTATAGTTAAAAGGAGAAAAGTATATTTTCACGCCATTATTTAACATAAAAATTTGCTTTGTGGAACTGGTAAGGACTTTTTAATCATTAAATCAAAAGTCGCTCTCTTTTTTAATTAAATCGGTGAGAGAACACGCTATAAGCCCTTTGGGGAAAACGAAAGTGCCATTATTAGTTAAAATGAAACTATTTTCATCATTTTTCGATTCAGCAATAATTTTTATAATTTTTTCTGGTTGTGAATATTGTGTAAATAATTTTAAAATTAGATATTTAGTAAAATGGTTCCGATTTTTTTCGCTGTTTAGTGTAAAAATTGTTACTGATTGTATTTATGAGATTATTGAATCTCTTAATAAGTTAATTTATTATTATTATTCTAAAAGTGTTTATTGTAGAATATTGTGCAGATAGTATTATTTTTAAGGTGTTTATTTATGTTTTTTATATACTATTGAGTATACTTATACCACTCTAACTTTTATTGACGTCAGTCTGTTATGGTAGCTGTTTTTGTTGTATATGGTCAGTAAATTTTTGAATAAAAGAAAGTCAAGCTTTTGCAAATTTGAATTGATGCCTATATTCAAAGCAAACTATAATACATTCAAAATACAAGTCATATTTAATATAATTAAAATACTGACCATATTTATTGTGTGATGGCGTGTAACTTATGTATTTTGTAATAGCAGTTTTATATTTGTTTTGGTGGAATGTGTAAAAAGACTATTTGTAGATCCGAATATTTTCGTCTTGAGGTTGTGACAATTTCAATATTAAATATATTAGTAAGACTTTTATAGATCTGTTTGAAACAATATTCATATTGAAATTTTATTAATTTACAACATGGGAATGTACATAGTATAAGCCACCCTTCTTCATATTTTTTCTGTAAAATAATATTTTGCATTGTTGACTATATATCAATACTCTCTCCTATCCCTAAGATGCTCTCCAACACCAGACGCTCCCTACCAGGAAAAATCTCTCTTGGGCCGGGTTCTATGAGTTGTACCTTAATGTTATTTGTCACGCTTTGAACTTGTGATCGGTTGTATTTCCTCTCCTGCATGGAAGCGGGAGAAGCACCGCTTCCCTACACTTTGAGATTTAAAAATAAATATTTTTCTGTTTACAATTCATAGAAATTAATAATAAATTAGGTTCTATATTTTCTCAGAAACATTACGAAAATGTACTAACAATTCATTGGTGTAATGTGTAAACGCACGCACCACCCATGAGAAAATTAATTGGGTAAACGCACACACCATATACTTCGAGTCCGTCGGCGGAAGCGAGTCTTGAAAAAGCCGGCTCGTCTTCCAATTGATTTCGCTTCGTGTTATTGACCTTGCTTTGCCGCGACAGTAGTCAGTCTGTTTGGGCACGTGAAATACGGTCGAAAGGCAGTGATTTTTACGTCGCCTTACGCATATTGCAATTCGCACGGCGAATCGACATGTCAGGAAAATTGTAGACTTCAGATTGATTTCGGTTTGTTTTTCGTAGTTGTTTTTCTTTTTGTAAAATGGAGGAACTATGCACTGTGCCTGTGAACAATATTAATGTGGTAAATTGTGTCTGTATTGTGTGCTCTTTATTGAAAAAAGGATTTTCAAGTAGAAATTTTGAAGAGAAAACGGACATTATTAATTCTAGTAGATTAAAGGACCCTATCAATTTAGAGACGAAAGTAGAAAAGTCAGCAAAGAAATTTACCAGGCATTTTCAGGTAGGATTCTATGAAAAGTATGAATGGTTAATCGGCTGCAAAACTTTGAAGAAATTGTTTTGCTGGCCTTGCTTACTTTTTAATATAGCCGAAAAAACACATTGGAACTCAGACGGTATTACAGACTTGAATAATTTTCCCAAAAGTGTAAAAGGACATGTAAATAGCAAATCTCATATAAGTGCTAGAATTAAAGAAAAAACATTCGGGACCTATCGCATTGAACATAGTTTGGACAATCATTTAAAAATAAGCAACAAACTTCACAATGAAAGGGTAAAAAAAATAGGGACGTCTTACAACGATTAATAGATGTAACTTGTTTCCTGGGAAAGCATGAACTAAGTTTTAGGGGTCACAATGAAGCAAGTGGATCCGCCAATCGAGGAAATTACATGGACCATCTAAGTTTTTTAGCAAAATACGATGATACCCTAAAAAATCATTTTATTGATTCGACGAATTTCCGAGGTACCTCAAACAGAATCCAAAATGATTTAATTAAATGCACTGCCGACGTTGTGATGGATCACATTAAAAGTGAAACTAAAAAAGCACCTTTCGTATCAATTGCGCTTGATGAAACCACAGATGTAGCAAACTTAAGTCAATTATCCATTGTTGTGCGATATGTATTGGATGGCATTCCTCAAGAGCGATTCTTAGGATCTTTGGAGGTCACTAGCGAACGAATTGCAGATGCATTGTTTAAAATTGTTTGTGACATTATTTCAAGTTTAGAATGTGGTTCTAAGCTTGTTGCTCAGAGCTACGATAGTGCTGCCGTAATGGCTGGCCATTTAGGAGGCCTTCAAGCTAAAGTGAAGAAGTTTATACATGCAATTTTCGTTCACTGTGTAGCACATAGACTTAATTTGGTTTTATCGCGAAACATGGATAATATTAAAGATTGCAAAGTTTTATTTTCGACGCTTAGTGTTTGGCTTCCTTCTTTTCAAAGTCATTGAAAATAACTCGCGCTTTGGACATTCACGTTCAAAAAAGGTTTCCAAGAGTTGCTCCGACGCGATGGAACTACAATGGACGTTTAGTGCAAACAGTGTTTCAATACCGTGATTCTTTGATACACTTTTTACAAGACGTTTGGGATAATATAGAAACATGGGATGCTGAAACTGTTACTGCGGCTAAAGGGTATTTGCATTGGCTAAAAAACAACTTTGATTTAATTTTTGCAGAGATTTTCCCTTTTACTGACATTTTATTCGACATTTTACAAAGTCAAATCACATTGGCTTTTGCATTAAACAAATTGATGATTTTAAAAATAAAATGAATAAAAAACGAGATCAGTTTGAACACTTTTGGAATAAGACTCAAAACATTGGCTTAGAACCTGAAAGAAAGACAATTAATTGATCATGTCGGCGACAGAGACCTCCTATCGTCGTTTATACGCCGAAATGTTTGATAATATTTTACAACAAATGAACTCTCGATTTCAAAATTTTAACGAATTAAAATTTGTTGAATTGTGCAATTTTAATATTATTAACTACGATTGATCAAAATGTCCATCGGAAAGCTTTTAATTCACTAAAATTAAATTATGGAATTTTTTTTTCGATATTCTAGCATTAAAGTCCTAGTTAAGTGTTGTTTATGAAACAACTGAAATTAGTGATAAAAACACGCCCATCAATGTGTTAAATTTTCTTGTAACAACTGGTTTAAATAAGTCCCTTTGTGAAATCAAGTTGTGTGAATTAGTACTAACCATCCCAGCCACAAGTGCGTCAGTGGAGCGAAGTTTTTCAACTTGAAAGCGCATTAAAAGTTTTATACGAAATTCAACAAGTGAAGACAGATTCTCTAATTTAGCCCTAATATCCATTGAAAAACAGCTTGTTAAACAGTTATCAGAAAATCCAAAATTTTACGATGATGTTATAGATAAATTTGCAGCCATTGAGGGATAGGCGAATAGATTTTAAGTATAAATAAATGTCAACTGTGCGAAAAATGCTGGAAAAAATAAAAAAAACTCCTGTCAAATGTTTTTTTTTACGTTTAAATAAACCAAGAGTTTTTTTATAGCTTTTAGTACTAAACTAGGTAATAAAGTAATAGTAACACTTTAAAAATCTCAATCTCGAATATCCGTAGTACTGAGGAAAAAAAAGCAAAATGGTGAATGCGCCGCGAAAAATTTTCGCCTGCGGCGCTGAGCTTACGGGTCTGCTGTATTTTTATACAATCGCTTCCCCTTCCAAAAATGTCACCGCACGCCACTGCTCCTGTATTTCCTTTTCAGTGTCCCTGGAATTATTGTTCACTACATTTTCCATCTCAATACATATAATAGCTTGTCCTATATTTCTTTCTCGTTCTTTTTTCTTCCATTTGTTTAGCTACTCTAGCACTTTTTGTGCTTCTACAAATTGAGTTAAAGATGTGTTGTATAGTTTTCTAACTACCTCCTATGTCCTTCAACTCTTTCTCCATTGTTTTTATCCGACCAAATATTCCTTTAGTGCATTATTAAAAAGGGTGGGTCTTTGCTTGTTAATAATACAAAAAAAGAATAATTGAAAAGGTTGTTGGAAAACAACAGTAATTTATTAAGAAACTACATTTCAAAGGTTCTAATAAGTTTCTAAGACTACTACAACTTTGTTAACTTGATTTTTCGGCTAATGCATTTGTTGAAGAATGCCCATTTCGTATGTGGCTAACCTTATAATAGTCGGAGAGCTGATGACGAATTTGGAGAAGGTATTTTAGGCGATTTGAAATGATAAAAACAGTAAGTATCTATGTTAGTGAGTCTGGAAGGGCACTTGCGGTTATTTTGTTATTATAACATTCGCAAAAAATTAACCTAAAAAATATGTTTTAGACAAATTTTAGCATTTATAGAATCTAGAAATAAAAATCCCGACTGTCTCGAATTTGTTTTATGAATATACGCCAAAAATATACTTTATTTTATACACTCTAAATTTTTTTCCCAAATTCGTCATCATCTTTTGGTCAATTATTTATTATCGTAGAGTAAAAGTGCCATTATTTTAAAAAGTGTGGCTTGTCACGTTTTTTCAATAAGCTTTTCAATTTTTGCAATTGTAATAAACTACAATATGATCGGATAGTACTGTCATTACTGGTAGAAAACGTTTTAGACGAATTCACTCAATTGCCCGACCTCCTAATGCAGCTTTTCTTAAAAGACGGCGGCAACAGAAAACATTTAAGACTGATGGTAATTTTTACAAAAATTTACACATATACAGAAGTTTTGCTATATGTATCTACAAATAGTCTATTAAATAAAAAAATAAGTATCGACTTTAGTTAGCCCTAAAAATTCAATCTCAATGATATAGAAAGCACAATATTTTTTTTATGTACCAAATTTATTTTTGTATTCCAAATATAATGACCATTTTTATAAACAATGCTCAATTCTGTGCTACAAGTGACCACAGAGATGTTTTATCATCATTACTATTATTATATTATTTTGTATAAAGATTGAATGTGATGTGGTAGATTAGGCAAACAAAAAATACTCAAAACCTAACCTGCTTAAAGATGTAGTGCTTTAAGTTGCTTTCTGGATCATGTATAATTTTTTGAATCATCGTGAATGTCACTTTGTATGTTAGATATGTGTATATATACATTTTGGAAATTTTTAACCTCCATATGAGCTGTTTAAAAACAATATAACATTTTCTTCATCTTATAAATGTATTGTAACATTTTTGCAGTTTTAATTTTTTTTAATAGCTCATATGGGATCTCTGTAAAATAACTCCCTCCTTATAGGTATAACGTTTAAAATATTAATTATAGTAATTTTTACCTAAATCTTTGAACGATTCATAAATATTGATGGACGAAAAGTTTCATAATGAGGGAGTTACTTTATCACGATAAAAAAAGTTTTATCAACTTGCTGTTTGTATTTTCGAATACAAAATGAAGACTGTATATGCAAATATTGCAGCTGGTAAATATTTATTTATAAACCTTGTTTTTCCTTTTATTTTATAATGCTAACATTTTTTATATGTAATAAAACATTATTATAAGTATTTTTCATCTTTTATTAATATTCTTATCATTGGCAACATATAAATATTAAAAATAGCATCATCATAAATAAATAAATAACTAGGAATTAGAACTGGCAATTACTTCTTGTTTCGAGCAACATGTTTTTTCCTTACTGGCGTTTTTTTAACAGGTCTCTGAGTTTTTTGCGGAAGCCTTTTTATGCATGGTATTAACGTACACTGAAGTTGTCTGTTACCATAATTGGTAAATCTGTCGATATGTTTTCCAAAAGTGCCAGGGGCTAATCGTTTAAGCAATCTGAAAAAAACAAAATTTTGAAAGGGTTCCCAACTAAAACAAACAATTTATTTTATAAAAGATTTAAAATACGCTAAAATAGTGATGACGTAGGTTTGGTTCCACTGAAAATTATTACATTGACAGTATTTGTTAGTGCGATTTGTTCTAAATTATATTGTTTTAAAACTTTTATACATAGGGTGGTTTGACGGAAGAGTGACTTTTCAGAAGTTGGCAACACTTTCGCTACGGTGATTATATTGGTAGTTTCCGCCATGTTTCTGATGTCATCTTTCAAAGTTTTACATAAATCTGACAGATAGATTAGTTTTAATACTTATATCACATACTTTGATTACTATACGAGGCAAGAGAGAGGCCCGACACGCCCAACATAGGGCGCGGCCATTTTGAACCCTGTGACACAGTTTACAGCTAAAGAATCAGATCGCTCACTCTGCGTCGGCACTTTGGATCTCAATGTTTCAGTTTATACACTGTGCAACTCGGATAATACAATATATGACAACCGCCTATAATAAAACAGCAGTCTTCTGCGTATCCTGAATTTGTATCCCTGGAGTGGATGTTATTTTGGAACTTTCAACTGGTCCGAGTGAGCTAACTGATTCTTTAGTAATAAACTATGACTTCAAAAATAATATTCACTGACAGCAGCAAGCAAAATATCAGGTGCGTTTTAATCATCTGCTTCTGGAATTGTCGGTTTAGTCGTTTTAACCTGTCAGATTAAAACAAGAAAACCGACAATTTCGAAGCAGAAGCGGATGATTAAAACGCACCTATTAAAAATATTGCGCCAAGATGTAGGCAACACGTAATAAGGGTTCAAAATGGCGGAGTTTTCTATCTCCTTTTAAAAGGCACTCAGAAAGCTGCGCAGTGCGACCATTCTCCGTATAGTAAAAGAAAATCAAAGTATGTGACTTATATAAAGAAAATTGTTTTCGTTCTATCACGAATGGGCAGACATTCGTCCGCTATTGCTGCAGAAAAATTAGCCGAACTGCGTTATGATTAACATGCATTAAGAATATATTCATCTATTAACTAATTACATACTCTTTAAACTAATTTTTATGATTTGCAAACAATATTTAATAAAAATGGTAAAAACGCTTGTGTCAAATATTGTTAAAAGGTTGGTTAAAATTAACTGTCAGTGGAACCAAAATTACGTTACACTTTTATGGTCCAAGCAATGACTCGCTCAGGACAGGAGTTACTTGTGAAAAATTAGAATAAAGCTACAAATTGGTATGTTGGTCTAATTCGATGACCCTTTCATGTGGATTGCGTAGTCTGAAATTAACAATTATTCTTGTCTACTCTTCATTTAGAGGATATTTGTCATAAAAAAACACACAACACAAACTCTGAATTTGAGCTCAAGTCGAGAAGGTTCCCATCCTGATATACTGGATCGAAACCTGCTTTTGACCCCACCAAACCCCCATACTGTCTTCGCTACAGGTGGCTCTAATTCAAAATCATTTGACTTTGATGCCAATACTTCTAAAAATGCTTTGTAGGATGACATTTCCCTGTTTCGTTGTCTATGTGTGAGTCTTGTGTGCGCGCATTCTGTGGGTTCGCCGCCTGTAAAAGCTCTCCCAGTCTCCGTTGGCGACTAGGAGGACCTTCTCACCCAGGCAGTTAGTCGTCTTGTTTCGCGTTTGTCAGTATTCTTAAAGATAATCTTAAACTATCTGTATCTGTAACGTGTGGAGGGTGGGTTACCCCCACGGCACTTAGGCCTCATTGGGCTCATTGTGCATCCTCCTAAGATGATAGGTACCTCCTAGCTCGTAAGCCAGCCTACAGATTTAATGTAGTTGACAACGTCGCCAAGAGGTGCTTTTCTTATATCGGCCGGTGTTAGCCGATACTCGCCGAACACAAATCTAATAAATAAGAGCGTCGAGCAATCGTAAAGGATATGCTCGATGGTCTCATCTTGTTCGCACCCTCTGCAGAGTGCGGATTCTGACAGCTCCATGATATTGGAGATGCTTTCGTACTTGACAATGACCAGCCAGAATGCCTGTGACTAGGCGCAGATTCTGTCTAGTCATAGTCAAGTATTTGCTGCAGTGTTGTCAGGATAACTTAAGAGCTCCTTGGTAACTCTGCAGTTTCTTGTTTCATCCCCTCTTTCCTTGAATTTCACAAGGAAATGTTCTTTGATTAGATCTGTCACTACCGATTTTGTCAGGCCAATAGAAGGGCCAGGTTCAAAAAGTATTTAGTTGGCTGCTTTCTTGGCTAGTGAATCAGCAAGACGGTTACCTTTCGGTGTGGCGTGACCTTTGATCCATCTTAAGGTGACATTGTTGATGGATACTTCGGCCAAAGCTTCGTGACATTCTAGTAATAACCCTGAGTAAATTCGTGGTTTGTTCAGGGTGAGTAGTGCTTGTCTGCTATCTGTATAGGTGAGCACGTTCCTTCCAGTGATATTGTTTCTGGTTATTTCTTTTGCTGCTATGAGAATCCCCGTTAGCTCTGTTTGAACTACACTGGCACTATTGCTCATAGACCATTTTATGTTTAGGTTTAAGAATCTGGAGTATATTCCACATCCTGAGCCTTGTTTTGTTTTAGAACCGTCTGCGTCGGTGTAGATATGAATCGTACCTGCCACTTCTGGCTTAAACTAATGATAAGTCCTATTTTTGCACCTTCCGTTTATTCGGTCACTCTCCACCATATTCCAGTTGTTTGCGTGGCCTGGCGTGTTTCCTGTAATCGGCTCTCTCGTATTCGGCGAGTTCTCTTAACTCTGTATTTGGGCGAAGTCTTAACTTTTCGAAGGTATCTGTGACCTTCTTGTGTATTAGGTCTAGAACCCTCGTGCATTCTAAGTCCATAATTGTCACTTCATTTCTTGTGTATCGAAAGACGTGTGTCTTTATTTTCATCGGTTTGTTGCAATCGCTGTTTCACCTTGAACGCTTTGTGTTGGATTCGGTTTATTTATGGTTGACCGTTGAAATAAATAACAGTTGACATTTTGGATTAAAATTTTTGTTTATAATTTTATTTGAATTTACCTTAATTTGAAAGTATGTATTTTTACAAGCCCTTTTTTTCGGTTTTTCCTACAATACAACAATTAAATCATTAATGAACTCCTTAATTCTGCCTAATTCCCGCAATCTAGCCGTCAGTTGTCACATCTAATCGGAAAAAACCATACATGAAACTGATGGATTGGTGTTGCATCGATTGCAGCAATGTTGGATAAAAAGATAGCGCTGTTAGTTCATCATTGATTGATTGATGAAAAAAAAGACAGGTAGATACCGCACCGATGCCAACGTTGCTGCAACAATTGGATAAAAAGACACACGTTAGGCGTTTGCGGCCCATCTTAGGCTGATGTTCTGTTGCTCTTGTATTTTCTTGTTGTTCTTGCAGGTGTATCACCAGGCCGTGGAGGCATACATCAATATTGGTATTATTACTGCTGGGATGTGACGTAGTTTGGTCTTCTGCAGTAGCTTACTTCCCCTACCTATCGAGCATTTAATTCTTGTCCTGGCTTGTTTTGTCTTCATTACTACCATGTCCACGTGTTTGGTGAATGTAAGTTTTTCGTACAGCATTACTCCTAGGTATTTTGCGGATTGGGTTCACGGCATGTCTTGTCCTGGTTGGTGTAATCTCTTCTTGAACAGCACAGCTTGGGTCTTCTCGGCGTTGATCTTGATTCTCCACTCATCCGCTGCACTTGTAGGTATACTTGATATTAGTCCTGGCTATGTGCTACCTAGTTTACTTCCCTC
This sequence comes from Psylliodes chrysocephalus, assembly GCA_927349885.1. NCBI lineage: Eukaryota > Metazoa > Arthropoda > Insecta > Coleoptera > Chrysomelidae > Psylliodes > Psylliodes chrysocephalus. Next base: position 12,972,969 of record OV651826.1, on the reverse strand, counting down.
ATTCCTTATACACATGTCGAGTGTAATTAACTCCTGTTAAATAACTGGTGGAAGAAGTACCAACCAGTGGACACCACAACGCCGATCGAAAGGTTAGTGGATTTAACATTGGGCTACACCGTTGGTGTAGTTCATTCCTACACCAGTGGGACGAACAAAAGAAAATCGATATCACGTATAAGATAGGCAATATGCATTACTCCACAAATGATTAATTTACGGTGGACAAAAAATGGCTACATTTGGACATATAATGGCAGCCAAGCTAAAAATTAAATAACTAAAGGTCTTTGATCCATGATTACTAGGCAATCGTATATCACAAATAATCATTAGGGTAGAGTCGGGCATTTTTTTACAAAAATTTAAATTATTCCATTGAGTTCAAAACTGTATTATAAATATTGGACGGATCAGACCTATGAGATCAAACGTCAAAAGGTCATTAAGTGCAATAATAGAAGAAATTTGAGTACAATAAGTCCGAAATTGTATCCCTATGGCGCTGTAAGTCAGTTATGTGAAAAAGTGTGTTTGATCGAGTGTTAAAGCATTGTTTTCATTTATTTTTGAACATAATAATACTATATAAATAACAAAAAATGATTCAACACTCGATCGAACAACTTTTTCACATAACTGATGATTTTTAAAGCATCATAGGACGTACAATAGCGCCTTAGAAACATTTTCGGACATGCGTTCTTGTACTATGTTATCTATTTATTGCACTGAATAACCTCTCGATGTTTGATCCCATTGTTCTGATTCACCCTGTATAAGAAAATTATAAAAATATAATTCATGTTTTTGTCTTTATATAATTACACTATTCTGGTTGTTGATCGCCGTAATTAATGTCTTCTGTTTTCGTTTTATCAAATTATCACTAACCACCGTAATATTAGATAAATTATTTACTAAAATCAGCCGGAATTTATTTTCTTTCCACTGTAAGATATTTTTGACAAACGCTAAATATATTAATATTGTATAAAAATATTTACTTAATAAATCTGTTTTCTGTCATGTTGAAATTTCTTGCAGTTTTACTTAATTCACAGGCAAATCTTTCTCTGCAATCACTTCCCTCGATAGCATTCAAAGCGAGCCTTGCCAATTCATCCATATCAACAGTTTTCGGCCAAACGATCTTCTTATTATTGGGCTTACCAAATTTGGGTAAAACTACCAAAGAAAGAACAAACATAACTGCCATTCCTACAAAACCAGATATGGCCATGAATAGTGGTTCCAATTTATTTTCCGGTTTTTTCACAATTTCTTTTTTAATATTGACGTTATGCTGAAACAAAAATTTTATTTATTTTTTTAAAAAGGACTGGAAATCTATCATTTAGCAAATATTTGTTGAGATCTAAGTAATAGATTCATTTGTGCTTTCCAGATATTTATTATTATTATTATTATGTGCATTGAAAACTTTAAGTTTAAGAAAGCAAATGAGGCTATCAAGGAAACATGCTGCGCAACAGCTGCAAGATGTGTAGAAGGTTAAAGAAAAGTTGTGATTTAGCAACTTACCTCGTGGTGATGAGAATGAAGCGTATATGGCGGCTTTTGAGTGGTGGTGTAGACGTGCACTGGTTTAGTATATTTGTAAGAATGATAGTCGTGGGACTGAAACAAAAAAAGTGTTTTTAGCTTGGATAAATTAAAACGTATTTGAAATAATGATTTTTACAGTGAAATGTAGTGTATGGAAAGTAAAATTTTGTGTAAGGCACCAACACATTTCCTCAAATGCCTCATTTTTCGAGTTTTAATTACAAATAGCAAAATTTTACTTACACTACCACTAGTCTGGGACGTCATTTCATCAATGAAGCTCTTAATAGGATAATAATAGTAATAGTATCCATCTTTCTTCGGCTCTTTAAGTGGTAAATGATCTTCATGTTCATCTAATTCATGCACAGCTGCATTAACAAATGTATTATCCCCTGCATCCAGTTTTAGGGTATCTCCTTTAGCTATAGCATTTTCATAAAGTGAAAGTAGCTCTCCTTTCGTTAGACTCAACGGTGGTATACCCTAAAATTTTAAAATTATAAATTACGGATTGAATCAAAATAAAAAGGCTTACACCAGAGCTTTGTTGTATTCTTCTGTCAGCACTTATTGGTATCTTCTCTCCTTTGATTGGACTTTGAGACATTTTCGTATCAACTCGTCGTAATGTTTGTATATAATTCAGTTTCCTCAAGTCTCTCACAGCATTTTGAAGATATTGGGCGCTTTCTTGGCAGTAAACATTACAAAATACCAGTAACAATAGTGTTATTTGGCGCATCCTATAAAGAAAAACCCACAATTTTTAATTTGTTCTCACTCATCCTCCTTTAGATACAAATGATCACCCTGTATTATCGCGTTAGTCATACTTCTCGGTATTTGTTAACAGATTAATTAAGCTACCATTTCGCAAGCAGAGACAGAGACCGACTTCAAAACGCGCCGCGACAGTAAGGGAGACCTAAACGGTCTCTTCACGTCTGAACACATGTATTTATATGAAAAACATTTCGGTAGATGCGACCGACGACATCAGATTAAAAAGGTACCATTTGGGAACGCGCGACAAATGTCAGGAGACCGAGACACCAGTGCAGCGGCAAATATTGCCATACTAAAAAATCTGATGTCGTCTGTCGCATCTACCGAAATATGTTTCTTATAATTACATGGGTTCAGACGTGAAACGACAAACGACCGTTTAGTGTCGCGGTGCGTTTTGAAGTCGGTCTCTGTTTCGGCTTGAAAAATGGTAGCCGAGACAGAGACCGACTTCAAAACGCGCCGCGACAGCAAGCGAGACACTAAACTTTCGCTTCACGTCTGAACCCATGTAATTATAAGAAATACATTTCGGTAGAGGCAACAGACGACATCAGATTTAGTATGGCAATATTTGCCGTTTCACTGGTGTCTCGGTCTCCTGACATTTGTCGCGCGTCCCCAAATGGTACCTTAAAGGTACCTTTTCGGTAGGCGCGTTAGGAGACAGGAGACCACCGAGGCGACCCAATGGACGACAGATGCATAAAAGTTACGTTCCATACATTTCGGAAGCTTGGAGACGGGTCGTGAGACACAGGATATACATTCGAGGGAACGATCAGCGTTGCCAGACCTACTGTTTTTACGTAGATCCACTGTTTTTGTCAATAGCAAATTTTGTTCTTAATTTATTAAGTTTGCCTCATTCTTCAGCAAATGGTTAAAGAATATTTTCTCTAGTAAATTTTCTGCAGTAAAAGCAGCGTAATAAGCATCCACTACTCTAGGTTGGCTCCATAAAATAAAACATCAAGATAATCATTGTTTTTATTTAAAATGAAACAAAGAATTAATAGGGCATCATAAAAAGAACATGCACACTACGATTTTGAATTATCTGATTCAGACTGATCTAAAAGAAGTAGGTACGTATTATTTTGCATTGGTTTTTTGTTTCCGTACGTTAAGTATATATTAAAAATGGTATTATTTGTTTTTATTATTTGTTTACCTTCTAATTTGGGTCGAAAAAAAGTTTATTTTTCGTTTCTTATATACTTGTTTTTTATATACTACACTGCAAATTTTAATTATTTCCTCCTGTATTAAAATCTACTGTTCAGATCTACGGTTTTTTTTTTTCACCCATACTGTTCCAAAATCTGGCAACACTGCCTAGATCGAAAGAAATTTTCAACCTATTCACCTCCAAAATGAAGCGATGCTCGAGGACAGTGACCTAGAGTGCGACAGGCAGCCAACCTTTGCCCCGAGTCAAGGTATCATTTCGGTAGGCGCGACAGACGATCGCCGACGCGACCGAGAAGTGTCGCTTCACATCTAAAATACATACAATTATATGAAACACATTTCTCACGGCGCGACACGAGAAGTGTCGTCAAGACGACACTTCCTGTCGACACTTCTGAATCTGTCTCGGGGTCACTGTCCTCGAAGTGTCGCACTAGAGGTCACTCTCCTTGGCCATCGCTTAGCGTAACATTTATGCATCTGTCGTCCTACTGGATTCCTCAGTCGTCTCCTGTCTCTTGACGCGGCTACCGAAATGGTACCTTTAGTATGGCAATATTTGCCGCCTTACTTCTGTCTCGGTCTTGCTTCGCGCGTTGCCAAATGATACCTTTAATTGTTATCAAATACCCCTGTCGCTAAGCTCTCTCCATTCCGTTATAATAACTCTTGGGTGTAGTGCATGTTTCATCACAGCAACTTTACAGGGTGTCCTATTATTGCGTAATTGTTCAATATTTCAATTTGAGTTATAGACACACAAGCAAGTTTCAAATAAAAGTTATATGGATTTGAAAAATAGATATTTTAAAAGTATTATTTTTGCTAGACAAATAAAAATTTATATTTTTTAAATGAAACACTCTGTATTTTATTTCAGTTTTAAATTGGTCTAGTAGTATTGTATTCAACGTTAAAATATTTTTAAAACTTATTACAGGTTTGCCAAGCAATTAATTAATAATTTAGGTAGATTACCAATGATTTCAAAATTGTTTTAAATACAAACTTATAAGATAACAAGCTAACGAATAGTGGTAATAGAACTGGTTTTTTAAGTTCAATTTACTCAGTTTCTTCAAATGCAACACCCTGTATATTATTTTAGCAAAAAAATTCTTTTAAATTTGCCTATTATTACAGTAAATGATTATTTGTCAACCGCTGTCGGATGATTGAGATCGGGCTGATTTTGGAGCTGGTTCTAACATGATACAGGTTAATATATTTACAGTTATTCATGTAGGAAAATAAACTCAAATCAATCAAATTTTTTATTTTGTCAAAATGAGTATTTTCTAAACAGCTTACAGAGTCATCAGTTGTACAAAGAGTATGAGTGAAAACAAATTATAAGATTGATCGACTTACCTGTAAGGAAGATAAATCCAAATTTGTCTATCATTTTGTGTGTCAAGGTGTGTATTCTTTTATGCCAATAACGGAATGAGCTTAGCTTGGCGACAAGCATGTCGGATAACAATTATTTAATAAAATAATTATTATTTAATACCGAGAGGTATGACTAACGCGATACTGCAGCATGTCAATTGCACAGGAAGATGAGTTCGACAAATTTGGATTGATCTTCCTTACAGGTAAGTGAATCAATATTAAAATTAGGTAAGGTCCAACTAAAATTGGGTTATTTTATTTATCTGCTAGGTAATTAATCAACTTTAAAATCTTTCATTGTACCCTTTTAAACAAAAATATGAACTACTTTTCTTAATAATAATGTTTATTTTAACATTGACTGGTTGGTCCAATTTTTATTGCGAATTTTAACTGTTTAACTACATTTTTGAAGTGGTCCGCTTTAGTCGCTGTATTGTTTACTTTAAATAGGGCATAGAGAGTAAAATGATATATCAATTTCTTGTCATTAAAGTCATTAAACGAAACCAACCGGAAAAATCGATGCTATTAGACTATTACGGACGGTAAAAATACTATAAGGATATATTTATTTGTATTTACTATTTTATCATTGATTATTTTTATAAATTATATTGTTTAAGGCTGGCGATCGCCCATGTTAATTCCCCGTATATGCAGAAGTTACTTTTGATGAAGCTTTCGGGAAAAGTATACTTCGTAGCATTAATTTTAATATAGAAATCAGTTCATAAATTATGCCTACGGGTTGTAAAGAAATCTAAAGGAACAGAGTTTTTTAAAAATACTCGAAAAATGACTTTGATCCTCGGTATCCAAACCACATAGAAACCCACGACTTGTCGACGTATTTACTTTAAAACTAAACATATTTAGACGTTTTCTTTTCGTTACCACCCGTACAACTAACATATCAAATAAATCAAACAAATCGTACTTCAAAATAATGTTTGGTTTTCCTAAAAGCTTGGTTTGAAATAAAAGCTAATTATTAATTGACCTAATCGGCTAGGGACAATGCAGATCAAATGTGGGGTCTGCGCTAACCACAGTTCGTAGGAATCTGTGCAGTAAGAAGTTCCATGTAATTTCACAGATAGCGCTATAAAACCTTTGTTATTTGCATTACTGTAACAGTTGAAGCAGAACAGGGCCGGAATAAATACAATTTTTATACGAGCGTTGTGAAATTTAATTAAATAAATAATTCGATATATTATTAACAAATATGGTTAAAAATTATGTTTATTTGCGAATGAAATTTAACTTACTGCCATACTTTGTAATTATTGGTTTTAATTTTAATAAAAAATACCTACTGCTCTGTCTTTATAAATAAAACAACACTTTTTACCAAAGTTTAATATTTTTGGCTAAGTTTATACGAGTATATGCGTTTCTCCCTAGGTTTAGTATTTTGTTTTCTCTAAAAAAACAAGTCAGAAAGTCTTTATAGATAAGTCTGAACCTTGTAAGGTAATGAAGTATGTATAGGATGGGCCACCGGTAACGCTTCGGTCTGTAGAGCCAAAACTATTTGTTTTTTTTTAATTTGTTTTCACAACGAGATGTATGTCCGAAAAGATAACAATTTAAAAATAATTTTAATCATACAGGGTTCTCCAAAAAAGTGAAATATCAAAGTTAGGTTTTTTAAATGGAATGCACTTTATTTTGTATTGTATTTGAATTGCCCTCGCTTTTCCCATTATAACAAATCAAATAGTATGAGATTATACACAGTATACGCTAATACCAATTTTATATGAAAATCGTATTGATCTCAAAGGCCTGTATAATGCAAAAGAAACAATTGAAAACCAATCTTTTGTGGTAAAAGATTTTCGATATTAGGCTACATTTTATGCCGATACATTATATTTTAATTCGAAACAAATCTGTACAGGGTAGGTCAAAATTCAAATACCTACATACTTTTCTCATTTTTTTTTAATTGAATTTTATATCACAAGCAACTTTTATTTGACGATTTTTTTTTCAGGGGTAAATAACAAATATATTCCTTAAAGTAGAAAAACGACTCTCTATAAAGAACCACCAGATGTTCCGAATATGCCCAAAATCTAATCAACTCATTAAAGGATGGATTAAAGCTTAAATTTTAAATTTATTGTTTTTCTCTGCATACATTTTTTAGGTGTCGTGGATACAGACACCTACATACACGTTTGTGACATTCATGCACGAGAGATATTTTTGGCATCAAGGTAGTTTTTATATAAAATCAAAAGAAAAAGAAATTGAGATATATGTATACAATTCAATGTACGCTCATTAACCCTCCAACTAGAATGAAGACATATAATGCTTGGCATTCTATATAATACTCTTCACAGTTTAAGAGACCCCCCTTAGCCTCCCATTTTTATTCAATTTTTGTTCAGAATCAATAGGCTTTAGGCCCTTATAGAGCTTGGATTTTACTAAAAATTTTAAGTTGATATCGCTTTTCTGTTTTTATTTCTGACTTTTTTAAATTTCATGATTATGATTATGAATTGAAAACCAGTGTTACGTGTATTATAAATAAACCTAATATATTAATGAATTTCATTTATCACATAATTTAATAATTTATCAATCTGAGATGAAATAATTTTGAAACCTTTTGTTATGTATATCCAGTGTAGTACCTACATGTTTTTACAATGTTTGCTAAAATACAAATATCAATAGTTCCTTTGTAAGTCCTTATTTTCTACATTTACACGGATCGTAGACCACAGTCACTCATTTTATAAAAACTGGATGTTAAAAACATTTACAACATTTTCACGTTTATATTCAATAACCTGAGAAGAATATATAAATAATTCGCCGCAGGATGTCTCTGAAGAACGACCTCAAATTGACAAAATAAAAATTGCAACAAGAACAGATTTTCATACAGGAGATCAAATGCAGTCGCGGATACAAGGGGGGTAATAGGGTAATTACTCCCCCCTGAGCTGCTCGAAGAAATACTGAAATTTACTAAATCGTAACCTTGAGATTTTACGAGAAAGCAAAAACAAAATGACGGCGACAAATAAAATTGATCGATTTTCATTTAATTTTACTTGTTTTTATTGGCACCTAAGTTCTTCTGATTTTAATTTTAGTTCCCTTTCACGCTCTTTAGCTATTATATGAATATATCTCCCTTGTAACAATCTTCAGTCGCTACTAAGCTCTATTAAACCAAATTATGCAAATTGCGGCCTTAATTCCTGTCATAGAACGTGACAGGAAAAATAGCATCGTAGTTAATAACAAAAAAAAGAAAAGATGGAATTATTTGTATCTTTATACTTATAGTGATTATACTTTTCATGATCAATTCAGAATTAACGTTGACGGTAATAGCAACATGATAATTATGTATAGTATATACTACATAAATAATTTCTGAATAATTTATCAAGTTCTTAGGTAGGTACCTAATTTATTTTACACATCTTAAATATAAACTACAAAAATTGTTGAAAAATAATAATTAATTTTTTTGCTGTGATAATTAAAATTATTCATTTACTTCTTGTTGATAAATTAGTTAAAATCTTGATAGGCACTTAGAGGACGAAACTCTTTTTCAACTCAATAATATTATTGTTGAGTATATTAATATGATTATTATTAAATGCTATAATATTAGTAGATTATAATACTCACAGCACTCACACTAGACAAAATTTGATTACTTTGGAGATAATGGCGGAGCAAATACATTTTAATTTTTGATGGATATGTTTTTAGTAAGAGCGCTTGTAGATAGATACCCTAAGATAAATTGCTGAAAACATTATTGATGAAATGTTAAATTAAATTCTCTATCAGCCCTAAATTTAATTTCAATTCAAAATCTAATTGCTTAGCTAAATCCTTTTTTACTTTCCTATCTGTATACAGATAAGGAAAGTATAGGAATCATGATTTTTTTCGAGCTCGAGTTTTCGACGGTTTTTTACGTTTTGTGATCCCCTGAATCCGTTTTGACTATTTTCGCTATGATGTCTGTCTGTATGTGTGTCTGTTTCCTCGATAACTCATGAACGGATACAAAGAAAAACACCAAATTTTAAACTTAAGCTTTATTCCGGCCTCCAATGAACTGATTAGATTTTGGGCAGAGTCTGAACATCTGGGGGGTACTTTATAAGTGGTCATTTTTATATTTTATGAAATATATCTGTTATTTACGTTTGGAGAAGAAAATTGTTCAAATAAAAGTTACTTCTAATATTATTATCTACAAATTTTGTTCTACACAAAATTTTCCTAAAATGATCCGTATTCGAGAAATTCGACAAAATGTAAAAAAAATTATTTTTTATAAAAATTGTTCAAATAAAAGTTATTTGTAATATAATTTTCCATAATTTTTATCTCATCCATAATTTCGCTAAAATGGTATTCGAGATATTTGGGAAAATGTGCAAATTACGAATTTTGAAGAAAACTCAAAAACGGATAAAGAAAAAACATTAACTTTTAAACTTAAGTTTCATTTCGGCCTGAGGTGAACTAATTAGATTTTGGACAAAGTCGGAACATCTGGGGGTACTTTATAGGAGGTCGTTTCTATATTTTATGGAATATATCTGTTATTTATGTTTGGAGTAGAAAATTGTTCAAATAAAAGTTACTTCTAATATTATTATCTATAATTTTTGTTTTATGTCAAAATTTCCTGAAATGGTCCGTATTCGAGAAATTTGACAAAATGTGCAAAATTCTGATTTTAAAAAAAATTTTTTGCTATATCGATCTCTATAATTTTTGATTTTTACATGATTTTTCTAAAATGGACCGTAATGGAAAAATTGAAGGAAGAGTGCTAAATTTAAATTTTTCAGTATTTTCGTTTTTAATGAATATCTATAGAAAAATGTTTCGAATTAGATGTATGTGGAAAATGTATATATTTTGTTTATCTAAACATTTATAGAAGTGCTGCAATATGTTGTACAAAATAACCGGAAAAAGCCTATAATAACTAGATAGGAAAGCCATGTGTTGGACACATCAGATTTTTATTATTAAATTATTAGACTTAGCTCTCAAAAATTCTAGAAGTACAGCATCAGACATTGACAACTTTACATGCAAAATAGTATATAAATGTATCACTGACTATAAAAATGATTTAATTTTGAAAATAAAAAAATACTTTTTTGTCTGAACTATACAAATATCAAAGTAACTTTCGTTTGGATCAATAAAGCGCATGCCGGAGTTACTGATAATGAAAAAGCAGAATATGAAGTTAAGGAAGGTGTAAAGAATGGAAATATCTGAGATTGCTGTATGCCTATTTTTGACCTATTATTGGCATTATGTAAAAAGGTATTTCGAGAAATAGGGTAGAGCACTACAGAAACTTTATCCCTAATTTAAATAAAAAACAGTTATCATTTTCTGTCTTGGAGAGCCTCAAGCCAAAAATTAATCTTTTATTTAATTTTAAATTTTATTAGGTCTGCCGATATTAATACATATACAGTGTGTCTACTTAAGTCCGGTACCATATGGTAAAACAAAATTATTAATAATTTTATGAAAAAAAGTTATTCCCCATAAAAATTTGTACATGATCTAAAAACTAAATAAAAATACAACCATTAGATACCTATCAATTTTTTTAGTAAAATATGAATTTTATGCAAGAGTAAAATACTTTTATTTTTAACAATATCGAAAATTGTAGAAAGAGTTGAGTAGAATTGAAAACTACGTTTAGAAATCCAATATTATCCATCCTTCCATAAACAACGAAAATCTTTTTGGCATAAATACGAATTACATTAATTTTGCAAATCATAAAACTGTACAAACGATTGTCGTGTCTAATTCGTATGAAATGTATTAAGGTTGTCCCCAAAGACCATCTGCATTATTTCTTTTATTTTTTAAATATCTCGGTTTTGGGCGGTAGACAAACGAAAATTTTGGTTGGACAAACGTGGACTAATCGTAGAAAATCAAATGCCACTTTGAAATTATCAAAAATTTGGCTCAAATTTTTAAATTTGCTATAATTTTTTTTGAAGGGTGGACGAACAAAAATTGGACCTGGACAAACGAAAATAATGTGTGGACAAACGATTGTCGTGTCTAATTCGTATAAAATGTATTAAGGTTGTCCCCAAAGACAGCTCTTTAACAGAGAAAGACGAAATCATTGCATGGAGAAATGAATATTTAAGGAAAATAGCGGACGCAAGGAATCAGCATAAACAGGTATTTTATTTAGATAGAACATAGATTAATGCTGGGCATACAGTAACAAAAATTTGGCCTTTATGGAAGGGGTCTCTTGTGGATTAAAAAAGGAAGGAAAAGGAAATCGTTTAATAATAACCCACATTGGAAGCACCGATTCATTTTTGCCAGATGGTTTGTTAATGTTCGAGTCAAAAAAAAACAAAATAATAGCATACAGAAATGGATGGCCTTATATTTAAAAATTGGTTTCAGAACTTTATAAAAAAAAATCCAGCCAACTCCGTTATTGTTTTGAATAATGCATCCTATCACAGTCGATTAAAGAAATCACTACCTACAACAAGATGGAAAAAAGAAGATATTATCAGACCTCCTAAATCCTTAAAGGCAGAATTACTCGTAATAGCAAGGCGATATAAAAACAAATTCAAAAAATATATTATAGGCGAGATGGCCTGAGAAAAAGGAATTAAAATTCTCAGATTGCCTCCTTACCACGCAGAGTTAAATCCCATTGAACTGATATGGTCACAATTAAAAGCTTATGTTTCTCGAAATAAAACATTTAAATTACGTTTTTGAAGGCAGTTTCAGATGTAAATGGAGAAAATGCATTGATCATGTTAAAAAAGTAAAAAATTAATTTTGGAAAGTGGATATAGCAATAGAAAACTTAATAGACCCTATAATAATAAACCTCAGAAAAGACATTGATAATGATACCAGTAGTTATAGTGAAGACAGTGACTTTTAAAGATAGTTCTTGAACTTTTTATTTCTCTACAATATTAAATAATAATTTGTATTAATTGATTTGTACCTAATTATTAGACTTTGGTATCTGTATCCCAAAATTATTGGTATCTAGAGTTGATAGGAATATATAGATCAATATAGCCTTTTGGCAAATCAATAAAGATACTTTTGTATTTAAAAAAAAGTTATTTATTAAATACAATTTTTGGAAAACCACATAAATTCATAACAAAGTAATCACTCCTCATCTAAATTTTAAAATATAAAAAGAAATATTTTAATAAATTTTGTCAAATTTTAAATCGCGCTCAAATGACATCATTAATTTATATTAATGTTGAATTTCGTTTGGTTAAAAATAATTAATTGTCACCGCAATAGCAATAGAACAATATTATTATTACCTCAGAAAAAAAACAGGTTAGGAAAACTTTTATCTACAGACCTTTTTGGCTTTACATAAAAGGATAACAATATGAAGTAGATAATTTATGTGCAGTAAGTAAAATATCACATTGTTGTTTACCGGCAAACAGTAAACCAACAGTATAAAATTTATTATAAGCATCTATAAAACCTCAAGTTTTATCAGAAATCCATCTAAGGGCCAGTCTTTTTACCTCTGAGTAAAGTTAAAAGTAACTACTTGCTGATTAAATTATAGGGCTGTTGTTTGTTAATCTTTCAAGTAAACCTGCATGTAACTTTAGTCAAAGGTGAAAATATTGGCACTAAACTAACTTAAACTAGATGAAAGTTTAGAAAATGTGATTAAAAATAGTATAGATTAATATTCTTCAGTTTTAATCTAAAGAATCAAACACCTACCTAATTATAAACGATTTTTTTTAAATACATTTACAAATTATTATTGTTATTGAAAAATTACACATTTACTTGATTAAAAATAATTCATTTAAAATTTTAAGGTACCGGCGTAATTTATCGAAAAATAAATACATTAATTTCATCAAAATATTTAAAAAAAATGTCGGTAGGTACTCGGTACTTATAGAAATGGTTTATCTAATTAAATAATAAAAGCTACAATTTATTTAAAATGTGTATACATACACTGTTAATTGATAATCCACAATAGTTTTACACACGACTATAGACGAAGAAGATGAAACAACTTAAGAAGAGCATATATTCATGATTACTTCTCGTAGGAAATAGTAAAACAAGTACATGCACATGTCCATGTGTGATGTGAGTTCGCGAAGAAAGTTACGGGAGGACACAACACCTGATAAAGTCGCGAACGTGAACTAAAGACCTCTGCATCGGACTGTTTTTTTTTGTCGAACCGCATTTTAAATCTCTTACCGTTATGTATAAACAAATTACAGACATTTATTCGTTTATTAAAGCGTAAATAAACATTTTTCTTGGGCGCACGATCCGCGACAGTTTTATGCCGTGTATTTATATTTTTAGAAATTTTTTAATACCTAATAACATATTTTTATAAGTAGGTTCAGGATGTTTGCTACAAAAGGGAAAAATCGTGGACATTTTCGTGAGAGGGTAGTTTATACAGGGGTGTTTCAGAATTCCAAATGTCGAAATAATATGCTACCTATTAACCTAAAAATGTATCTGTAAAATAGGTCGGTTACAAAAGTGTTTGTAATAAAACGTTTTGTGGAATATTATATGAAAGAGGTAATTAATTATCCATGGTCTCTTAGATTATCTAGTAGGAAATGACAAAGAAAGTAGGTGCATACTTTATCGCTAATAACTAATAGGTAACACAAAGGTAACATTTAACCATTAAAATTGACATCATGTAACACAATTTTTGGATTGCCATTTGGCAACACGGAAGACATTAAAATAAATATTCTTAAAACAACAAACTATCCATCAATATAAATATATAAAATTTACGTTTATTTTACGAGTCAAATGCATAATTATTATTATGCATGGAAGACAATTTTCGTTTTTTTACTATCCACCGTATTTCTAATGGTTTTTTTACCTAAAATTCCTTGAATTTCATTTGTTAAATTTTTAATAGCAATAATAATTATAATATATTATTTGGCATTTTCATTTATTGCTGTGTACAAGTAGGTATAAAAAATGTAAATGCATCATTGTTTAGGAATGAACATTTGATTTCATAATATTTTCTTATTCCCAATATCGGCACCACAACTGGGCCGAAGTAGGCTTGCCAGGTGCCGGACTGGGCCCGATATACGGGTGCAGCTTCGGCATATTGATATAGGGCATGTCCGCCCACCCGAATGTCGGCAGCCCACTACATTGTAGCTGGTTTTTTTTCTTTTGGTTCATTATTGACTTTTTCATAAGTAAAAATACATTGTAGCTGCGTTCATATATCTATATATAGTTTGGTCCATAAGGATGCCTCCCATGTCCGGCTAGCCAAATATTCACCGCGTTCGACCCGTAAGGATGTCTCCCATGTCTGGAAAGCCAAATATGGACCACATGCGGTTTCTACTTCTAAATTACGTCAAATGGTACGGTCCTCCCGGCTCAGAAGCAACCCCGACAAGAGCAATCCAAGTACTCGGCTTCCCGTCGTACATGCCGGTATCAGGCCGAGCAAATGTGGTTTATTGTGGTTTACTGGGTTGTTACAATTTTTGAAATTTAATTTAGCAAATGTTTTCAATTTATCATCATAAGTAAAAAAAAATGGTTATGAAGACGAAGATAAATATATAACATTATTACAGTTTACAGATATATATTGTTTTGTGACATGTGTTACTTTTTATCGATTACCTGTTTTTATTAAAGAGCGCTCTTGTTTTACATAAGAATTTTATTTCTCTTTTATCTGGAAATTTCGAATACATTTCTAGGTCTTAACCCGGTTTTCATAAAATATTAAATTAAATTATTTAAACACGCATTAAAAAAAATTAAATGTTACTAATACATTTCGATATACCTAGTTTTTAATTTGAATAATTAGAAGTCAAGATGTCAAAAATTTTACCCGCGTTTAAGTCCGGCAAAAACTGTATCGCACACTTTCTTCACACTCACATACCGGTCTGATATTACATCTAATGCGCGTTGGATGTGTACTAAGTACAATTGGAGCCATTTCAAAAATATCCTATCTGAAGAAGTGTTCTAGTGAAGAATACTGATTGCCTCTAGGCATTGATTGACCAACAATTACGAGTAGTAAAAACGTGAACTTTTTGTTAGGTTTTTACTAATTCTATCGATGGTCCAATGTGTCTTTTTGGCCTTTAGAGGAAACCGACACATTAGTTCGGATTCCATACCAAACCGTAGGAATTTTTAATTATTTAACACAAAGAAGCTGGTGATCTATAGTATTAAACGCTTTTGAAAAGTAAAGCAGAGTAACTTCTGTAGCCTTCCCTTCATCCACTGATCTTATGATGTTGTCTGTTAAATTTAAGAGTAGTGGTGTAGTACTGAACCCCCTTTTACTTTTTCTACAATTTTCGACAACGTCGGTAAAATACTTATGGGCCCAAGGTCGCCAAATATTTCAAGCTTATTTGATTTTGGCAAAGGCTTGATTACGTCCAACCGTCAGGAAAGTAACCAACTTCTAAACATCATTTTATAATGTGCGTTATGTAAGGCGCACATTCGGAAATATAAACTTGTATGATTTTTGCTGAGATGTTGTCAATTCCTAAAGCAAGTGATTTTAATTCCAAAACTATTGACCTACTTACTGTTGCAAAAGCTAACCAGGATTATTAATAATAATAATAATAATAATTCCCTAATTCATCCCCTTAGAAATGAATTTGGACCCCTGAAGCCGACTGAGCTTGTGTGGGGAAGGGACGCTATTATTTGATGACACCATCTTCGAAACGGTAACGCATCGCGATTTGTAATCTGGATACCATATTAACAAAAATTAAAAAACAGCTAATACGGCACACATCAAATCCTATAACGAATCATGCAAATTAATTAAAAAATTACATGGTCTGCTGTATGATTCGAAGCCGCTTTGTCTCCCAACCACAAAATTGCCTGTAAGTGAATATAAGCGCGTGAGACAACTACGCTACCGAGCCGATTATATAACGAGTCTTCCGTACTCAACGTGACCTGGTAAAACAAGATATTTAATAAAAATTGCTATTCTTAGTGACTTTTATGATAACTTAAGTATCAGTTCTGTCAAATACGTCAGTGACGTTGTTATTGTAGTTATTAATATTCATAGATTAATATTACTTTTAGTCAGCTGATTACATTTTTTTAGTCACGTGGGATATACGGGTATTGTTGAAGACTCTGTAGATTTGAATTATAATAAAATGTAGTGTTCCGACAACAATTTCTCTGACTAAATACCTATATAAAATATCACTTGTTTATAGCAGTAGGATCAGGAATTTGGAATGTTGTATTATTTAAAATATTCAAGGATTTCATTGTCTTCCAAAGGTTTTTGTATTTAAATAAGCTTCCCTAATTGCACTATAGGAATGATATTCCTCATTTCTTTGTATTTAATGAAGTTTTATATATTTTAAAATCTTTTATATTATGAAGGCGCTTTATGTCGTGTTTTCATCATCTCGTGTCAAGCAAGGAGCTTACGGTTTAGTAAAATGTAGAGGATAAAAATATGTAGTACGTTTTTACACCACTCTCCCCTAGTTATGGCGTCCCAGTTAGAAGGATACAGTTTTTGAACTACTAATTGTCACATTCAAAATATATTTGCCGGGTAAAAGTGTAACACCCTGTATATCCAAAATATTTTTTAAACGAGGCCTATTTCAAATCCATATAACTTTTATTTGAAACTTTTTTGCGTGTCTATTACACAAATTGAAATATCGAGCACACTAATGGGACAACCTGTACAGTGCGAACGTAAACTTTTACCTCCCTACTAACTTATGTACTTTAAAAAAATGTACGATACATTAAAAACTTATAGTTTGGAATAAATTTAACTTTATCCACCATATATCTGTCGAAAGCTTTATTTTCCAAAAATGTTCAAATACGTGGCGTTTCTATAGATACAGTAAACTCATTTTACTTTTCAGTAACTATTATATTAACGAGTGGATATTAAAACCACGATTTCAAAAATAATTATTTAGATCTACCACATTTCAGCACTAAAATTTATTGTAATTCAATAAAAAATATAATTTCTGGTTATTATTAACTACTCATTGTTACGTAACTCGTATAATTTATTCTTAAGATATTTAAAATAAAGTAATATACTTTATATATACAGGATACGTCATATAATCATCCGGTTTTAACACCAGTAAGAATAGGACTAAGGTATATAGGAATCATGATTTTTTTTTACCTATATCTTTTACCGATCTTTACGGTTTGGGGTCACCTGAATTCGTTTTGACCATTTTCGCAAATACGTTAGTTTGTGTGCTTGTGTCCACGATAACTCAAAAACGGATGAGAAAGAGAGACAGGGGTTTCTCACCTGAAGTACAACGGTATAGTACCATCCCAATAAACACAGTTAATCGGCACCGTAACCAGGCCGAAGGAGGCTTGCCGAATGCCGGACCACTGCCGGACTCGGCCCGATATACGGGTGCAGCTTCGGCATATAGGTAGGGCATGTAAGGTTGCCTCTCATGTCCGGAAAGTCAGATATGGATCACATCCGATTTCTACTTCCAAATTACGACAAATGGTACGGTACTCCCGGCTCCAAAGCAACCCTGACAACGGCAATCCGAGTACTCGGCTTCCCGTACATGGGGTCAATTCTCGACTTGTAGGAACCTTTTCCTATAGGAATTTGTGACACTTTCCTATATGTAGGAATATGTCATAAATTTTCGATGTATGTAAAAATGTCAAAAATTCCTATAGGAAAATATTCCTACGAGTCGAGAATCGACCCCCATGTCGGTGTCACGCCGAGCGAATGCCGACTATTTGTGAATTACTGGGAATTCAGTGTTGCCAGAATATATTTTTGTAATGTACCAGATTTGTCTAAAAAATGTACCAGATTACATAAAAATGTACTAGATTCTATAAAATTACCAGATTTTCTAATTGTGAAGCAGTCATTAAAGAGCAAAAAAAAGGTTTATAGAGAACACGAACAGAGCAATTTTAAACAATATTTTATCTCTCGACAAATATCTGACACTATTTTATCTCTCGAGCAATTTTTGAAAAACATTTTAATAACTTATGATACTATTTTATCTTTCGAACAGTTTATAAACCTTTTTTATCTCTTGTGAGCTATTTTTAAACAATATTCTATGTCTCGATAAATTTTAAACATTATTCTATCTCTCGAGCAATTTTTAATAACTTTTTTATCCCTCGAGCAATATTATTACAATATTTTTGGTAAAATTTTTAACACTATTTAATCACTCGAGCAATTTTTAACAGCATTTTTATCTCTTAAGCTATTTTTGAACAATATTTGATCTTGCAATTTTTGAGCAAAATTTTAACAATTTCTAACACTATTTTATCTCTCAAGCAATTTTTATTAACATTTTTTATCTTTCTAGCAATTTTTAAACAATGTTTTATCTCTCGATAAATGTTTAACAGTATTTTGTAATTCTCTAGTAATTATTGAACAAGATTTTAACAATTTATAATACTATTTTATCTCTCGAACAATTTTTAAACTTTTTTTTATCTTTTAAGCTATTTTTTAACAATATTTTATCTTTAGATACATTTCTAACATTCTATATCTTGAGGAATGTTTAACCTCTTTTTTTTGTCTCTTTAGCAAACTGCACAATATTTTAACTCTCGACAAATTTATAACAATATTTTAACTCTCGATAAATTTTTAATAATGTTTTATGTCTCGAGCAATTTTTAACAATGTTTTATGTCTCAAGCAATTTTAATAACTTTTTTTATCTCTCGAGCAATTTCTATTAGTATTTTATCGTTCCAGGAATTTTTAACAGTATCTCTCGAGTCAATTGTAAATAATATTTTATTTGTCAACAAATTTTTCAACAGTATTTTATCGCTCGAGCAATTTTTGAACACGATTTTATTAATTTATAATACTGTTTAATCTCTCCAACAATTTTTAAATATTTTTTATCTCTCATTAAATTTCTAACAGTATTTTTATTCCTAAAACAATTTATGAACAATATTTTACCCCTCAAACAATTTCTAATACTATTTTATCCTTCGACCACTTTTTAACACCCTTTTTTACCTCTCAAGCTATTTTTAAACAATGGGTCCTATGATTGAACGTTTATGTTATCCGTAACGTACATGTTAGGCCGAATTTTAACAGTAACAAGGCAAGTTTGTGTGATGGAAAACTTTTTTTAACACATTACTGTTACTTTGCGCCTGTTATGATCTAATTTAACAGTTTTCCATCATACGAACTTTCCTCATTACTATTAAAACTCGACCTAACATGTACGTTACGGATAACGTAAACGTTCAATCATAGGACCCATTATTTGATCTCTCGTGCAATTTTTGAACAATGTTTTATCTCTCGAAAAATGTCTACTATTTTAGGTCTTTTCCTTTGCATCGAAAGTGTAGCACTGAGCTACACCACTTCTGAAAATATCGTTCCATTTATACAAATTGTATGGATGGAACGACATTTTCAGAAGTAACGTAGCTCAGTCCTACACTGTCGATGCAAAGGAAAAGACCTATTAACTCTAAGCAATTTTTAACAATTATTTTAATTTCTTTGGCAATTTTTGAACAATATTTTTTACACTTCAAATGGAACATACGCTGAACTAGTACTAGATTATGCTTCGAGTGTACTAGAGTATCAGATTCTTAGAGAGTGTACTAGATCTAGTACAATTGTACTAGACTGGCAACACTGACTGGGATGGTGTTGTATATACAAAGTCAATTGAAACAAGGAAATTAAAGTCCAATAAAGTTACTATCACTTTGCATTAAAACGTGTATATAAATAATACAATTAATTAAATAAAGTATGCATGTGCATTTCTATCGTCTAATATGCTGTTTCAATTGACTACGGATAGACAACATCTATGTAAGTCGCCCCGGAACGACACGACAAATTATAGACGTCCCTCGCTGCAGTAGCTCTGCTTAAATGATCTCAACCACATAAACAACCTGATTTTTATTGTTTATTCCGATTATTCAAAAAGTATTACATTTAATTATATTTTTTTTGAATTAGTAAAAACTGAGTACAGTCCTGGTATATCTTAAATGCACAGACGCTCGCACTACCCTGACTGGTTCTCCCTGTGTAATTTTTTTTTTTTTAATACTTTTTTGTTATCGTGTTTCTAAGTAACTACATATCGAATTACTTCGTAAATTCACACAAATTTTATTCCATTTTATCTCTATCTGTATCTTCGAGCATATATATGCTCGAAGATCTGTATGCATATTTGCAACTTAAATCCAATTCTCATAATTCTTCCAGACATCTAAAAACATAATCAATCTATGGTATGCAACACATTATACATATAAAGATTTGTGCGCCATCTTTTCATTTGTAGTTGACTCAAAATTATAAATGACAGATGACAGTCATTATTGTCATAGCAACTGTAAATGCCAAGATTCAAAACAAACTAGAGAGAAGTTTGAAAACTACGTTTTTATTTTCATTAAAAATGTTTATCTACTTAAGTAAGAAGGTAAATTTCTTTCATTCATATTGGTTTATCATTTTTTATATTTTCTAAATTTTCAGATTGCTATTCCAAACAATACTAAAATAAACGCTATCGCTTGGAACAAACTAGATGGATACATTGCTGTTGGAGGAGAGAATGGTCTTTTAAAAGTTTTAAAATTAGATTCAGGTAAATACCAATCTAATGTATCTATAAACTACTAATTAAATTTATTCTTAAATCCAATAGCTACAGAAAATGATGGTAGTGGTAGTAACAAAAGTAGAGGTCTAGCAGCAACTAGTAACTTGTCAATGAATCAAGCGTTGGAGGGCCATACAGAGAACATACAAGTTTTAGTATGGAATGAATCTCACAAAAAGTTAACTACCAGTGATGAAAATGGTGTGATAATCGTTTGGATGCTATATAAGGTAGGTGTATTTAGAAAAATACAATTGGGTGCCTTAGTTGATTACTCAAAATATATATATAATTTTAAGGGTGCTTGGTATGAAGAGATGATTAACAACAGAAAGAAATCGACAGTAGTAGGGATGTCCTGGAGTGCCGATGGTCAGAAAATTTGCATAATTTATGAAGACGGTGCTGTTATAGTTGGTTGTGTGGGAGGCAACAGAATTTGGGGCAAAGAACTCAAACAAGTTCAGTTAGCTGGTGTGCAATGGTCTCCTGACAGTAAATTTTTATTATTTAGTTTAAAAAATGGTCAACTTCATCTCTATGATAACCAGGGAAACTTTGTAGTAAGTTAAAACAATTGTATTTCAAAACTTTTTAATCATCATTAAATTGTCTTAAAAGTGTTCAATATTGTTATGATTTTAAGAATGCTGATTATTTCGGTTTAAATAATTACTTTGCACCTATTAATTGGGCGTTGTTGATGATAATGATAAAGTTGGCAATACCAATCAAGGACTTTTTCTAAATCTTACAGTAATGAAATTGCTGATGTCTCTTTGATTGATAACATTATTAGAAATGTACTTCATATTCCAAATTTTTTAATGAAATTCTAAGTTTAAAGGATATATTAAGCCATAGTCCCTATTGAATCCCCTCTTAATTTCTGAAATGATGCGCAGCTACACTAAATCGCCCTATTAATTTTTTTTGGTCCAACTGTTATTAGAATTAAAATAATTTTCCACATCATGAAGGTCTAGTTTTGTTGTTCCTGTATTTAAAACCGGCGATAGTTGTGATATACACAATTACAGGCCCATCAGTATATCATCTATCATACCAAAACTTTTTGAAAAACTTTATTAATCAAGATGGTTTTACTGCAGGTAGATCTACAGTTACCAATCTGATGGTCTATCAACAAAATGTTCTTTCTAAATTTTATGAAAATATGAAAGTTGGCACAATATAGGTATTTTGATTTTAGTAGCCTTTGACCATGTTGATCATACTTTATAGTTATTTAAAAATTAATCGTCTTTCTGACTTGTTTTGAAAGCTATTTAAAAAACAGTTCAAATGGTAAGGACAGATGGTAGTCTGTCCATCCAATATGACGTACCTTCAGGGGTTCCACAAGGTTCCAATGTGGGACCATTATTCTTACTATATATCAATATTATTGAATATATTTTCCAATATAGTAAATTTCTTACTATATATCATTAATATTGAAAATATTTTCCAATTTAGTAAATTTTTATTTTTTACTGATGACTTATGCACTGCATGATTGGTCTATGAAGAACTGTATGTCACTTACTATCAACAAGTGTTAAACAATTATTACTTTTGGTAGAGAACAGAAGAAGATTATATTTGATTACTCAATGGCGAATTAATTTATTAAACTTGTTAATGAGATGCAAGAATTAGTGGTGCTTTTAGATCAACATGTCGTTTGTTCCTCATACCACTGATACAATTTAGAAAGCTGCAAGAAAAAACTCTTGATAATTTCCATTCATTCCTAGTGATTTTTATTGATATTTATTAATAAAAAGAATTACTTAATACTTACGTGTTGGGTTCGTTTGTTTTTAAAATGTATTATTTATGATTTTTGTATATTTTTTATTGTAATGGGGATTTCACGTATGTTGTTCAATCAAATAAATAAACTTTTTGTGTCCGTGTACAAACTAAAAATCCTTAAATTGTCTTACAGATGAAAGTAAATATAGTTTGTCATGATGCAAGCTTTGACGTAATTCCTATAGTTGGTTTAGATTGGTACAATGGTGTAAATGGAAATATGTATGCTTTATGTCCAAATTTAGCAATAACATTTGAAAATGGCAAAACTCAGCTCATGAAAAATGAAAGTGATACAGGTACTTACTGTTAATATTTAAAAACCATAGTTGAATTAATGGATTATCCTTATTTTTATTATAGCTCCCATTGTTGTTGATACAAGAATGTTTGCAGTACATTGTTCTTGGAATCATAATGGATCTCTTTTGGCCATATGTGGGAGACAGTTTGCAGATGAAAAACAAGTCAATCTTGTACAATTTTACAACCCTTTCGGAGAAGTAAATACAATAAATATAATAAAGTTGTCTATCCTTTGGTTGAAGCATATATTTTTTAACTAATATAATTTTTTTAGCATTTAAGGACATTAAAAGTTCCTGGAAATTCAATATCTTGCTGCGTATGGGAAGGTGGCTCTTTGAGGGTGGCTCTTGCAGTGGATTCTTTTGTATACTTTGCCAATATAAGGCCAGACTATAAATGGTGTTACTTTAAAAAAACAGTGGTTTTTAGTTCTTGCAGACCACATAAAGCCGGCGTAAGTCTTTCTTTTTGGGATACCAGCAACAACCAGGTAACTTGAGTTTTGGAAAATATTTACCATACATTTTTCTGTAAATTTAATTTTCTAGTGTCACACAAGATGGGTATCAGTGTTGTTAGGTATAGCAGGTTATGGAGACCATTGTATAGTTGCAATAAGGTCCGAAAATGAAGACAATTTGGGAAAGTACGGCCTAATACTATACAATACCCTAGGAACACCGGTTGATGGTTTGTTAATCATAAATGATTACTAAAAACTATTCTTATGTTTCTTTTTTTTAGGAAAATATATCAATATTGAACCCATAAGCGTAGCAATGAATTCTTATCAAGTTTTTGCCGCTTCTAAAAACAATTTTATTGTTTGGCATTACAAAACACCAAAATCAATAACAGGTATTGCTTAATTCAAATTATTTATCTCATACAATCCAGCTTATATACATTTTGTATCTATTTAGTGGGCAGTACAAGAATCAAAATGTTCCATATAGATGATAATCCTTCAGGGGCTGTGGAAATAATTCAAGAACTCGAAGGTACCAACACCATACCTGTTAGTACTCATGAAACTATAGATCCAGTATGGTGTGTAGTAGCTACCGATAAATGCTTAGTTATAGGCAGAGATTCTGGTCTTATCCAGTACTATGCATTACCTCACATAGTACTGACCAACAGATATAAAATTAGTACTAGACCCCATAAAATGGCCATCAATTCAAATTCAACGTAAGTTTTTTTTAATGTTAATATATTTTTTTACTTAATGAGTGATATATTGCACCTGATCTACATAGATCTATTTGCAATTTATTATTAATTTAAATTAATTTAATGTTTAAAACTAAAAAATCACCCATTCTTCTTTATTTGTATTAAAACGTAGACTATTTTACTGCTTTTAGACATTTGCACATAAGACCTGACAGTTTTGTCCTCTTCAATGTTCTTTCCATTTCATGCTGGTTGAGGATCTGCACAATCTCGATGTTCACAGACATGTGTATGAAGCCTAGCTTAGTGTTTCTGGGCATATCTTTGGATTTCTTCTTTAACGGTATCTATCCTGAGATCTCTATGTAAATGTAAATCCACAATATTTCGGGAATGATATTCACATTAGTTGATTTAGCACAACCTTAAAGCTGTAGCTTGTTTGTAGATAATTTTGATGGTCTACTAATTAACCAGTACCTACATTGTTCTATATTTTACATCACTCTCGTGATGTGCTCTTTCCATCTAAGCTTTGCTTCTTTTTTGGGTGGAAAAATGCATTTACACACTTTCAACTTAGAGGTTGTTGACGGGACAGTGTGGGCCTCTGGATTCAATACCCACTAAAAATCACCCGCCTTTCTGCTGTAACCCTTTTTACTGGAAACCGCTCTCGCATTACTTCAGTGCAGGCCCTCTTCTCTCTGCTTTCTTTCTCTTTGGTCTCTATTAGGTGCCGAATTATTTCATATGCAGTGTTCCATCTACTTTCTGATTTCAACAAATGCGACATCATATTTCCCGCGTTGAAGATTACTCTTGTGTTTCTCAGGAAGGCGTTCTCGTTTATTCTACCATCTAGTACACTGGAATAAGTGTATATTCGATATCGTTCATCAGGCCACAGTAATTACAATCTTCTGATTCTGCTCTTTTTCGGTCGTGTAAGTATAAGAACATCTGTGTCCAGACAACACTTGGATTAAAAAGTTGCTGACTTTTGCATGTTGTCGCCTAACCCATTTTTTGATGTTAGGAATTAGTGTCCACGTCCAGCATCCCTTTGTACTACGGTCCCACTTCTCTGCAATGCTGATGCTAAATTGGCTTCACAAGTCCCTTTGTCAGCCCCTTGATATTTATCACCTCTTTATTTAATTAAGAGCTTCATTGGTGAGTGTCAGCACTGACTCCTACCTCTTCTCCTGATATGGTTTTGTAGGCGCTGAAGATTCTTATTGACATCTTTCTGTGCATCATATTTAGTTTTTGTAACAGTATCTTATTATTACGACGGGCACCATACCGTAACTGCGACTGGATAACGCTAGCTAGTACTCTTCTGTTAGAAGCTCTTGGTCCTCCAATATTAGTCATAATGTAATAATTTCGCATCTAAATTAATTCCTAGATACTTGGGCGTATTTTTATATGGTACCTGGAATCCGTTTGTCGTGATATCTATGTTATTGTGGTTATTTAGATTCATTAGTTTGGAAGATTTTTTCCAGGTGTTCTGCAAAAAGATCCGATTTTTGTTTGCAATATTTAGCCCATTATCCATCTTCTGTTCGTTTTAAGCTGGCGAATGGACTTAGTATCCGTAGCCAAGGGAAACCTAAATTTAATCACACACATACACACACGTCTTCTGTTCGTGTAGCTAGGGGGAATTTGGTCGATTGACGTTAATATGTTAACTTTTATTTTAGACGCTTATCTGTGATTGACATATCAGGTGTAATGACAGTTATTGACATTTCTGAAGGTATAGGTCGGCCTTCAACAGGTGCTGAAGGAACTAAACTTGAACGTAAAGATGTTTGGGCAATGTGTTGGGCGTCAGACAATCCACAATTACTAGCAGTCATGGAAAAAACGAGAATGTATATTTTTAAAGGGATATATCCTGAAGAACCAGTAGCTTGTTCGGGGTATTTATGTAGTTTTAATGTAAGTTTTGTTAATAAAAAAAGATTTTATTAAAAACTATTTTTGGTGCTCTAGGATTTAGAAATCCAAGCTGTGTTACTAGATGAGGTTATGGAAAATCCTGAGAAACCTGATAAGGATCACATTATTAAAATAGAAGTAAAAAGTCTTAGAGACACAAGGCAGTTATTGGAAAAAGTTGGCATAAACGAGGCTTGTCAGTTTGTTGAAGACAACAGACACCCTAGATTATGGTAACACAGAAATTTAAATTAAATTTAAGCTTATTAAATATATCCATCCATTTAGGAGACTGGTAGCAGAAGCGGCTTTAAAAGAAATGAATTTAACGATGGCAGAGGCATGTTTTGTGAGATCTAAAGACTATTCGAAAGTTTTGTACGTAAAAAAACTTGGAGACATCAACAGTGAAGCTATCAGGAAGGCTCGAATAGCTACTTACTTCAAAAATTTCGATGAGGCTGAAAAAATCTACATGGAAGCAGACAGAAGGTGAAATTAATCAATCTCCATTATTTCTTTCGTCATTACTTTAGATAATTTGTATTTACAGCGACTTGGCTTTAAAGTTACGCCAAACTCTGGGCGATTGGTTTCGAGTAATTCAAATACTGAAAAACGGAGTTACAGCCCCAGATTCATTGCTACAAACGGCTTATAATTCAACAGCTGATTATTTTGCACATTTTAACAATTGGTGAGTTGATATAAATAAATAGTTTATTGTACTTTATTTACAAAACTAGTCAAAAAAAGAATTAAATATAATTTTGTTACTAATAAAATAAAACCTTTTAAACAAAATTTTATGCATGAATTTAACCATCCTCGTTAATATGTGTCATGCAGGAATAGTACATATATTAAAGGATTTAAAATACGTTCTACAAGACTCCATTATACGGATAGCTCGTTTTTGTATCCTGAAAATATCTATAGCATCTGTGCTTGACCCCAATAGCAGAATTACTATATGTGGCTTACGAGTAGAAAATCAGAAAATAAAATGATTTAACCACCATTTTTGGCAAGGATTGTTAATCCAGAGCATGTTTTATTTAACTACTTGGAAAGAGAGTCTAGTTGGACAGAAACATTTAATGATTCGTCTAGATAGATTGCAAGGCATTCTGTAAAAATGGTATTTGAAGATTATTTAATATAATATTAGAATTATCTGACACACGATTAGTTTTGAAAAAAAAAACTGCACTGGTTTTAGCAGTATTTAAGATTAGTCTCGAGTTTAAAATCCATCCTTCTACCGCAGAAAGCACATAGCTGCCCTTCAAGGTTAGTTCTGCAAAATTTGATGCTTCAATGAACGAGCTGTCGTCTTCATATTTGATTATTTGACCTTGTTTGACAATCGTTTTACAAATCTGAATCCCCTTTTTTAAAGCAAGGGATAATAATTGCATGTTTGAGTTTTGAAGAATAATGGCCTGTATTTAATGATGCATTGATTATATGGGCAAGAGGTTTGCATATATTTTGTATGCACCTTTTTATTAGATAACTCTTTTTCCATTTTATCTTATTCAGTTACAGTTATTGGCGATAATCAAACTTGCATTTTGTAGGGCATCAGCTATCGAATATTACGAATTAGCTAAAAACACATCTAAAATGATCGAATGTTACTACCATTTAGAAGACTGGAAGAGTCTGGAATCCATGATAGACTCCCTACAAGAGGCCGATCCTCTTCTGGAATTAATAGGCGATATGTTTGCTTCAAGTGCAGTCCATACAGAAGCAGTCAAGGCGTATGTCAAAGTTGGAAAAATGAAATCCGCTATAAATGTATGCATTCTACACAATCGTTGGGACGTAGCCATAGATTTAGCGAAAACCTACAATATTACAAAAATTTCCGAATTATTGATGAAATATACGATTCATCTGGTCGAACAAGGCCAAATAATGAATGCCATACAGGTTAATGTTCAGGCTAAATGCTATTTGGAAGCTGCCGAACATGCTTTTAAGGTAATTTTTGGTAATGATCGAATTATAATTATGCCAAATTCAATTTTTTGCTTTGCTTTACAGTTAGCGGACTTAGAAGCGCAGAAACCTAACAAAAATTTATTGAAAATTAAGAAACACTATGTATACGCAGCTAAATTAACAGATCTATACAAAAAACCTGCTGGCTCTGGTAAGTAAACTACTAAAAATAACTAAATTAACGTTTATTTTATAATAATATTTTTCTATTTTACAGGAGATTGGGAAAATTCAAATGATTTATTAATCGAAAATGCTTGGAAAGGTGCTGAGGCTTACCACTATTTTATATTAGCTCAAAGATTTCTGTATAACGGAAATCAACACGAAGCATTGTGTGTTGCCTACAAGCTACAAGATTATTCAGAATACATTCTCCCCATAGATCTGTACTCTCTTTTAGCTCTGGTAGCCTGTGTTGATCGATGTTTCGGTGTATGTTCTATAGCATTGATGAAGCTAAAAGATCTACAAAACGTAAGTGAATAGAAATTCTGACATCGACGTATAGAGAGTATAATTATCAATTGTCATTTAAAATAAAAATACATAAGTATATACTCAACATACTTTTAAAATATTCTGTACACTTTTTAAAAAATGTTGATACATTTTTTCATGGTTTTATCAACTCTAAAATGTTGCTTGCTTTTTGTATTGTGTTCATGAATATCCTGATTATAATATTTTGTAAATATACTAGAGAGATTTCTGATTTAATCTTAAATATAAATAGTAGGAAATAAAATGGTAACCACTGATGAACATTAACATGGAATTGATTGGTTCCCATCACGAACAGGTCAATATTATCCTCGTATCTTTGTTTTGTAATCGCTCTAACTCATTCTGGTTGAGAAAATGCAATATAGTCTCAGAACAATTAAAATGGGGCAACAGCGCCTCAAATAGTTAATTTTAAATTAAATGTTTTTTATAACGTTATTTGTATGCTCCTTAAATTGCAAATTTGTATCAACCATAACCCCTGGATATAATTTTTTTTTGTTTCCCGGAAGCTTTACTTAAACAGAAACAATCTGCGATGCTACAGTTTTTTTGGTGGTTGGAAAATCTTCTAAAGACTAAAAATCACCCCTTGTTGCTTTCTGATGAACACCGGAATCACCTGTTATAGGTATTCATCAGTACCTGCAATGGTTGTACTCTTCAGTACTCAGTTCTCTTTTTACCTATTTGCGAGAATATATCTATTGGTTATTCACTACTTGTCTATCTTCTATTTCTTTTTATTTCATAATATTCTTTATGAAATTATGGATCAGCGCTTTCCTTGAGCTTTTATCATTTCTCTTAAATTTTGTTACTATACTCTTCACACAGTAGTAGTCCGTAAGATAGTGACAGGTTTAGGTGCCCCATTTTCGCATACAAGCCTCGAAGAGGGTTGAAAAGTACATCGATTTTAAGTAGAATGAAAGGAAATTTACGAGTGGCTGGCTAAAGGGTTGAAATAACGGCGTAATCTTCTAAGAAAAAATCTAGATTTGCCCGATTTTTCTACACAAGCCCATCGAATGTATGAAAACGTACGTCGTCACTAGTCCGAAAAACATATTTTCTTGAATGACCCGAATGTATAAGTGCATTTTGGGGTCGGAACATTTTTCTGATACGGAAAATCGAATTTTCCATGTGTTATCCCCAAGAGCCACTCGTAAATTTTCTTTTATTCCACTTAACATCGATGTACTTTTCAACCCTCTTCGAGGTTTGTATGCGAAAATGGGACACCTAAATCGGTCACTATTTGACGGTCCATAGTCTGTGAAGAGTATTATGCATTCGCTTTATCCATCCGTCTGTTTGTCCGATGTCACGTGTTTTGTCCGCAAAAACGGAAAACGATATCAGTTTGAAAATTTAAGGAAAAATCAAGCTCTATAAGGGGACGAAGCTTATTGACTCAGAAACAAGAAACGGTATCAAATTGAAATGTTCAGGAAAAAACAAGCTTTATAAGGAATGAAGCCTATTGATTCTAAAAAAAAAATCTGTGAAGAGTATAATATAGAATGCCAAGCATTATATATCTTCATTCTAGTTTAGGTTTAAGTTTAGTGCATTTGCTAGCCAGTATTTGCTATTATTAATCTTTGGCATTCAATGCTCTGGCGAGTTCTCGTTCTGACAGTATTTGCATTCTGCTGTATCCTTTATTTTTACCGTATGCGTTCCATAGGAACTGTACGATGGAAGTCAGTTCTCCCATACTTACATTTTGTTTCACTCTCTGACGTCCTTAATTAGTTGCTTCATCCAAACCGATGTATCCAGATGCTGCCTCCACATCTGCCATTTTACAAGGTTATACTATCTTTCCTCTCTTTGCACCGTTTCCAGATGACTATCCTCTCGTCTGAATAATCTGTATCTTTCTTCTATCAGCAACTCAATGGGTAGGACGCCCGTTATTGCCTGCATAGCATTCGTTGATACTATCCACTTGCAATTCTCAATAAGGAACTTCGTTGGATGCTTCTGAGCTCTTTTAATCGCGTTTTTACCTTCGTGACATCCTTCCATCTGAAGCTGCATACAAAAGTATGGATTGTATTACACCATTTAATACTGTCCTGTTCAGACTATCTGAGGCTCCAACAATTTTCATCATCCTAGCCAAAGCATTTCGATTTTTTTTCCAATACACCTACTTAACGTGTCCTCCAAAGTTAAGTTTGTCATCTAGTATGACATCCAGGTACTTAACTTGTCTGCTGTGTCTTATTTCGCTATTCATAATTTTAATGTTTACTTTCATTCTTCTCCTAGGTCTTCTCAGTATCACGGCTTCTATTTTTTTTTTGGCGCATCCAATTCACACTACGGTCCACTGGTTCGTTTGCGTTAAAGTTCAGTTCTTCCAAGTCCTTTGCTTCTGCTATTATTGCAAGGTCATCCGCAAACACCACCATGGTGACTCCTCTCAGTTTTATTCTTAGAACATCCATCGTACAATAGGTTCCATTGGACCGGGCCCAGAAATGATCCTTGCAGTATCCCCATGGATGTTCTAAGAGTGTTCTTTCCTACTTTTATATTTATATAACTCAGGTATTTATTTGTTATGTTTACCAAATAACGAGATATGTTCCTTTCTTCTAGTTTATCCATAATGACGGTGTTAAACGCGTTTTTGATGTCTTCTGTAATCAGAATAACCTACGATGCTACATTTTATTTTCTTAAATTTCCACTACCTCCAATTAACATTCATTTTGTCTTTTCGTAATTTATTTTCGTTTTCGTTACAATAATAATTTATTTTACCTATAGAACTATTAATTTATTTAAAACAATTTTCAGTGTTTTCATGTGTAAAATGGATCAGGGTATCATCCGCAAATAAGTGTATTTAGAATTTTTCTACTACACTAGCAATGTCATTAATATAAATTAAAGTAGTGGACCCACGTCCTAGGACAATAAACATATTCCCTATAGTATCTGAACCTTCTGTTTCCTGTTTTCCAAATAATGTCCTAACCAGTCCAAACTAATAGCTCTTAATTTTATTAATAACCTACCCCTATTAAGTCTTAAATGTCTTCTGTAAATCTAAGAACACCGTCAATGTAACAATAGTAGTTTGTGCAACAAGTGTGGATATGGACAATCCACTCGAGTTGTACAGTATATTTTTTCTACGACATACTAATGAAAATCTACAATTTAAAAAAATTATTTTAGGCTATTTAGAAAAAATTACTAATTTTAAAATAATTCATGATTATAATAATAAAATAATTTAGTTAGTCCTCAGCCTGTTTTTATTAGTTTTCCAATAGCACTGATCACATTTATGGGTCTTAAAAGGTAAGCTCTACTTGGATTCGAAATTTTTGTAGCAATCTTAATATCGTCCGGAACTAAACTTGTTTCGATAGAAAAATGTTGGGATAAACTCTCAATACATTATTTTAATAAAATTTTTGATATTTCGTCTAGACTATCAACTCATGTTAAGATCCCTACGGCTTACAAAATAGTGGAGAACAAGGGAAAACCATTTATTCAATATTCAAGGGCATTTGGTTCAAACAGAATCTAGGAAAAGCTCGTCTGCTTTGCACTTGCAATAAATTTTTCAGATTCAGAGCTGTTAAAAGTCTGATCGCTTAATTAAATAATATGTATTTTATTTGATATGAATTTTGTATTTATGTTTTTGGAAGTTTTTTAATGTATCGTATCAATTAAAATAAAAAGTGGTACTTATTTTTTTTAGGTAACTGATGCTGATAAATTTCAGTTCGAAAAGTTATCTTGGGATATTTTTAGAAATTATGAGCCCTCTAATCCGGTACATAAATTGATGAAATGTGATAACTGCGAATTAGATATTCCTGATTGGTAAGTCGTAAATAAATAATTTCTTAATTGCCATCTTAGACTTCTTTTTATTTCTTTTATAAATGCACTCTTTCAAGGTGCTTTAATAGCGCTGTTAAAAATTTGGGATAATATAAAACAGAGATATGTTTTATGATTCTTAAAATATACAGTACGTCTACCTAAGTCGGCA
Organism: Psylliodes chrysocephalus; assembly: GCA_927349885.1. Lineage (NCBI taxonomy): Eukaryota > Metazoa > Arthropoda > Insecta > Coleoptera > Chrysomelidae > Psylliodes > Psylliodes chrysocephalus. The sequence continues at coordinate 12,940,365 of OV651826.1, read as the reverse complement.
CCATAATATGTAAAACTATATTATTAGTCTTCATAAAAAGGTCTGCATGGTCTAAAACCAAACATACAACCACCACATATAAAATATTATCAGTCATGTACAAGGTTCGTCGAAAAAAATGAATTTTATGAAAGCGTAAAGTATATTTATTTTTATTAATATCGAAAATTGTTCTAAAAAAAGTTTATCAGAATTGTAAACTACGGTGACATATCCATTTTTTGTATTTTATAAATTCTATTATCTTTTCATGGTATATGAACCATGAAAAGATTATCTCCATTACTATAAGTGTTAATACTATTCATTAAAGCGCCTAAAACGCCCAATAAACGTAGTACCTACTTGGGGTAAAAATGCATTTTTGATAAAAATGTTGAATACTGACTTCGAAAGCACTTATCAAAAAACAAATGATGTTAATTCCGTATCTCTACAAGAAAACCTAGCATTGAGGAGGAAGAAGAGGACTACTATGACGTTCTACATTCTGGTAAAATTCTTCTCCTGGTTATGACTGCGTTAATAGAGACATAAGAAAATTAAGCACTCCTGTACACACTTATATTTTCAAAATATGCTACTGCTTGCAAAACCAATATTTTCCTAAAGAGTGAAAAAGGGGAATAATAATTACAATACTAAAGCCAAAAACAGATCATAAAAAACCAGTAACTATAAACCCATTATACTATTTCTAGTAATGAGAAAGAATTTTGAAGAAAAACTCATTAAAAACGCCTAAGTACCATTTTTGAACAAGTCATTCCAATATATCAATTTTAATTCAAAAGCAAATGTTCTACAATTCACCCTCTTATAATAATTTCATCCAATGTCTAACTCAACAGCATTCAAGGACATAAATCAGTAGTCTGCAAGGATATAAAAAAGTCCTCGATAGTGAATGGCATGTGCTTTATAAACTTTACCTCAACAATTGCCCACAATACCTAATTTTCCAAATAAAAGAATTTACTATGCATCAAGGAGTCCTCTAGGGTTCACCATTGTCTCCCTTGCTCTATAACATTTTCTGCTATGATTTGCACAATCCTCACAACAACCCAAAAAGTCCTCAACAATATGTTTTACAAGTTACTGACGATACAGCTCTGATAGCCCATGATAAATTGCAAGAAATATGTAATGATACTATTTCCTATTTTTTCAAATGAATTTGCTTTAATCCAAATAAGACTCAGTTCATGATTTTCAACCATAATAAAAACCCAATTCTGTTACCATTTCAATTCGTAACCATTTAATAAAACCCTCACAATATTGCAAATATCTAGGAATTCAACTGGACAATAAACTTAATTTCAACCACCACACCTCACAAACAAAAAGGAAAGTAACACCCAAGGCTAAGCACTTTATGTCTAACAGACAAAAAAGGTATGAATCTAAAAGTAGCCAGAAACATATATCAAAAAATAATATGTCGACCTCTTATAAAGTATGACTCTACCTAAGTTGCAAAAAAACTGCTATAAAAATTAGAAATTGCCAAAAGGAGATGTCTACAAAAAATAAAATTCGCCACCCAGAAAATCCTCTACATGTAAAGATTTCTAAAACTAGGAAAAAAATTCCAAAAGAAAGTGGACCCAGACTTACTAAACACGATCATTCAGCAGAGAGAACAGCATTTTCAAAGGAAGATAAAACACCCTGGGAATACTGTATGGGAAGACATCTTAAATCTTTAAGTAAACCACACATTTTTTATTTTATACTTTATGAATTGTTTGTTTTGCTGTATTTTATTACTACTTTACAATAAGGTTAATATTGTATAATCAATTGTTAACTATTGGGTAGAAAGACTTAGGTCGATGGCCTGTTGGGAAACGAATAAAGATATTTTGTTGTTGTTTGTTGGATACTGTGTTTTGAAATGTGGTAACTGAATTTATTTCTAGACATTAATATTTAATCTAGAATACATTGAAAAGCACTAGTCGGAATGTATAAAATAAATGAAATTGGTATTTAGTCTATATGATGCACAGACAAATTTTTAACAGTAAACGTCATAACACTAGTTAGAATTTATAAAATACAAGAAATAACTTTTCTTATTAATAATTTTTGATATAGTTAAAAATGAAGGAACTTACTATTTTTTGACAAACCTCGTACATGACTAAACAATAATAATATCTACTGGTTGTATTTTATGTTTTAGACCATGTAGAACTTTTTATGAAGAATAACTTTTTTGGATAAAACTAATAATAAAGTGTCCCACTTAAGTAGATACTAAAAAAAAAAAATATTTTTTAGGAGCTCTCAGTGTCCTCAATGTAGAATACATTTTCCGACATGTATTGCTTCAGGATGTTCGATAGTAGGAGATCCAATGTGGTTCTGTAAATCTTGTAAACACCCAGCATTAGAAAGAAAAATGTCATCATACATTACATGTCCTTTGTGTCATGCCAAAATCGAAAAATAATTAACATGTAACTTTTCCATTTTACCCATCCGTCCTTATTACAAAATGATCTCCTTCAACTTACGATGTATTTTTAAATGTAGATATTAATATTTATTTTAATTTCTTTTTGCTTCTTTTTTGTCGATAATACGTGTATATGATTTATAAAATTAATACTAATAATAAGAAGAAGAAATTGTTGTCCTAACACAACATCTTATTATAAATCAAATCTATTTAATCATGTTATTAATTTCTCTTTTAAACTTGCAACAGTAAATGAAATTAGGTCAATAGTTTTGGAATTAAAATCAAACGCATTCGGAATTGATAACATCTCAGCAAAAATGTTACAACCTTCTATTTCAGTCTGTGCTCCTTACATAACGCACATTGTAAATTGCTGTTTAGAAGTTGGTTACTTTCCTGACAGCTGGAAGTATTCCTTAATCAAGCCTTTGCCAAAATCAAATAAGTCTGAAACATTTATCGACCTTCGGCCCATAAGTATTTTACCGACGTTGTCCAAAATTATAGAAACAGTAATTAGTAAACAAATATATACATATGTATTTTCTCATAATATTGTAACCACTAAACAATCAGGTTTTCGAAAGGGGTTCAGTACTACAACATTACTCTTAGATTTAACAGATAACATTATAAGATCAATGGATGAAGGAAAAGCTACAGTAGTTACTCTGCTTGACTTTTCTAAAGCGTTTAACACTATAGATCATCAGCTTCTTTGTACGAAACTCAAATATTTTGCTTTCGATGAAACCTCACTAAGATTTTTCAAATTTTATTTAAGTAACCGCTACCAAAAAGTAACGTTAGAGAAATCATCTAACTTTATGTGTGTAACATCAGGAGTACCACAAGGCTCTGTCCTTGATCCCCTTTTGTTTTCCATATATATTTCAGACCTTTATAAATTATTGGAGCATGTAAATATACACTCTTTTGCTGACGACACGCAACTATGTTATTCCTTTGACCCATGTGAAGTAGATATAGCCTCGCAGAACATGAATTGAGATCTAAATGCAGTATATATATTTTCTGTGAATCATAACCTTAAACTAAACGCCAGTAAATGTCATACAATATTATTTTGTCCTAAAAATATAGAACATGTGCAACAGAACCTTAAGTTATTCATTCAAAATTAACCTCTAAAATCATGTAGAAGTGCCAAAAACTTAGGCATTATTTATGACTGCAAACTAAGGTTTCAGGACTATGTTTCGCTTCTAGTCAAAAAATCGTATCTGGTTATTCGTCAATTATACAGGAATCGAGGTATTTTGAGTTTCAAATTACGTAAGTTGCTTTGTGAAAGTCTTGTATTGTCCATGCTAAATTATGGACTTTTAATTTACTATCCTTGTTTGGATCAAATAACCAAATACAGACTTCAAAAGATTCAAAATTGTTGTTGTCGTTTTGTATTTGGTATCAGAAAGTATGATAGAATAACAAATAAAATTAAAGAACTTAGCTGGCTCAATATAGGAAATTTATTTAAATATCAGATGGCGGCCACGGTATTTCGAATTCTTTCAACCTCAACTCCCATATACTTAAAAAATAAATTGATATATCGGAAAGATCTGCACAGTTTACATTTGAGATATCCACACAACTTAACGATTCCAAATTACCGATTATCATTTTTCAAAAGATCTTTCTCATATAACGCCGTTTCAATATATAACAGTCTACCTAGGGAAATTAGGACACGTTCTCTGACATTTTTAAAACAAAATTATAAAACGTTGCTATTAGTTGAGCAATGAATACAGTGCTAACGTTAATATGTTATTAATTTCAAACATTTTTCCTTATGCAATTGCATTTTAAGTTCCATACATTTTTCTTATTTTTGCATTTTAGAAATAACGAATTTTAGGACCTAAATTGATTTCAGTTTAGATTAAATACAGGGTTAACATTTTTAATCATAAATTAATTGTATATTAAATTTCTTATATTTTTTTTATATTGTAAATGATGGATACCTTTTGATTATTTTAAGTTTATATTTATGTTGAGGTTAAGTTGAGTAACGCAAGCTAGACTTCGCCTCATGATGTTTATGTCCATTGTATATTACACGCAAATAAAGGCATTTTATTATTATTAATAAAGCCTTTTGATTATTTTAAGTTTATATTTATGTTGAGGTTAAGTTGAGTAACGCAAGCTAGACTTCGCCTCATGATGTTTATATGCATTGTATATTACACGCAAATAAAGGCATTTTATTATTATTAATAAAGCGTTTATTGTCCAACAAAAGAATCAATTAACAGGACAATTTAATTAAAAATTATAAAAATACATATAAAAATGTAAACAATAACGCCATTAGTGCGCTTTGTATAAAAAAATAATTACAAACTATTATTAAGTCGACCAACCGTACTTTAGGATATGTTACAATATGTAAGAAATTTAATATACACACAATTAAATTGCTGTTCTATACATTAGTGAGACCGAAACTCGGAATTTTCATCAGTAGTCTGGATGGTGGCAAGTCAAACGTTACTAAAGGATTTGAAAAGGTGCCAAACAAACTACTGAGACTTATATTTTAAACGTTATTACATTTGGCCTGACTTTGACAGAAGCACTGAGCGTATATCCAAGTTTAATGTGTTATCTTTACACCAAAGACTCACTCTAACAAGTATAGTTCGTGTATAAAATAATCAATAAAATAAATTCTGAAATTTTATCCTTATAAGGATTCAATGTACTTCCATAACTGGCTCGCTCCTCCCGTGTATTCAACATTCCTAATAATAAATTATACTATTTTGACGTTTTTTACGAAAACTCGGGCTAAATAGGGTAAAACTGCGTCATACAAACATTTTGGGAGCAATCAAACCTCTTTTACTAATAGTTCAACCATTCTACTTTCTATTCGCCAACGGGTTTTCTAGACAAAAATGTCAAAAATCTGATTTATGACGAATGAGGTAGAATTACTAAACAAAAAAATGCTTGCAAGGGCAATACTCTTAGTTGAGAGTCATGCAAACATTTTAAGAATAGTTAAATCACTTTTCGACTTTTGGTTCCAATTTTACACCTATTTCAAGGTTACATATCAAGCCTTTACGAAAAAAAATGCTTGCAATATCATATCTTAAGTTCAGGGAAACCCCGTTTAAGCTATATCCCGGATTTCGTTGAAAACCTCAAATATTCTTTAATTAATTTCGGATGAAACACTGAAGGAGCAAACATATTAAATCTAGGTACTAGAGATAAATAGAAATGTAGTTCTTAGACCAGAGGCAGAACAAAAACACTTGGTACATACCAAAAATTGTGTAATATCTTTTAGGTATACTCATCTAATTCAGAACAAACTTCCTTACAGGTAAGTTGTTTGTTTTTTTAATCATATGCGAGTATTTTAAAAATAAGTTTTTTTAGTGTTTAGTTTGGTGATGGCTTAAGGATGTTCAATTCACTTCCAGATTACATAAAATATTGTAAAAGCCTCAAAATGTTTCTTAAGGAAATAACAGTAATGTCTAAATAACTACTGGTAGTCAACCTATTTTCCTTACAATAATATAAATGTATAGCAAATAGCTAAATAAACTTATTTAGGTTACATAGAAGAATAGCAAACAAAAAAAAACTTTTATTATTTGCTCCTTGCATCAAGAAGTATATTTTATTTGACAATAGTAAATGTTATATATTATGATGAAGATGAGTAAAGGGTTAAAATATAAGAAATCCAGAACATTTCAGCTCCTACCCAGACAACACACCAAATCCCAGAGATATCCACAGAATATCTTTTGTGGATATCCACAGGATATCAGAAATATTCCGTGGATCTAATGGATATCCAAATGTCCGTCTATATCCAGAATATAGAAGATATCCTAATGGATATCCAGCAAAATATCTAATGGGTATCTTCCACACAATACAAGAAATCCCAGAGATATCCACAGAATATATTTTCTCTAATGGAGTCTGATTAGGACACAAATTTCGATCGAACTCAATTACGGCGGGTCGAGCATGAGTAGATGCGAAAGTGGTATCGCCATCTATACTTAGTAAGCAAAATCAAATAACATCTAGAGGATATCCACGATGGTTTGCGTTCGCGCCTAGACTTTGATATATTTAGTGGATGTCCATGAGATATTGAATACACCTTAAAAAAATTAATTATTTTAAATATCTGAACGGTACTATTAGCCACAATGGCGTAATTTTTTAATAATTTGCTATATAATTACTATTATTTATGGACATTTGCATGTCTATAAATTACATCTCATGGATATAAAATGGATATCCACCATGGACTGGACATTCAGTGGATATTGGGATGTTCAGTAGATATCCAAAGGATTTGGTGTGCTGTCTGGGTACTTTGTCAAGAGAAAAAATAAGATTATCTGCTCATGTTAAATTGAGGCCAATCGGACAAATATGTAGGTATATCAAAAATTTAAGCAATTATCGGCCAATATCAAAAATTACATCTTTTACGGATAAATATATCTCGGACAATTTGGTTTCAAAAAGGGGCAATCAACCAATGACACGATTGCTACACTAACAAGCAAACTATATAATTTTATCAATAGGAGTGAACCAGTCTTAGGATTTTTCCTTGACGTCTTCAAGGCTTTCGATACTGTTAATCACCTAAAACTGTTGATTGTCTTGGATGAGTCATTCTTCCAGATCTATCTAACAAATTGGTAATCATGTTAGTAATGAAGAGATAATAAAATATGGAGTTCCAAAGGACACTTCTCTTGGACCTATTCTCTTCTCTCTTTACATTAACAGTTTACTCACCACAAATAGTTCAGGCCAAATTTTTAGTTTCACAGATGATACAGCTCATACATGGGGAGAGTTGCAGACAAAGGCACATAACGATATTGTGTCCTTACTGAACTGGTTCAAGCATATTGATTTTGAACAAATGCATTTGTCAGCTATTCATCTCCATTACCAAAATATACATGTTCAAATTTAAGTAATGAAGGAAGGGCATTTGAAATGGAGATGGTAGAGAGCTTTAAATATTAAGAGTTAATATAGATCAACACCTAAAATGGGATACACATTTACAAAACACCAAGATTTATATTGTTTAAATATTTAAAATAAATACCTTGATGTCACTTACTTGTAGATGGTTTGTCATAGGGTGATCGATCATATGTACAGCGTTTCGCTGCATTGTACAGCATTTTAAGTCAGCCCAGTATTTGATTTTGTAAAGCAAAACGCTATTATTGTCCAGCAAACATTTAGGCGATAATCAACCGACCCTCTTGCCGCACGTTTTGTCTCTATGCAGTGCCATTTTGCCTAAGATAAAAAGAAAATTGGATTTGTTTGTTGTTCCTATCTGCTGTTTATGTTCTTGTTGTTTGCTTGTTTTAGAAGTGTATAATAATTTTTGGTTGTTCTGTTTTTAAAGAAATATTAGAGTTGTAGTTATGTTTTCCAGTTGCATGCTGGTCAAAAATGTTTCAAATATAAAGCAACAAAAATTTGTAATTTCCTTCTAGAAATCTATAAAATTTATATTTTAACTTACTTTTTCAAGTTATCTAAAAAATTCATTAGATAATTTAAAATTTCACTTTAAAAATTGTAAGTATACATTGTAGTCCAAAGAACCTTACTGGATTATTTGTCAGTTTATTCCTACTAACAGTATAAAAAAAATTCATTTATTGAATAAACAGATTTTTTAATTAGGCAAAAATTAAAAACCAATTAACATATAAACTTTATTGAAAACAATTTAACAAATTAGAAGTTGGTAAAGATAAAAACCAAATCATCTTATTGACAGTAATACAAAAATACAAGAGTTTGTATTATAAAAATAGAGAACAGACTGGTATAGAAAACTCTAAATGCAGTTTAACTATAAAGAAATATTAACAAATGTTTCTATTAAAGTCTTGCTGCTTTTCTGAATCTGCTTTTTTGAAAAATAGAATCTATTTTGCTAAATACAGTTTCAGATGCTTGGGCTGCATCAACATAATGATGGATACCTCTTATTTGGTAGTAGTCAACAAGTGGTTTAGTCTGGGAATGATATGTAAGTAATCTTTTTCTTAAAGCTTCAATGTTATCATCTGATCTCCTAATCAAAGGTTCCCCAGTAAGATCGTCACACATAGAAACTTTAGGGGGTCTAAATTCTTCATGATATGATCTACCACTAGGAGGGTGAATCAAACGGCCAGTAATTCGTTTAACAAGCAAATTGTCATCAATTCCAAATTCAATCACAGCATCTAACTGGGTATTGCGTTTTTCAAGTAGATCATCCAGCTAAAAATAAATTTGTTTATCTTGTGTGTACTTTAATAAAATGTTTTGTAAATCTTTTAACAGTATTTACAGGTGAAAAACAATTCACCAGATGATAAAACAAATAGGTACATTTTAGTGATATTTAAAGATTTTGACATTATGTATATAAATAAATTATTGTTATGATTACCTTCTCTGCCTGTACAACAGTCCTTGGGAATCCATCGAGAAGGAAACCATTGCGACACTCTGGCGAATCCAGATTTTTATCAATCATATTTACAACAAGATCATCGCTAACAAGTTTTCCTTCATCCATAACCTTTTTAAGTTTTGCTCCAAGAGTAGAGCCTGACTGAATCTCGGCTCTTAGCATGTCACCAGTGGAAAGGTGACATACACAATACTTTTCTTTCAGTAAGGGTGCCTAAAAGTAATGAATGCCATTTTGTTTTGTCATAAAACAATTTTAGATAAAATTTACTTGTGTTCCTTTGCCGGATCCTGGTGGTCCTAATAAAACAGCTTTGATTCCTTCGGCTACACTATTTTCTTCTGGGATAGGTGCAACCTTTTGAGCAGCTAGAGGAGCCATTATTGATCTTTCACAATCTTTTTGTCACCTTCAGTTTTAAAGGTTAAAAGTTGCAAGTGAAATGATAAGTAAGTACAAAAATTAAAAGGGACTATTAACGTGTTATACAACGTTTTGTACGACCTTTGCTCGTCGTAAGACCGAAGTAAAAGCGAACGCAAGTGACAGCCAGTAAAATCTAAAAAAATCTGTAAATTGAAACTATGATGACATGAACATAACCTCTAATATTGAATGCGAATGTCAAAACTGAGGTACTATTTTAATATTCACTAGATGGCGTTCATGTACCATAGATAAATTAATATGTTTATTAATTTATCTATGTCATGTACTAGGACCGTTGTATGAAGATTGAAGATATACAACGCTAGGATATCCTTCCTCCATGGCTAGGGTCATAGATGCTAGGATCATGGAAAAATAAAATTGGGTCAGGACGTCGGGTTCACAATCGGAACAATAGGTTTGTTCTAACACGTGCGAAAAGCGTAATATTACCGTACAAATTACCGTAATATTGTGGTTGTGAGCGTTGTGAGGTTTTCCTGTGAGTTGGAACACTCATAGAAAAACTGGAACACTTAAATAGACGATTTCATCGGAAGACATATTTCAGTTGCAAGAGCTTTGCGTCATCTATCAGTTTACATAGCAAGTAATAGAAACAGGATTAGGAAACTGTAAATTATCTTTTCGCTAATCTGTCTAAGGTTACGGTGTCGGCATAAATTTCTTCTTTTTCCTTTTCTTCTTTAACTGTATGGGTTCACATTTTTACTAGCACTATCGGAGAAGCTACCTGTAATGGGTTGCCAAGAAGCGGTGTTAGACCTCTTATGGCTGTTTTTTGTTAAATAAAAAACTTTTTAGAAACGAAAGATTGGCACTGGGTTACTGGGTAGATATTAAAAAGTGATCAATTGAAGAAGACACGAAAAAAGAAGAAATGTATTCTGATGCCGTAACCTTATATAGATTGCCGAAACGATGAATTTACAGTTTCCTTTGAAATAAATCTTGCTTCTATTACTTGCTATGTTAATTGATAGATGGAGAAAGCTCTTGGAATGACCTTGTAACTGCAATAAGTATTCCGATAATTCGCGATTCAAATAAATTTTCCCGCGATATGTTGTGTAAGTAGGGACACAACACATAACAGTGGAGTAGTTACATTAGTCACTGAAATTATTTTTATACAAAAACGTTTAATTAATGTAATTCTTGTTTATCCTCGTCTTTTCATCGGACATTTAACTGCCTATGCATAGCGTAGACACGTTTACTTTTATGATGAAACAATGTAGACGTTCAAGTAATATTATCGTTACCTTGTTACTTTTTTCAACGTTACTGGAAGTTTCCAAAAATGATTTTTTTTTAACAAGTCAGATGTGACATTCCTGTTATATCGAAGAAAGTCTTTTCAGTTCTTGTAGATGTTATTGTTAACTCCATCAAATAAAATCATATTAATGAACCAGAGCGAGTAGATTTTTTGGGCACGTGACATCGAGCAACCATATCAATGGATCAAACGGAGAAAAAAGAAGGGGTTTCTAGTACAACACAAAGGTAAAAGCAGGGGGGTTTATATCCTTCCTCCATGGTTAAAAGTAAGAAATTCAAATGAAATACTGAATATCAGCCAACCGAGATTACTGATAATACATTACCACCCGTTATGAGGGTAACAAGCGATCATCGGTGTCTCCATCTATGAACGCGGGACGAACAGTTAGGTCTACGATGTAAGGACTAAAGACAGTCATCTTAAAGATTTTGTGTTTTGAAAAAAATTATGTAATATTTTTTTACCTATATTAACTTTTCCAATTTCAAAATCGTCTGGGGGTTCGTGCCTGGGACTGAGGGGGTTTAACCCCTGAACCCTCCCTCGCTGCGTCATTGGTGCTGGCCTGTATGCGATATTATTGGGAGTTATATAAATTAACATCATACAAATGTTTGTCACAGGAAGTAACTAAAAAGAAGTACAAAATATATTTATGTAACTGCTAATGCAAGTATTCCTGCGTACAAGAAACTTCAGTTATATGCGAGGGATGTTTAATGAATATGATGTTAAAATTTAAATATCTATGGGACATTCTATATAGTACCGTTTTTAAAATATATATTAAGAAAAGTATCTATGAAAAACGTTAAAAGGACGTGTTTCATTTAGTGCGGGTATACTTTTATATACATCAGTTCTTCCGCTTAATACACGCATAATAATATATATTGTAATAAAGTATTCCTAAAGTATATAATCTAATAATCTATAGTATATATTATATAGGAGTCGAGACATCAAAAATTAAGAAATAAAATAGAACTTAACGCAAACTTTATTCATTAATATTACGTACTTAGTCACAGTAGTCACTGCCCAAACTCGCGTAAAAAGTCTACATTCCTCTCCTGACGCGGCATACACAGAACGATGTCTGTCGCCGATGACACTTTCCTTCAACCAATCATCAACATGTATTCCCTATCCTGTCAAGAGTACATGTTTGTGATTGGTTGAGGGAAAGTGGAGTTAGCGACAGACATGGTTCTGTGTATGTCGCGTAAGTCGTGAGTTTTTTCTGATTGGTCTAATATTTTGTCAGTTTGAGATCAGCTTGGGGACATGGGTATTAAATCAGTCCGCCAATTTCAAAGTACGTGAATGCCTTTTAAAAAGTGGGTAATTTCGGTGGTGAAATATAAAAGAAAACTCATAGTTACAAGCCAGATTCTACAATGAAAATTGATGTCTTTTCAACGGGTCAAAATGATCTATGTAAGTATATATAATTATTAAATATTTATAGAAGTGTCTAGCGAATTGATTACAAAATCAAATAATAATAGTATTATGTTACGAAGTTTAGTTTTTCAGGCGACTAATACTTTTCGTCTGTGTCTCATGCATTATTCTTTATTTGAATATTAACAAAAATATAGAAAATTTTATCTGAAATGGCGTGATTTCCAATTTTTCATATAACTAATCGAGGTGGCTGTGGTCTAAGTGATATTCTTGGTAACAATTGAACAGTTGCTGTCATGTCAGTATGGTTTTTTTGATGTCAAGTCAATTTAATTATAAGATTTACCATTTACCCGTGATAAAATATACTTAATATAGTATCTTATACTTATCATATGTACATCTAATTATAGTTTATTTAGTGTTTCTCTTACTCTGATTCGTTGTGTTTATATAGTGACTTTTAAATAATAGTGAAAGTTTGTCTTTTCAACGGCTCAAAATGATCTATGTAAGTACTTATCCTATAATGAAATCGATTATTTAAAGTAGGAGCTCGGATAGAAGTTTCTAGAAAATTTATTACAAAATATCAGTTAAAATAATTTTCTTGGGTTTAAGTACAGGTCGGATAAAATGAATATACCCAAAACGAAAAAAAATGCCACTTTAAAAAAATACGTATTTTTTTTTGGATTAACTTGTTATTACAATTTTATTATAACTACATATCGTCAGTTTGGAACAAGAGATGTATTGCTGTACCTATCAATTCAAAATATAAAATGATCCACAAAAAATCTTTTTATAGGTATTGAAAAAAATGCACACGTAGGTACAATTACAGTTATTATTCTTTTTAAGTATCAGTTTGGTGTTAATAATTATTCCAAAGAAGGCAGCAGGTAGTAGAGCACCAAGGAAATTTTGAATTAAACCTAATGTCATATTTTTAATCCATTTTAAGGCTATAAAATTTTATGCTCCTCGTTTTTTACAGAAATCAAGGTGCTCTGTCACATAGCTTCGAACGAAGGTCATCAGCAAAGCACCTCGGTTTTATAGGTTTTTTCTTTTTCTAAAGGCCCTTGAAATATAAAACTTTTCGAAAAAATTTGCTACTAGGTATTAAAAAAGGTTTGCTTCTTTCGAATGAAACCTATAGAGCATCTCGATTTTGTTAAAATTTGTTCTAGTAACTAAGAATAATTAATTGCTGTCTCATTCACCTATTTTTGCATGTATTACTTTTAAGCAAAACTACAGTTAACTTAGGTCCATGAGCGTATCTATTGAGGGAGGGAGGGGGACAGAAAAGAGGGCAGCTGCTCCCTGGATTTTCCAATAAATAGTTCTAAAAAAATCTTATTGGAAAAACACAAGAAACTACGTAAAATATTTTCGATTTAGTGTAGTAGAGAACATTTGTAAAATAATAATACCAACAATATTAATTTGAAAGCCCTGAAGCTAAATTTTGATTACCTACATAAATTTCCGTATGACTCAGGGCCGACGAGAGGGGGGGGGGGGTAGCCGGGACTAATTCCCGGGGTCCGGGCTCAAGTGGGGACCCGGCAGCTTTAGGTGAGGACAAGATAGAGGACCTTTTTTTTTAAATTTTCGCGGGAACCGACCTGGAAAATTGTCCCGGGGCCCGGCCTGGCTCTCGGCGGCCCTGGTATGACTAAAAAGAACCGACCAGACCGAAGAAAAAGGAACCTCATTCTTGCAATAGGCAAAAGCGGCCATCAGTGGCAATGAGGGTGGAACTTGTTGAGTTAATTGTCTTATCAGTTCAATTCAGTGTAAACAGGGGGTCAATTTAAAAACTTTGATTTTGATTGTAGTGCCCTCTAACGGGATAAAAACGGTTACTGGTCAAGTGTGACACTTCATTTGAAAGCCAATTTTATAAGCGATTTCATGTGTTGCATAAATTATTTTAGTTGATTAAAGTTTGTATTTCTTAGCGTTAGAGATCTACACGATTTTTCAATTATTTAAGTTCATGTTTCTTTAAATTATGTTTTGTTATATTGTGAATTAAATTACTAAATGCAATGTTACATTTTACAATACCTAACAGTTTTTTATCCCGCTAGAGGGCGTTAACATCAAAATTAACGTAATGAACAGTCATATTGCTGATGAATTCTCACTTCTTATAATACCACTAGTTCCTAAATTATTAAAAACTTGTACCACCCCATCCACTAGGCCTGTTTACGCAATATTTGAATGCCCCCTCACTTCCATTGTTACAAATTTTTCTCCCAAAAAGTTATACATGTATTTTCAATTTATATTGCTTCTGTCGAACTATTCCAGTTTTTTCTCATTCTCTCTCATTCCTACTAGATGTCCAAATTTACCATTTGACCAGAGCAATCCTTGTAAAATTATAGTAAAACTTGTTAGTAAAATATTTACCTGATAAATTTTTTTTTCAGGTTGATTTTACTACAATAGGTAAGTTTTGCATGTATTTAAATACTTACTTATTACATATATGAGTCGCCCAAGCTCAAAACTTTTAAATCAGTTAATTTATTTTTTATACAAACATTTATTATTCATCAGTCAAATCAAAAATATATTTAGATTTAGGTATTAAGGTTATGTTTATATATGACAGATGAAAATAAACAAGTGTCCATATATTTGTAATTCCCATGCATACCATTTCTTATCGTAGATTCTCGTCATTGGGGTCTAACCATGGGAGTAGAAGGTAGGGAGACACTGTCACGTGGTCCAAGACGGGTTCACTTCCGCCATACTTATTGCGTTCACGAATCCTTCAAACAGCTAATCGGGGTTTCAATCAACGTTTTTTCTTTTATGTGGTTTGCAAACTAAATATATTGTACATATTAAAAGTTAAACATTGGTTGCTTGTGCTCAACGTATTTTTAGCAACCTAATAGATATATAGATGAAGAAATTATCTGAAATAACATTCCATAACTAAATATACAACATAGTAAACAATGTGCAGGGCCGTATTTCAGATATTAATTGTGCTTTGAGTGAGAGTGTTGTAATCATATTAGGATTTTGTAAAGATGAATTAAAAATGAGAGAATTTGCTGCAGTTGGTGCAAAAATTAGATTTAAAATATTCATAAATATTCTCTTTGTTATCTTAAATTCTAGAAATTCTTTAGTTTAATTATAAAAAGCATTTGTCTTTAAAAAAATTATGAAGGTATAGAAAATTTTTAAATGACATGGTATATTAGTGCCAATATGCCAAATATCTCACAATCAATGTATTCGCTTACATGAAGGCCACAACAATGACTCCACCGGCCAGCAATTTCTGGGGGGCTATTTTCAAACTCGAGAGAAAGTGATTTCTTTCAAGATTTTCATGAGAAATATCATAATTCATCGTAAAAACAGTATTTTTAAAGCCAGTGAAAACTCGCAGACTGTTTGTTTAGGTTTATTTCAAGAGGATTAAAATTCTCCCAAGAATTTGAATTCTAATTGGCTTTAAAAATACTGTTTTCACGTTGATGACACTTCACATAAAAATCTTGAGAGAAATGAGTACTTTTAAAAAATCTACAAAAAAGAAAACAAGCATTATACCAAGAAAGAGAACGTTTAAAAGTGAAAAAAAGAAAAGTATAACTGAACTAAAAAGCAAAGAAAACAAAAAGGATTTAGAATTTACCAAAACTACAATGCTCTTAGGAATAAAATTAATATAATTTCAAATACACTACTTACCGGTCCTAGAATAGAAAATAAATCAATACAAGAGGTATCAGTGGTATCAAGAAAAATAGATCTTCGCTTCATCTGTACATTCCATGTTGTTGCAATGAAATGTAGCTCTTGTCAAAGAATCTATCGTGAAAAAGTTTTAAAAAACACAACTCTGACTTATTGAAAGAGAATGGAGATTTTAAATGTAATGTCTGCAAAAAAGTAAACTGGCTCTAGCAAATTTTATTTTTAAGCATATAGTGCAATTATTTTATTATTTTTTACATATTGTTATTGATTTGTGTTATTTTTGCTGAATGTTTTTATATTAGAATGGCAGTTAACGTGTTAATTGTTATATTGCATCATTCTCCCACTCATGTTTTCTGAGATTAGTGGAAAAAGATAGATAGATTTGTTATATAACAGAATGTTTTAAACTCGATTGGAATAGTTTTTCTTCAGTGAAAAAAATATTGAGTGAAAATATGAGGTCCTTTGTCTAAGGTGACAATAACTGTATGCCTTACTCTACCTAGAATTAATTCCAATTTGATATTTTTTGATTATATATAATTTTCTTACTAAAAATATTAGGTACGGGTAGATAACATAAGTAATACATTTTTATTTTATATTTACACGAACTGGTTTCCCTTTGTATTGGGGGGCTGTAGCCCCACATCCTTACAGATATTGTTCTGTAATCTGTGCGTAGAATAGATAATGTCCATGTGAGTGTAGGACAAAATATAGTGTATTTTTTGACAAATTATGTATTGAAAAATGTTTTAATAATTTGTTTATGTAAGATTATTTTATTTAAATGCATTGTTTTTGTTCAATTTTCATTTTTTGTATTAAATATTTTCACTTTTCAATGCATTGAGTCCTTGACTATCCATTTAGGTTTACCGGTCGCTTATTAAATGACATTATCAGACATAAATGACCTTTCGTTTCCTTTCTTCCTTTGTACTCAATCCCAACCACTCACATATGGCTACCCTTACCATTAAGTAAAATAAAAGACAAATTTTAGATACCTATGTCTAGGTACAACCTTTATTTCACATCAGGTACATGGTAAATTTAAAAACATATTAAACAGTTATTTCATCGGTAAAACGACTCTTATCATCTAGATTGATAACGATGGAATGTGTCCTGGCATGGCCAGACATAAGGTAACGACCGTTGCTGTCATTTCCAGGTTTGGCTTCTTTTATTTTGACGTCAGGGACTGAAGGGGCATTTAGATATGTTGAACTCGATGCTGGTGTTTCTTCGATAGCAGATTTCGTGTCGTTTTCTGCGATTTCCTTTTCTTCTGTGCCATCTCCTTTGGTAACGTCTGGACTGTCACCATTAGCACTTGGTTTTGTTTCCACGGCAAACGAAACGCTCTGCCTTTTTATCTTTACAGGAGATCCTTCTACAGCTGTATCAGCTATTATGCCTGAAAAAACAATATTTATCAATATACAAATAATTTTTATTACATGAAAGTACCTAGATGTTTATTATATCTGCCTTATTTTATAATAAAGATTACAGAAGACTCGATTTTATAACCTATATTTTCGAATTTTGTGGTGGCAGCTTTTTGGGAAACTTTTAACCCAGTTCATATTGTAGCATTTATTTATTTATTTAAAACTATTTACAATAAAATACTAATTAATTTATGCTTAAATATTTATCATCACTATTTACATTTCTAAATCTAATTTACTTATGACTTATTTTTTTAAATATTCTTTGGCAATATGAGAAGTGGGGCAGAGAGGGACTTAAATTAGAGTATAACCAGATTGGTCGAAAATGGCTCGCATTACAATGTGAAGCAATTTTGTTGACTAAATTGTTACAAATGTAAAACAAGTGCTACTCTGTAATTTTCATAAGTAATATATTCATTATCTTAAGAAAACTGCTCGAAAGGCATGGTTAATAAATTTTGATTTAATGCTACGATTAAACGATTAAAGATCAAGTAAAACTGTCAATCATAATTTTATGATAGTACCTATAGTATAACAATATTGAGCGATAAAAATTACTTTATATCTTTTCTATTAATCTGATGTACAGCTATAGCTATATTAATATCCAAAGACGATACGATAAGGATTACAATAAATAAATAACTTATATCATTATGAAATAAGAGATTTAGCCTTCCTGTTTCACAGAATTGCCTAAAATAATTTGGTATCCAGATTTAAAATGGAACTTAAGGAGCTCTCAAACGCCCCTTTACTTTCTGAGTGCTTCTGATAAGAATATTTTATTGGCTTTAGAGGGAGTCTTGCGACAAATGATAAAAATTATAAATGCTTCAACATGTGAGAAATGATTATTTTTGATGTATTGCATATTTTCGTTGGTTATTTAATAAAAACTCGAAGAAATTCTTGATTACTATTTGATTTATTTGTTTATTTGAAGTTGTAATAAACAAACATCGCTACTACAAAGTTTTTAACAAAATTCGTAGAAAAACAAAAATGCTTAAATAATCAGAGCAATAGCAAACACACACCAAAGCCACGGAACTCCTACAAACTAATCTCACTTTGGCCCGGACAAACAATTTTTTTAAGTTATGTTCTATATGTATTTATAGCTACATCAAAAATACCGCCAGGCATGCCTTCCTTCGGAGTGTATGTTGAACAAAAGACAAATTTTTTCTAATGGACCATGATTATTCGTACGAATAGTTAATTGACGGAAGCGAATACCTGCTATTTTAATCATAGAATGCATATGTTCCAATTTTTCAATTTTAAACTCTTTTCTAATAGATTTAAATGAGACAAATCCTGGACTTTTTGAAGTATAAATATTGGATAAATTTATTTTGAATAGTTTCCAAAATTTGTTTTAAATGTTCTATTTGCTACGAAAGAGATAAAAAAAATAATTTATAATTTTACTATTCCACAATTAAATATCAGTATTATTATATCTATATTTAATTCACAAAGACACCGCTGAGGTTCAAACTTAGAAAACTCAGTTGTCAAACTGCAAAAAAAGTGATGCGTTCAGTTCCATTACAGCTAAACGACTGTGTATACATTTAACGCATATATGCTCGAAGATAGTATCAGATAAATATTTTATGCCTGGCATCGCTGTACGACGAGTTCGAAAGGTGCTCGATTAATGATGGACAGCTTAATTTTAGCGTCTCCTATTGGCAGAACCGAGCCTTTGTCAAATTTCTATTTGTAGTGTCACGGTAGCCCGTAAGAAATGCCTGGTCAACGTGGACCTCGATATCCAATCGTAAGTCTGTGATTTTGCCCAAGTTATGCTTTAATTTGTTCTATGCTACGTTTGGACGTGTCATCGCCCTGTTGAGTGAGCACAGGTAAACAAAGTTTGTTTAACCAGTGTTGTATTTATATTACTGTTTGGATTTTTGGTTTATAAAAAAAAGGCTTCTTGGAAGCCTTTTGAAAGAAAGTGATGGAAATAATGTAATCCCTGAAGGTATGTAAATAATTATAATTCTGATTGAATATTTTTTAAATAAGTAGGATCAGTTGCACCCCAAAAACAACTAAATTGATATTTAAATACCCACATAAATTATAAATTTTAAACAGTTCAAAGTCGGATTTCGCAGTTTACATTATTGTTTACCTATACAGGGTGATTCACAAAGAAAAGTTATGTTTTAACTGCAGATTCTATAGTGAAAACTGTTTATTTTTGGCTTAATAACTGGGGTCAAATATTAATATATACTGAGAAAATGTAAAAAATGTAAAAACTGTATGAGAACACTATTAAAAAAAGTGACAAGCTGAATAAAGTTATATTAATTAATTACTAGTAAATAGATGAGACTTTATTAAGATTACCATTTCAATGTTTAGGGTACAATTAAATGAAACACATCTTCTTTATCTTGTCTCAATTCTTGGATTTCTTCAGTAATGTTATTCAGCTTATTATCCATTGCTCATTTTGTTTGTCTCTTCCCCCTATCTTCTTTTCCGATTCATCCATTTTATTAATTAATTCTTCCTTATCTTCTTTCCTATTCTTCATTAATTCTTCCTTATCTGCTTTTGTGGATGTACACTCTATTTGCCATGAACATATGGGTGTCTACTTATTTAATAATCTCATTTTTTATGTACTTGTATCTTTTTTAAATTTTAATTGAGACAAATAAAGATTATTATTATTATCTTCGTTCCTATTCTTCATTAATTCTTCCTTATCTTCTTTCCTATTCCTCATTAATTCTTCCTTATCTTCTTTCCTATTTTCATTAATTTTTCTCATGTTCTCATTCATTCCAATGATCGCTTGCATTAAGTCCTTAATCTTTGTTTCTCTCTCCAATTTTATGACGTCATCCAGAAATTACCATGTATCTGTAATCCTAACAATTTTTTAGCTTCTTTGGTAATATTATGGATATCCTCATCAAATTTAAAATTATTTTGAAAAACTATTACTGAATTTAATTTTACGAACAATAACTCGTTTAAAACAAATTAAAAAAAGTTTTCTTAATTTATTTTTCTATTTTTTTTTAATTTATGATTAAAGAAAATGCACAAATTGTTTACTTAGATTGATAGTTATTGCCTGATCTGATTTGACAGCAGTTGTACAGATATTTTTTACGATAAAATCCGTGCTGTTCGTTTGATATTTATTTTTAAAAATGGGCACATATATTACAAACAGTTTCGCGCACAATTTAATTTACCGGGTGTTCTAAATTAAAGCGTTACAGCTATATACAGCTTTTTATAAAAAAAACGTTTCAGACGAAAGTTTTATAGTTTTGTAGGGAAAAACTTTTGGCTAAAATCGTTTTTATAGCTAACCATAATATGGCCAACTTTTTTTTTCGCGCAGCAACATTTTCAAGTAGCTGTTACTCAAAAAGTAAAAGTCCAATAAAAAAAATATTTCCCTCAAAAGTTTCTTATTTTTTTATGTACTTTAAGAATATGTAAGAAAAAAATGGGATTCCCATTTAAAAAAACAAAGTTCACCTCGATATGGCCATATTATGGTCAGCTATAAAAAAATGAATTTAGCCAAAATGTTTCCCCCAAAAAACTATAAAACTTTTGTCTGAAACTTTTTTTTTTAATGCATATTTTCGGCGGTATTTAACTGTAACACTTTAATTTGAACACCCGGTATATGGGACGATAATTATCTACTTTATTTTTCCCCCTTTTAAATTATTAAGAACCAAACAGTGACAACCTTGGAATACAATAGTACAATTGACTGGACTATAGTCCATTTTAATATTTAATATTTTAGCAACTGTTTTTCTAAATTCCAACTACTGAAATGTATGTTTGTTTAAACTTAATTTGGATACAGAGAGAAACGTACAATGTTATTTCAAACTCTCTGCTTAAATCAAAAATCACATATGCTTTTAGGAACATGTAAAGTTGTTTTGAGTACTTTCCCAAAACTTTTAATAGCTTAAATTCAATTTGGGTTATAATACTGCAATGGAATAATTTTTTAAGGACTCTGCGTGAGTCCGTCCAAAATACACTAACTTTAGAGTGTTAAGTCAAAAATGGGAAACAGTTTAAACACATCAAAGTAGGTACTTAAAATGCAGTCCAATATTAATTATTATTAAATAGTAATACTAACCTAGACTGGCGCTAGACCTGATAGGATTCGGGTTTGAGCTATCATGCGTCCTAGCTGCATCCTGCATGGCTGTAATTTTGAAAGCTAAATGGCGATTCCCCATTCTCATATTTCTTTCACGTAGGACTTCTAGCTGAGTGTATAGCCTAAGAAATTCTTCTTGGACATCTTGTTCATTGTATTTGGAGCAATTAAAGTCCACGACACCACCTCCTGTAGAAGAATTCGTGCTGTACTGTGGATTGTCGGACCTACTTTTGCTGATAAATTTCGATGACGGTGTTTTCGACACCATTGAACTCTCGTCGGTACGACCTTTATTTTTAAATACCATAAATACCTGCAAAAGACCGAAATAACTATCTTTAATACTCGTATATTATTTAATACACGTAATAAAATTTCAAAATATATCAACCGTGAAAGGTTCTCTCTAAGATAAAAATTAAATATAAAAATTTTAGATTTTATTATTAAACTCAATAGGGACTTCTTGTGATTAATGACAACCTCTTATAATGGAAAATAACTTATATAAAATAGTATACTCGTGAAGAACCTTCATTCGCTTATCCTTAAACTTGATATTACATTACCTATGTAATATAAAACGTAGTTTAATATAGGTACACCTTACACACTTTCTAGTACGTTTATGATATTTTTGTCTTGTTGACTACCTAATATCTCTCTGTTCTATATTAGTAATTTTTTATGTGTAAAAAGAAGTAATTGAGTCATCTGATATATATGAAACAATCTCGGAACTGGAGAAATGTATATATTATATGTCATTAGATTGGCGGCAAAACACATTTTACTGATAATATAATGGCAATTTGAACAATAACTCAATAACTGCTTGATATATAAAAGAACGTATTGAATTTTTGAAATCTAATGTTCATTTTATACCTTTGTGTCCATTTTGAACTATAGGAAACATTTAAAAAAATACAATTTTCGGTCTCATGTGAGATGAGTATAGAAAGGAAATAAAAGAAAAAGGATGCAAAGGAACCTGGAATAGCAACATAGAAGAATAAGAGTAAGAAATGCATAGATAGTAGAACTAAAAAAAACGACTACTTGTTTCGTGTGTTTTGCACAGACATTTCCGTTTAATAGAAAAGTGAAAGGTTATATTTCCTCTTTAGGTTTTGAATTTTTTATATTAAATAAATTTGTTAATCACTGGTCTGCATAAAAATCAGCCCTGACCATTTATGGTTATCAATTTGATTTAGATGGGTGAGAAGATGGCTGTAAATAATAAAAAATAGAAGATAAAATAATAAATGTAAAAATTAAAATAATAATAAATATAAAGAATAATAAATAAATACATGCTCGTATTCCACTTCCTCCGAATTGTTGCTACATAGAAGAGATCTAAGGGTACCAGATCACTTTGGTAACATGAGCTAACAATCCTAGATCCCTAGACGTGAAGCGAGTGTCCATGTATAAATCCCTCTCAGTATTCTCTGTATTAAATGGGATTAGTAGGGCATTTAGGTTTTAATTAACTTACTAACAATTTACTTTACTTTAACAATTTACTTTACTTTAACAATTTACTTTACTTTAACAATTTACTTTCTTTAACAATTTACTTTACTTTAACAATTTACTTTACTTTACTTTAACATATAGGCTATAACTGTATAACGTAACTCTTACTTTTTTTAACCCCTTATCGTACCTAGTAATTGACTGTATGACGTTGCTAGCTAAAGGACCAATACAAATTAAAAAAAAATATAAAAAATCCAACAATCATAAACGTAATATACACAATTATCCTATGTTACAAATGTTTAAATTAATTCTCTCGCAACCGTCTCGTGTGTTTTTTCTTCTTCTTCTTCTTTAATGTACCCCATTCTTCTTCGTCTTCAAGTCTCTAAAGAGTCTAAGGACTTTCGTAAAGCCTCTGGATCAACCGTCGGACATCACAATTCGATGGAATGATTGTAAGGTTATGTTACCAAAGTGATCTAGTACCCTCGGATATCTTCTACTTACATATTTTTATTATTGTTGCTGTACATTTTTATTATTTAAGCGTGTTTGAAGAGAGATGAGTAAGACTAAAAGCTGGAATATGCAGAAAATAAGTGAAACAATTGCAAAAAAAAAACGAAAAAATCGATAATTTTTAATGATTTTTTTTTTAATTTAAGGGGGAAAATCCCCGCAAAGTATCAAAAAGTGATAAAACTGTAAGCGATGGATGTAAATAGGGGTCATATTCGAATTCATTCATTCATTATTTTTTTTTGCTGACCAGTGTATTCATATGAAGCAAAACTTACTAGACACTGTTATTTTTGTTAAATCAAGCTGTTTTACGAAAGCATTTACATTAAAAGCTGTGACCTGTGACTTATTACATAAAGAGTTTTTTGTGATAAGAAACAAAATTAATTACTGGCGAATGAAGGTTTGAGTAAAAAGGTCGATTCTGATTAGTAAAGTAAACTTTGCTGGAGATCAAAAGATTTCTCCGGGTCTGTCACGTGCTGGCGCAAGTAAAACATTTATTTTATGAACCCAACAATGTATTTTTAGGTAATTTGTTAAAACACTGAAAATCGCCATCAAAAGATTCATTCACTTTTCGCATTTTGTCTCATTATCATTAGAACGATTTTTTCAACCTCACTTTTCTTTTATTAATTTTAAGGTATTTTTTTAAAATTTGAATGGCATGTGCACATAGTTTAGAAGGTAATTTAGAGAGTAAAAATACTATTTAAAATCGAAGATGGTCACCATAAGAAATAAGAAAAGATACAAGGTAACTCGAAAAAAAAAATATCTCTACAAAAATTTTCATATCTAGGACTACAGGGTGAAGCATATAATTCATCGAATAAACTATGAAATTGAGAAATAAATGGGTTTTAGATGTGAAATCTGCAACAAAAATATTAGCCTTAATGAGATACTTTCGATTTATTAATTTTTGGAATTGCTTTAGTCAGCTTTGTTTAAGACCTTAAAAACAATTTAATAACATTTCGAATATATTTAATTTTTTTAAAATACGTACCTTACTTCCGAAGATTAAACACAGAAGTAGAGTAACAGTAAGCTGGGTATGACAGAAGAATATAATATACATCAAATCGGGATTAGCTGGTTTTTGCAAAAATAACCTGCAACAATAAACCTAATTCAATTTCAATTAAAAATAACATTTTTACAATAACTTTTATGAACTTCTTTGTTTTACAATAATTGGACCTTTAAAAACTTCCCAACTGAGAAAAACATATTTTTCTATGTGAATCTCATAATACCCTAATTATGTATATACATGAATATGAGTATAATGAGCTTCTTTGTAATTTTGACGATACGCGATTTATATCACCTTCTACCCAAGAAATCCAACAGAAAATGCTGACACGATGCAACTCAAATATCATTTACTTTTTATATTTCTGTTGCTTTTAACGATAGTTTTTTTCAGTCAGAAATTGGTATTAGACGTAAGATCGTTACATTTTAACTTTGTCGGGCTATTTATAATTTCTTCAATACACATATTTTTTTAAACCTAATATTCGTTCTACTTAACATTTTTGGCGCAGTCAGTAGGATTAAAAAAGGCATTATTAACCGATCAATATTTAAATCAATAAGTGGAAATTTTTACCCTAACGATGGAATACCTATATGGAAGGATATTTTTAATTCGTAACGTTCATGCAGTCCTTAAGCGGCTAATGAAGTTCAAAAATCCGGAGGGTCAAATCGCCAGATGGATTAAACGACTTCAAGAGTACAACTTTAAGATCTAACGTGGAGCTGGAATAAGCCACATAAATTCCGATTCTCTTTCTAGAAGACCCTCATTCTCACTGTAACAGAGTATATAGAATGAGAACAACTGTAGTCAATAATGAGTGGCAAGAAGTATCTAAATTCTCTCCAGTGGTTTAGACATATTTGGCTCAATGGGACTCTTTTATCCTGGAAGAAGGCTTATTAAAGCAAGTACTCGAAAAGGATGATGGTTCTGAAATCAGAAAACAGTTGCCTATTCCAAAGACTAGAATAGCCGAAGTCTGTTACACGACAGTCCATCTTGGTGTTAATAAAACCCTTTAGTGAGTTCGTGAGAGGTTTTACTAGATGAACAGTTCCGATGATATAAAGGATTGGTGTAAGAAATGTACCACACTTGCTATGAGTAATCCAGCTATGAAGAAAAATGGACGGCATGCATAAGTTGGTTCGCTCACATTTTTAAATCGCCAGCGAAGAAACAGAACGATACCCAAACAGTGCCGCAGAGAGCCAGACCGGGCCCCAGGACAGTTCTCCAGATCGGGATTCGCGACAATTTTATAAAAAATTAAATAACAAAAGCAAAAATGTATCCTCCTCCTCTCCTTGAATCTCTAAAAAAATGTCTTCAAGTAAGAACTTACCACCTCTTCTGTCGAACTTCTGAAAGTAACAAACAACACCGCTGCCGGGCCCCCCTTATACCGCTGCCGTGCCCCCATTTGAGCCCGGGCCCCGGGAATTAGTCCCGGCTGCCCCCCCTCTAGTCGGCCCTGTACCCAAACCATAGAAGAATGTTTCAAGGAAGGCGACAAAGTCTGGCTGCATAACCCCAAAAGGCAGAAGGGTTATTCTCTAAAGCCCCAAAGGTCATAGGAAGGCCCGTACCTCATCAAGAAAAAATTAACAATGTTATTTACCGTATAAGTAAGATCCCGAACGGAAAAACAAAGGTAGTCCACCAAAATCGGCTGGCGCCATATAGAGGAAGAAGCAGTAAACCAGCCACAAGAAACACCTAACCTTGTCTTCGAAGAATTTATGGGTGCATATGGAGGTACCGGAAAAGCAGGATACGGTGTTACAACCGTGCAATAACAAGCTCACAGTTCCTAAAGACTACTCGCTGATCCATAGCCAGCTTCAATGAAGCTCGAGGTAATCTACGTTCCAGAAGAAGTTTGATCGATTGCCAGAACTTCAAGGTCTATTACCAGCCCCTGGAAAAATTTTAAAACTTCAAGATGGATCACGTTACCAGTTCTATTTGGTAACAAAGAACACCTTCCCGGATCGAGCCATTTATTATGATGTTTGGGAAGTATTACATATTACGTACCGAAACTAGCCATGCCAAAGATAGAAAGCAACCAGCTGAATTGGAGGATCATTAGAAACATGGTGGAAGCAATCTTTCAAGATAATAAGTTCAAATACTGGTCTGCAGCCATTCGCTCAGTATCCAGATTACAGAAAAGACGGTCCCTTGTTACTTTCATGCAAATAGAAATTGTAGAAGAGGGTCCACTTGCAGAAGAAAGTATTTTAAGGAGGGGGCAATGTCGTGCGAAGCCGTTTTTGGCCGGTTTGGACCTGTTTTTTGTTGCGTCTGGCGCTGGCGATTGAAAGACTGAAAGACTTGTTCTCTCTGTACGCAGTGACGCGTAGAGGAAGGATTTCGAGAACTTCTAGACTGGCATAGGGCATTCTAGTTAGGATTGGATTTTTTCTAGGCTGTTACATTTTTATATATAAATGGGTTATTTTGCCGCTTAAGCGAGGTTATAAAATAAATTTTGTCAAGCAAAGGTAAATTGTAAGTGTAAAATAGTGTTTAAGAATAAATAAATAAATTAGTACTTAGTGTAAATAAATTATAAATAAACTGTTTTTAAAATAAACTATCGTTAAAATATCGAGAGATTTAAAATATTTAGTAAGGACGTAACAAAAAAGTGGTTTAAACGTGTAATCACAGTTTCTAGTGATGAACATTGGTCTAAACAAAAATTCAGTTTTTTAGAGAGCTTACCATTTTTTTACATAAAATTTTTACAGGATTAGGTATTATGTCAAAAGCACATATTTAAACAAAATACTACCAAATAATTGTTTAATAGTTGTTTAAACCTTTTTATTTTAACCCCTAGAAATTTGTTAAATTTATGACCTAATTTTTGTTACATCTTGTTAATTATGTAATCAGGATCCCATAATATATCTACCCTTTACCCTAAAATATATGAATTTTAAAAACCCAATTTGTAATCGTTAAAAAGACATTTCTCTCGTTGCTGTCTCCAAATGATTTTATGTTGAAATAAGTCATATTTATGTCAAAAGCAGTTTGCTTCAATAATTTCCGAGTAATTCATAAAGTAGATTCGTTAAGAAATGATATGCATTATATGCATTTGTACTCATACTTTACTATATTTCATTTCAATAAATTTGAACAGCTACTTCCTTTGCGTTATTAACTACATCAGGAACTGCAAATATAATAAGGGGCTGAATCGGAATAATAAGAAACATAATGATCTCTTTTGGCTTTGATGCTCAGCAATACCCATGTGAGAAAAATGTTTATCGATCCATATTGCTTGTGCTTGCACTTATATTTTCAATTTAAATATTAAATAAGCTTGATTCGAAGGACGCATGATATAAAAAAATAAAGTACAAGAAGTAAGTATTACTTACTGATTAAATTATAAAGCGAAACATGCAAACTTTATACCGATCAACCATAAATGAATTGCTTCTATTATCGAATGCACGCAAAACCAAGATTTTTATTACAATTAGTGGTTACGAATATTTTTAATAAAAATTCCATACATGAATTAATAGAGAGGCCGAGAGGACTGTGGCATTTGTTCACTTTATGCAAATTATTAAATCCATTTCGATATGTTTCGTACTCACTCATTTCATGAACAATGATTTATATAAAGGTTTCAAAATTATTTCGTACATAAACATTAATTCATTTACGTGCTCAACGATTCAACGGTAATAAAAAGTAAATATTTGTATGCTGATTTGAAGCCATTCTTGTCATTATTTTAATGTATACGTGTCGAAAATATAATCAATTTCAATTAAACGCTTTTTAAAACATTTTATTATTGAAAATGTTTATGTCCGTATGTTATATAGGGTGTTTCATTGGTAAATGGGCATATGTTAACTGCAAATGGTGTTCACCTAGGTGGTTCCAAAAAACCCATACTTCATGGGTCTGTCGCCCTTTATCAATTTTGCCGATTTCTTTCTAGGCTCATAACTTTTGAAACACGCTGTATATTTTTTTGGTATACAAGTACACCTTAATTTGTCAAATCCAGTGACGTATTAATAATAGGAAAAATCCAGGTCCGGATTAACAAAAAATTTACAAATTTTTCGATACCTAAAACAATACCCTGTATATCATAATTTTGAATATCTGTTTACAAATTCGAAAAGAGCAGAAAAAATTAAGTTACACCAAGTGGTTTTGGTATTTCGCATACAGTTTTCTTACTTATTAATTTGAGTCAAATCTAAGTGTTTCGATAAAAAGATAAAATAATATTAAAAAATAGTATATTGTTTCACGAGTGACGAAAAATGATTTTCGACGAGTAAAACACTATACTTTTTCTACGAACTCTATTAAATACAATTAAATATTTCAGAAATATTATTTATTATTTAAATATTGATTTATTGTTATATTTGAACAATTGTTCAAAATTATGGGGGTATCACACTCAAGCTTTTTATTTATTGAGGTAGATGCCGACATATTTGTTCTACTGTTAAATGTCATTTCAGATGATGATGCGCCATAATCGGATGAACTACGTATTCTGTACCGTTCTTACTGTAGGTTCTGTATCTTTTTCTTTGTGAAATTTTCCATTTCGTTCTTTATATTTTTTAAAATATTTTAAAACTTTATTTTTCTTTTTCATAGAGTAAACATTGCAGTATCTAGTGTTCATCTATAAAGGTGATAAAATATCTGGAACCAGCCAATGTTTCGATCTGCATCGGCTCACATATGTCTGTGTGGATTATTTCCAGTGGTTCTTTTGTCTTATTTTCCTCACTTGTCTGAAATGATAATCGTGACATTTTCCCTTTTATACAGGTTTCGCAGTCATTCAGCTTTTCATTTAAATTGAATTTTAGGGCATTCAGTTATTCATTTTTTAGTAATGATTTTAATTCGGCTTAATTTAAATGACCTAACTTTTTAGGTCACTTCAATATTTCACTTACTTGTATGTTATGAGCTTCATATGTTGCATTAAACTGAATATAATATAAATTCTTTGTTTTCTTTGCTTCTATACTCCGTTTTTTAACTAGGAGGAGCGATTTGAATTTAAGTTGGCAATTCTGTAGACTTCTGATTGGTCAGATTGCAGTCACACATCACTTTTTAGCATTAACATCAGCTAATTATTGATATTGTTGACAGTTCTGACGTTTTATATTTTGATATCTCATTATTATTACTTAGTTTTTTTACTTCATTTCGTAAGTAATTGTTCTTTTCAGAACTTCATTAAGGAATTATATTGAATTTCTACGATTATGGATCCTTCTTCGAGTACTATTAAGGGTAGCAATTCCTGAAAAAGGAAGACGACTTGTTAGTTTTGTAGAAAATAAATTATTGGTTTTAAAGGCAAACAGACGGGAGATTACCATGAAGAGATGCATTCCGAAGTATTCCAGAAGAAAACTGAGATGAATTATACTCCTTTTGTAAAGGTTTAATCAATTAAAAATGACAATTAGCTTGACAAGATTAAATAATATTAATAACATAATGACAACTATAGAATAACCATAGAAATATTACCACAAAAACTAACAACTTTATTACTGATTTATTCAAACTAAAAATTGATAAATTTCTTACCAAAATAATTAAAAATAACTAAATATTCAAATAAATTTTATTTATTAGAAAATAATAAAACCATTTACAAAATTGTTAATTCACATTTAAAACACCATCTGTTACATTAGAGACAATCTTAATTTAGCATAATAAGCTAACATTACTTCCACAAGAAATATTTTAAAAATATCTACTACTATATAGGTATGTATGAATAATCACTTTAAATTAAAAAATATAGTCAAAAATTACAACTTGAGTTAAAAGGACCTACAATATTAATTATTAAGTTTTAGTATTGATATTATTTTAACAATTTTCATAAATATTCAATATCCATTTAAAAAAATCATAATCCTCTAAAAGTCGATTTAAAAAGCAAGAAAAACATATTTCTGATAACGTCAATAAATCAACGACTATATTAAATTTCATTTGACAGTGACAGTTCATTTTACACACTTTTCAGATCACAATTATGTGAAATTTACGACCGTTGTCTGGAACCAATAAAAACATCGACTCCTATGACATTTATACGTTCCTTAACCCCTCATTGGCTGGTCGCCAACTAAGGCCGATAATAACAACTATTACATAAATTTTGAACACGACTATATATTTCGGAACATGCTGTTATTAACGAATCTAGTTACTTTTCCGTATGTAAATGCGCCTTTTTAATTTGCTCCTCCTAGTTTAAAAACAGAGTATAGTACTGCTTCATCTTTATCTTTTATAAATGTTTTAATTTTTGTAAAAAGTACTGTGTATCCATGGTCTGTTATTTTACCAACAGACATTAAATTTTTTGATAATTCTGGCATTGAGGTTAAAAGAATAATGTTTTGTATTTACAGTTATTTCTCCTTTTCCTTTTACATCCGTAGTGTGACTGATAGATGCCAATTTTAAGAGGCCAGTTTCATCGGTAACAGAATAAAATTTTTCTCTATTACCGCTCATGTGTGAAGTACATCCACTATCCAAGCATCATAAATCATTTATTACGATATCTGTCGATGTTAAGCAAACTGGTTGAATATTAAAATTTCTTTCACCATCTTTTTTCTTCTGCATATCTTCACTTTGATTTGTTTTTGCCCAATAGTCTGATGCTTTGTGGCCACTCTTTTTACATTTGTTGCATTTATATTTGAATCTATCATGTCTGTAAGGTTTTCGGTTATTTCTACTATAAAAAGTACCTTCTGCATTGGCTTCAATAATTTTAACTTTTAAATCTCCTAATTTTGGTTATTGATCTCTTGTCTCAATTGCAATTTTGAAGTTTTCAAAACTTGGTGGTAAACTGTACAACATCATTATACTTAAGAATTCTGAGTTAATTTCTACGGCCATATCATTAAGTTTATCAACAATATTTAAAAAAATGTTTAAATGGTCTCGTACATCTTTAGTTTCGTTCATTTTCTCCAGAATTAGTTGTTTTAAAAGTGTCGCTTTTCTGGCGTGTCCTTGACTCTGGTAGCTCGATTTCAGCACATCCCAGACGGCTTTTAAAGTCTTGCAATTTTTTATTTGTTTCAATTCAGAGAGGGACGTAAGTAGCAATATTTCTGAGCGCCCTATTTGATCATCTTGTTCATATTTTTCTTTTGCATCAGCATTTCCTACTGGCTTAACTTTTGTGCCGCTTACATATCCCCAAAGATTACTTTTTATTAAAATCACTTGAGCCTAAACACTCCATGCATCATAATTGTCTTTTCCAAGTGGTTGAATATGATACGTAAAAGTCGCCTTTTTTTTTGTCTTTTTTTCGGTATTTTAATTTAAAGCCTTCGTTTGTTTTAAGCACGCTATGCTATCATTTTATGGTATTGAATGCAAAACGAATAATAAGAAAGTTTTATTTTACTTATTATACAATATGACAACTTATTATATTTTTGACAAGTATATAAATAACTACGGCTTTATATTAGTGTAGTGAATTATCTATATACTAATAATTAGTAAATGTATGCAAATTGTTTTTTATAAAAATTATTTGTTGAACATGTAAAAAAAGAGGTATTAAAGAATAATTATTAAACGTGTGCTTTTTCACAGCCTTACTTTTGTTGTTAAATGGACCACGAAAAGCTACTTTGCATACAATCGCGGCTTGCACATGCGTTGTGGTAATTTTCTAAATATGCACTTTTTTTGTAATTACTCGGAATAATTATTTAACATTTAAATAAGAATTTAATATGAAGTTTATATGGTACAATGCCAATAAAAATATTTACATACAGTTCTGTAATGTAGCACAATTTCAAAAACAATTTAAATGTTGCAAAAATTGCAGCCGTTTTTTAAACACGTATGTCAAAATGATAGAAAGTCATCTGACAAAAGAGTATAGCATTTTTAGTTACAGTTTGCACGTGTCTTCTTATTTCAGTTGCGCTTTGTTGTTGCTTAGCACCGTAAACTTTAAGGTGCGTTTACAGTTTACACGAACACAAGAAGTCACTTTGAAAAAATCAAGATTTCGTTTTACATTTTGTCTACAAATACTAGAACGTCTTTTATAAGTAGCTGAACATTGGTTTTTAGCGTTTTTAGAGTTTTTCAACATAATCCAAAACAGGTGCAAATTCGTGAAACAGATTCTTTGTTAAAAAAATACAAATTTTTGAAAACCGATATAAACAGGCACTAACGCCCTATGTTTTTGTGGCTTATATTTTGGATACAACCAAAACCAAATTAAAATTGACTAGTGCATAAAAAGATTCAGAAATAAACACAAGAAATGTATGGAAATAGTGAATTCCTACCACTCATTATAAAAATTGAAGCCAAAATTGAACCATTTTCAACAGTTATGTTTTCAGAAGAGGTATTATCCAGTGTTAGTCTCTTATAAAGGTGGGTTTCATAACATAATATTTCTGAAGTTGCAAAACTTCCTATCTTGAAACAATTTTTATGTGCTTTGTCCTCATCACCTTCGGTAGATCAAGTATTTTCTATGAAATTTGAGCACGACGCCGTAGGCAGAGTGCTCAATCGTCTGAGTAAATATAAAATTTAAATATATTTTTTTTATAACTCTAATAGTGGCGGAGATATTAGATTATTTCACACTAATGGATCGCCCTGTATAGTGGAAAGTTCCAGAAAAATTCTTACCATCATAATACTTGTTTTTCTTTAATTAACTTGATAACCACCCTTGCTTTCTCTTCACTTTAGCCACTCAGCTCTTATTTTATTTCGAAATAGAAACCTTTAATGATTCGACTCTAGGGTTCTTATTTAAATATTTTATGTTATATCAGATGTTTAGTATTAGAAATGTTTTATGTAGTTACTGCAAATAGTGATCGGAAATGTATTTTTGCTTCTTTACGTCTAGGTGAGAGTTTGCATTTTCAATCAGTCTATATAGGAAAGCCCTCGTAATTTTTTTGGTTGTAGAATCAGCTACGGAGCGATACAAGTCGGCGCGTGAAAAGCATACTGATTCGGAAGCTTTTATGTGAATCCATACCTGCAATTTGGGATGATTGCAAGATTTATCACCATTGAATAGGATTTATCGCAACTGCGTTGTGCCGTTATCTGGCGCTAAAGGCTCGCCATGCTTGCTTAAATCAATACGTGCGTAAGACGAGATTAAAACTTATGTTAATTATGAATCAATGCTTTTCATTTCATAGTAAACGTATTAATAAAATTCGATCATAATCATAATAATTTTCCAATAAGAAACTTATCCGCCCAAAAGCGTGGCCACCAAAATTTTGAATATTTAGCTCACATCCACCAATCGGATTTTATCAGTAACTCAAACAGCTTGATAATATGAACAAATTGAATTATGGAAATCTTCGAATCCTGTATGCCGATTTTAAACTGAATTGGTGACTTAAATGCGAAATAAAAATGAGCTGAAGTTGGCACACGAAATTCCAAAATTTTAGTTTTAGTTGATATGCGTTTGATTACCTCTTGACCATGTTTGACCAACCAGTAACTTTATTTAACCACTACAAGAATCATACTTATACTTATACTAATACTAATACTAATACTTATACTAATACTTATACTAATACTTATACTAATACTTATACTAATACTTATACTAATACTTATACTAATACTTATACTAATACTTATACTAATACTTATACTAATACTTATACTAATACTTATACTAATACTTATACTAATACTTATACTAATACTTATGCTAATACTTATACTAATACTTATACTAATACTTATACTAATACTTATACTAATACTTATACTAATACTTATACTAATACTTATACTAATACTTATACTAATACTTATACTAATACTTATACTAATACTTATACTAATACTTATACTAATACTTATACTAATACTTATACTAATACTTATACTAATACTTATACTAATACTTATACTAATACTTATACTAATACTTATACTAATACTTATACTAATACTTATACTAATACTTATACTTATACTTATACTTATACTAATACGTATACTAATACGTATACTAATACGTATACTAATACGTATACTAATACGTATACTAATACGTATACTAATACGTATACTAATACTTATACTAATACTTATACTAATACTTATACTAATACTTATACTAATACTTATACTAATACTTATACTAATACTTATACTAATACTTATACTAATACTTATACTAATACTTATACTAATACTTATACTAATACTTATACTAATACTTATACTAATACTTATACTAATACTTATACTAATACTTATACTAATACTTATACTAATACTTATACTAATACTTATACTAATACTTATACTAATACTTATACTAATACTTATACTAATACTTATACTAATACTTATACTAATACTTATACTAATACTTATACTAATACTTATACTAATACTTATACTAATACTTATACTAATACTTATACTAATACTTATACTAATACTTATACTAATACTTATACTAATACTTATACTAATACTTATACTAATACTTATACTAATACTTATACTAATACTTATACTAATACTTATACTAATACTTATACTAATACTTATACTAATACTTATACTAATACTTATACTAATACTTATACTAATACTTATACTAATACTTATACTAATACTTATACTAATACTTATACTAATACTTATACTAATACTTATACTAATACTTATACTAATACTTATACTAATACTTATACTAATACTTATACTAATACTTATACTAATACTTATACTAATACTTATACTAATACTTATACTAATACTTATACTAATACTTATACTAATACTTATACTAATACTTATACTAATACTTATACTAATACGTATACTAATACTTATACTAATACTTATACTAATACTTATACTAATACGTATACTAATACTTATACTAATACTTATACTAATACTTATACTAATACTTATACTAATACTTATACTTATACTAATACTAATTATAAAAAGAATAACTAAAGCATGTGTTAAAAAATGCTTATTATTTTTGAACAATAATAAAGATCCAAAAAGGTTTAGAATTTTATTTCTAAAATTTATGACCACTCCCTAAAATCGTATTTAGACAAATTGACAGACAGGCTAATGGAGCTGAAAGAGACTCTTTTTTGATTTTTATTGTACCTTTCGGTCGATTGACAATTTTTTTTAAATCAAAATTAGATCGAGAAATTATTTTTTAGAATTTTGACCCCTATGGGATCTTTTAAATTATTTTAGGCGGTTATGAAACGTAAATACATAATTTTAAACGTCTTTGAATCTTAATTGTTCCTTCTTAACAATTGATTATGTTTTCATAATTGAAATTCTTCCCAGAATTCTTGTTTATCTATAATTTACGCCTTTTTAAGGGGTAAACCCTAATATGATCAAAAATTGGTCAATCGTATGATGCATGCATTTTTGAAAAATATGAACTTCGGAGGGGCAGCGGTCACTCGGCTTTTAATATTTTTTAAATATTTATGTGTGATCAAAAAAAGTTAGTGGTTGATCAAACTTGGTCAAATTTTGGGGGTCAACTTGACTAAAAATTAATATAATTATAATAAGTATCCGAATTAGGATAGACTATCTAAAAGTAATATAAAATAATTTTATTGATTATGAATAATTTAAGACATTTGAAATGTAAATACCGAAACTAACTTATTAAAACGTCTGAACTGATTAAATTTAAAAATGCTTTCAAGTTTATTTGCGATGATGAATTACAAGATCTCTTTCGATGATCACGCCCATGGAAATCCCATCCGTAATCCTTCTGGAAACTTCGTTAACTTCAGTCGTGCTGTCTACAATTAAATCTTCATATCAGAACCTTTCCAAGTAATACCTGATATCCAGTAAGGATTAAGATAAATCTGTAGTCCTGGAAATAAAATGAGTTCTTCGAATTTCGTCCGACTTTCTTACATTTAAAACAAACTTTGGAACAAGTTTCAGTCTTTGAAAATTAAATTGAAATACTTTTAACTAATGATAAACAACAATTTTATTATACCCTTTTAATCTCTTGCTTTTCAAAAAAAAACGAAAGCTTAAATTAGCATGGATTTAATATTTATTAAATATAACACTTATTAGGTTTTTTATATCATTTATTATTATTGTTTTACACTAATGGTGTTTCCAAAACGTTATATAAAAATGTCATTTAACCTTAGATTATACAAACCTTAGATGGAACATAAGACACTGCGCATAATCCCACTTCGAAATTATTCACATCCACCAATCACAGTTGAGGACATCACATGTCATAGTATTGTTCGTCCAAATTTAATGTGTCAACGAGAATTAATTTGGTATTTTAGTAACTTAAATTTTGAAAATTAACGTTGAAAATGCCAAGAAGTGTTTTAAAAAGCTTTATTTATAATAAAAGTGCGAAGTGTGACGGTGATAAAGGAAACTTACATTTATTTCGGTGAGTTATTTAATTTTTGTTTATTTTAAAATAAACAGAACCGGACTTGGTCATTGGTACATGTTATAAGTAGCAAGTAAAGGTTGTTATTATAAACTGTTTACTATTTCTTGTTTTATGAGGAATCTTTTTTCAGGAAGTGGAACATAATATAATCAAATACGAAAATATCAATTTCATTACCAATTTATTCGTTTCAAACTTCACAACTGGTTTTAATAGTTTTTACAAAATATTTATTATAATAATATGGGATCGATCAATTTAATTTATATATTGTTTAAAGGTTATTATTTATAAGTTAATTTTCTTTAATATAAATACTCTCTCTTTAACCATCGAAAACTTGATGGAAGTTTTGGGTAATAATATTATGGATGTTAAAGAACGCTTGGACAGATCGATTTTAGTTTGAAGGAGAACATATTTTTATCATATTAACTGTTGCATAAAGTAGAACATTATGCAACTGATTACCAAAAGTTGATTATGTCACTAGTTACGAAATGAAAATAAATTAAAATGTCTCTTTTTTGGTTTTTAAGTCGAAAAATAGAAAAATCAAAAAATCTAAAAGTCGAAAAGTCGAAAAATTGAAAAATCGAAAAAACTAAAAATCGAATAAAAGGCAATGAATAGTGACATTTCACATTTGAAAATTTGACATTACGTTTAACAACAAAAAAATAAAAGCTGTAAATTGCGTTTTATTTTTTAAATAATTGAACACCGTTATTAAAAACTGCCCAAAAATGTTGGGTGTAAAATTTTGATGTACTTCTTTAAGGATAACGGGTAAAAACGTTTTTTTTTTAAACTACCTGCGGGTAATGTCCAACTCTGAAATGTAAGTGAGTTTTTCGATATTAATGAAAATGTATTTTATCACAACGTGAAAACTGAAAAATCGATTACAAGCCAGACTAAAAAGGCAGATTTGATTAGTTGGCTCGTTCAACGTAGCATTCCGCATGATGCAAAAATGACAAAACCGGAACTTTACGGAATCATAAAAGTTCACAGACCACCACCAACATTTCTTTTAGATAGCCTTTTACAAGAAAGTGGACACGACGTTCTGCGTTTGCCTCTATACAATCCCGAATTAAATCCTATAGAGAAAATATGGGCTCAAGTACAAAACTAGGTGGGCCAACACAACACAACGTTTAAATTGAATACTGTTGAAACATAATAAGAGAGAAATTTAAGAATATAACCCCCGAAAACGTGGTTGATCATTGCTCGAAATATGAGGATGCGTATATTCAAGAACACTTAATGGTTGGATATACAGATTCCTTGATATTTATTGTAAATACGGAATCATCTGACGGGTGGGATTCAGAATTGTCGGATATTGAAAATTATAATTGAAATAGATAATCACAAATATATTTATTATTAAGCAACATTTTTAGTTGTTTTATTAATTTACAGTTTATTAACAATTTGACAAACAATAGTCGAAATTCCGACTACTACTTTTCATTTACGAGTATGTCAGATTTAAAATATTTTATAAATGTACACACGCCACTGCTAAAGAAAGCGCTGGGTATCAGGTACCCCTACCGTAAGCGATTTTAGATCAACGTCGTCACATAAGCTTCTCCTGGCTGCGCGAAATCAGACATTTTGTTAGGCAATATACTTTTCGGATAGTAATCAAGCTCTACGTGTTTTATACGTTTAAACAGGGCCACCTATTCGAATACCAAACGATTTTGCATAATGGTGAGTTAGATTAAATCATCTTATTTTTATCCCAGCAGTCTATAGTTAATCCTTTGGAGACACTTTGTATATATTAGAGAATGAATGACAAAATATTTGGAGCAAATAAAATAGATTTAATTAGAGCAGTGTAGTAGACTCGATTAGTTTGAGACTAAGTTCATTATTCACATATAAACTAAAATATAAACCGAAATCGTAATACTGCAATTGATGGAACGCCGTTAGGCGTACAGACTCTTACTCATTTATAGAGAATGAATTACCCTCGCCGTAATTACACTGGAATGATCTACTTGTATCGAAATTGCGATTATCAAATTTAGAACTCATAGATTCAACTGTCGTTTAAATTTAATAGCTATAAAGTATAAACCACGTTTGGTCGCTATTTATCTTTACATTAAATCGAATTGCTAAAACTATTATTTAATACGAATGCGAGTTAGAGGTTCATTTGATACGCTGATTGTATATGTTGTAACGTAAATTAATTAGTAATAATAGCAATAAAACACTTTTGATAATAAACAACGAATTATTATGTGGAACGCGATTTAACTTTAACATAATATGTAGTTTTTAATCTAATTTGAGAGAAGTGAACAGCTTTTATTTTGCAGATATGATAACTCATGGAGCCATAACGAATGAGAAGTTTACTGATTGTTTTCTAAGTGGTCACCCACCCAAAATATATCTTCTCTCGACACTGTTTAACTGAAGTGCTTCTTCTTCGTGATTCTCTTCACCCTTTTCCTTCTTTACTGTCATCACTTTTCATTTCAAGTATTGTTTCGTCTAAATTTTGTGCTTCTAGTTGTGATATGTCTCCTTATTCACTATATCCTCTAACTTTTTTTCTTCTGATTGCCAAATCTTCTTTCCTTCTCTCAATTCTATTTTCTTCTCCATGATAACAACTTTTATTTATTTTATTCGACATTAATATCGCAACACTTTTTATTTTATTGTTTTACATTCACTTTATTTTTTTAAAACACACTTTCACTATTCACTGTGCCAAATTGTTTTTTCCTTCCCCACGTCTGTCAGTTTGACAACCTCAATGCCCAACTTTGGGCACCATTTTGTAATGATATTACAAATGTTTGTGTGTGAAATTTCACAATTCTTGATTGTTGCTAGGGCATTGATTGTATGTTAGGTTGAGTCAAAAAAACTAACCTATCGAATTTATTGGTTAAAATGAACCTATATAGCGAGAAAAAAATTTCCCTGCAAGGCAGGATTATTTGCTCAATTCAAATTTTCCCATTCAAATAACATGTAAAAAAAATACCATAACTTTTGAACTGTTTAGGATAACATTTTTTACGTCGCGGATTCTTGTAGAGCATAACATTTCCTAAAATATCTATCCCAGAATTATTTTTTTCAATTCAAAAATTGGAATATTTGAAAGCTTTGAAAAGTGAAAAAAATCAAAATATTCAGTTTTAGTGTTTTTTGACTAAAAATATTTATATTTAACAAAAATTTGGATTTAAATAATATAAAATAGTTGAAAAATATCGTTAATAATCTAGATTT
The DNA here is from genome assembly GCA_927349885.1 of Psylliodes chrysocephalus. Taxonomy (NCBI): domain Eukaryota; kingdom Metazoa; phylum Arthropoda; class Insecta; order Coleoptera; family Chrysomelidae; genus Psylliodes; species Psylliodes chrysocephalus. The sequence continues at coordinate 12,899,869 of OV651826.1, read as the reverse complement.
GTCAAAAGCAAACCTATTGTGTTTAATAATTAATTTTTTATTGCAAATGAAATCATTTATACACTCTTGTTGACAACTAATTAGTTCTTAAAATTTAATTTATTACAATTAGGATATTGCTGACGGTGTAATTGCGCTACTTGTAAGATGAATTGTTTTTGTCCCTCATTTTTTGTTAGAGTTCGATTGTATTTCTGTATCAATGCAATAGCTCGTTCAGTAATATCATTAACACATTTGATGTTTTTAATAATATTGGAACATCATTTGTATGAATCATTTTTTGCCCAATGTTCTGGCTAAATATTTAAAAAATCCCATGATAACTTCAGTCGCTTAAAAAATTCTAACGATCTTTTTGTGATAAAATAACTGATATGTTTTGAGCAAATCATGTCAAGTTGTGTTTTAGTTAATGTAATTTTGTTTTGATCAACTTTGTTCTCGTCGTTTTTCGTAGCATTAGTAATTTTTTTTCATTTCCAAGTCTTTCTGTGAGGTACCTAAGTGTCGCGAAAATGTTAATACAGTAGCATTTGAAATCTTTTCATTTTTATAGTTGATTAAATTTTTCAGAAAATTTAAGTCTTGAACTGGAGCCTTTATCGGACTAGGAGCTTCAAACCATGCTTTCACATAAACAATACTTATAAAACTACAAACGTCACCTAATCCAAGTAAATCTTTTTTACTACCCACATTAAATTGATTTTGGAATATGTACATCTAGAGGCAATAGATGGCCTTGGACATCCATCTCGCATGATGAGTTGCTCCAGGAGCTTTAAATATGATAGGATAAGTTTGCGTACCATTTACAAAAATATATACTAGTTCCAGAAATTCTTTATAATTATCTCGAGGATGGTGTTCCTGATAAAGTTCAATAAGTCATGTTTCTAAGTACTTAAACGGTTGAAGGCTCGAATTGACTGGAACTAATTAAATAATCAAAAATAGTTCATACATCGAGTTGTTTGGAAATAAATGGCAATATATTATCTCTTTCGTCCATGACTGTATCACGTATAATTTCATTGTCCAATCCAGTTATGTAATTGCTTTGATCAATATTTTTCCAAGTTTGCCGGAATCGTTCAAACGTAGAAACATTTGGACCTGACGTTGTAGGTAAACAAGGCATGCTTTCTGAAGAACGAATTCATAAACATGATGTCGGCAAGCAAAATAAAGAAATCTCTTTTCAAGTATACGTTCCAATGTTGCACATGACTGTGCGGTTCTATAATAATAAACGAAATAAATTTAAACAAGCAACAGTCAAACTTTTCGTTCAACTGTATTGGAAGCCGTTGTATCGAAGCATAAGCCTTTTATTTTGTCATTTAATGAGTCAATTATGGACAAAGTTTGTTGTTTTCCTGTCCCGCTTTAGATTTTTGGTATGTTGAGTAACTGTAACTGTAAATTTGAGCCAGATTCAATTTATATTTTTTATATATGAGAAGAGTTTATTTATACTGGATTGGCTACATATTAAGAAAATTCCTATCCCGCTTTTGATTTTGATCAGGAAAATTTAAAATTTATGTCCAATTTAATGTATTATTTAAAAATTTATATGTGTTCACTAATTAAAATAAAGTTATCAAATAACAATCAACAATATATATTTGCTATACTGGGTGATATTTTACTATTCACTTGTCCATCTTAAATTTAGTTAATGTTCTTTTAAAATGCATAATAATTTATTATTAATATTGGTTGTTTATTGATATCATGACAATCAAAATATATACCTAACTGAAGGTGACCCATTGCCCTTTTTGACATCCTACGTACCCATGTACCTATTTATATCCTCCAAACTATTTCTATGCCAATATAGTGGGATTCCAATTTAGTTTAACTCTTTGGGTGACTGATATTTGTTCCAATTATTAACAAGCGAATAGCCCTGTTTCATTCATCCAGGTAAAGCGCTATATTACGGTTTTGGCATATGCCGGAAATTTGGAAACTTTGGAACACCGCTACATACTTGTTGAGGTTATAATGTAACTGATAGTCGTAAATCATTTTACAAATGAAAGATTTCATCTTGTAAACCCACTAAGTTATTAGTGATAGTTCATTAATTACATATTGTGCACGTCTCGAAGCGTATATGTCGTAAAATGTGGCTTGCTTGTTCCCATACGTATAATATAATATAAAAGGTTAAACTCGAAATTCGGTTTATACGATGTTTCAGACAGCGCAGAGTCAGTGACAGAAAACGGGCGAGATGATTATTTCATCTTAGAAATGCATTCGATTAAATTGAATGAAAATTCAGTTATATATCATTTAATAAATTGTATCGGATGGTATGCAATAAATATTTTACTAAAATATATACACTGTTTAAATATTTCGCATCCAAAAGACGTAAACAATTGGATTTAGGCCATTTATTTTTGACAGAGAAACAAACTACATATAAAAACTTGTACAAAAAATCGCTAGAGATAAACCAAATTTAAAAACTGTTAGTACCTATTATATCCTAAATTACCAATTCTGTTGATAAGATGTTCTTTAAACAATAATAATAAATCGCCTTTAGCAAATGCACACGAGTTGGGAAAACTTATTATTTACCTCAGTTTACAAAATAAATAAAGGTACAATATCAATAAAAAAAAGCAAAATATAGTATTAATAGACCAAAAATTAAATATTTTAAATTATAAGCAAACATAAAGTGAAATGAATTAGATTATATTTTAAATGAGAGAATTATTAAGCTATTTGTTTTTCATAGTTCCTTTTTTTTAAATAATACGAAAACTATTCAAATTACGTAAGGTTTGTAATGATTAAGTTTCTTTCTAAAAGGGCAGTAGAAAGGTATAGCATAGATAAAGAATTAAATATCTGTCCTTAAGTTATTATCAAGGTTGGACAGTTATTAATGTAGAGAAAATTGATAACTCTAATGAAATTGAAATTAAATCTTGTTAATGAAAATTTAGCTGTTATAACTATATTCATCATCAGAAGATAGTAATAAAACCTTTTTAAAGCAGTATGCCATAGGCGCATCAACTGATAAATAAAAAGTAGGTACTATTGAATCAATATTTAAAAAAAATAACTATAATTATTTGTTTGCATTTTCCATATGTTTCCATTTAATCCTATAGATGAGGTAGGCATAAAGTAGGTTCTTTAATATTCAGGAGTAATGTTCTAAAGAAACAAATCAACGCATTAAAAATCATTTTAGAAATTCTAATCCTTGCATATCATTAAGGATAATTGTATTAAGGTTTATGATTTCAGAAAAACTTCAAAATTATTATAAGAAGAAAGTTTCCTAATTAAAGTGGATACCTGTATCATTCATGAAACTATCAATAGGTAATGTTATATCAGAGCAAGTAATATTAGGCTGGTTAAAAAAAAATCGACTTTTTTCTGAAATTTCGCACTGAAATATCTTCAGGTACTAAAAAAGACGCCCTGTGAAAATCGGAGCTGTTAATTTTTAAATTTAGAGGTCGCGCATCGAGAATTTCTGTTTTCTATTTAAATAACGTGATTTTTTTTATAATTTTCTAGCTCACAAAACATTTTTATGCGCGATATATATATATATATATATATATATATATATATATATATATATATATATATCTTTTTGTAGCAAATTGAACAAAAAATGTCCCAAACGAGTTCAAAAGTATTTAAAAAAGTTTAATTCATCTTTTACTAACAATCATGGATTTGTCAGTAAAGATAATTCAAAACCTTCCACTTAATATCTTTTGTTAGAAAAATTTACATTTAATTAAGTGAACTAACTTCAGTTTCCTCATTCTCACTCTTTTTTACCGGTACCAATATGACGTGTATTATTACTTTGTTTGTTACTGTGCTACGTTGCTGCTATTTTTCCTTGAATAAAATCTATATTATTAATTTATTATTTTATGGTTGTGTTAAATATAATTTAAATATAGTTTAGTTGTTAATAAATATAGTTATATAAATATAGTTTAGTTGTTAATTATTTATTCGCTCTACCATTCCATCTGATTGTGGGTAAAATGCTGTGGTTCTGGTTTTCTTCATGCCTAGTCTGTCACAGATTCCACGGAAGAGTTGACTTTCAAAATTTCTGCCTTGATCACTGTCGATTTTCAAGGGCACTCCAAATCGACATCTAAACTCTTTCATCAATACATCTGCAACAGTTACGGCCTCTTGATTGGGAATGGCGTAAACTTCCACCCACTTTGTAAAATAGTCCATAACCAGTGAAATGTATTTATTATCATTCTCGGTCATGGGGAATGGTTCAGCAATATCTAAAGCAATCCTCTCAAATGGACTACCAACGTTGTATTGCTTCATAGGAGCCTTGCTTTTTCGTTGAGGTCCATTACTCATAACACAGGTGGTACATTTCTTACACCAGTCCTTTACATCATAGGAACTGTTCATCCAGTAAAACCTTTCCCGAACTCTCTGAAGGGTTTTATTAACACCGAGATGTCCTCCTGATGGACTGTCGTGTAACTGACGAAGTACTTCGGATACTCTACTCTTTGGAACCATCATCATTTTCAAGGACTCGCTTTAATAAGCCATCTTTATGACTTAAGTACTGGAGAGAGATTAGATACTTCTTGTCAAGTAGGTCGACGATTTTCCTCTTTCCATTGTCGCATTTTCTTTAAAACGATATCGTTTTCTTTTTCTTTCTTAATTTTAGCAAGGGCCCACTCATCGTTGACTACATTTGTTCTTAGTAGTACACTTTCTTTGGATTCCGCTTTGTTGCAGTGGGAGCACTCTGCTGGACACGGTCTTCTATAAAGAGAATCGGCATTTCTATGACTTATTCCGTCTCAATGTTCAATCTTGAAGTCGTATTCTTGAAGTCGTTCAATCCATCTGGTGATTTGACCCTTCGGGTTCTTAAATTGCATCAGCCACTTAAGGGCTGCATGATCGGTCTGAATTAAAAAAGTGTTCCACGCACTTTACAACTGCTAGGAGTTCTCTTCTTGCGACGCAGTAATTTTGTTCAGGTTTCGAGAGCACTTTACTAAAATAACCTAGTACTCTTTCTTTCCCTTCCGCCATAGTCACATATGTTTGGTCTTAAGGGGTTTAATTATGTACGATAATCGGACAAGTTGAGCCTTGGAGGATTAGAACATGACTGAATAATGAAATAGCCCGCATATTGGAAGTGAAAAAGGCTTTTTGAATAAAGGCAGCCTCATATTACCATAAAAAACTGGAGATTACCATAAGGATATGAATTCAGATGTTTTTGAGGAAATTATAAAATCTATTACAAAAGGGTCAGTAATCGTAATGGACAATGCTAGTTTTTACTCATGTCGAATTGTAAAAAATGCTACTTCGTCATATAAATCTGAGATCATTGAGTGGTTAAAAGGTAAATGCATTATTTGTAGTGAAGATCTACTCAAAGTTGAGTTACTACGGTTGGTCCAATTAAACAGAACTCCTACACGATACGTTATTAGCAGCAGCAGCAGCAGCAGCAGTAGCAGCAGCAGCAGCAGTAGCAGCAGCAGCAGCAGCAGCAGCACGTTGTGTTGCGCCTTCTTCCTTATCATTGTGAACTCAAGCCAATTAAGTTAATATAATAAACAAGTAAGTGCTGAAAACTGGACAAAATGTATTGATCACGTTCCTGAAGAAGAAAATAAAATGTGGAAACTAGACCATATATTAGAAGAGAGCATAAATCGTGAACCTCTAAAATTTATTGTTGACGCACCGATTTAGATAGCGATAAAAGTCTTTCCGATTAAGTACTGTTATGAAGCTTGTTAACGTATTTATCTTACATAGACTCCACTAGGCTACACTTCCGAAGCGGACTGTAATCCATGTTTTAAGAAAGTTGCCGGCTCTGGGCTAAACTATCGACGAGAGAAGAAAACAAGCACCTCTACCTTAAACACTGTTTATTTTATAAAGAGAACACCACACTACATAATTTGATTTGTATTTACATATATATACACATAGAAATAAGCTTCTTACTCAGAATATTTATACTTGTTCGCCATTATTGGCGTGGGTTTAATACCCCTGTTGATCTGTATGCTATGACCGGTGAGACGAATCTGCTTAGGTGCCACGCTTTTAACAACCGTTGAGCCTCGCGCTATAATTTTTGAGATTACATATTACCAATAACTTTTCTTTGTCCAATCGTTACTATTGATTTCAAATTTGTTTATCTGTATTGGACAGCAAGCGCGATAGTTAATTTCACTTTATTGAGTTTGCCAACTCAGCTTTGAATTATTACTTAAGTGGATGTTACAGGGGCGGTCTTGAATTGAATGTTACAGGGGCGGTCTTGAATTATTTATGTTAAGGGTATTCTTAACAAGTACTTTGTTTTTTTACGTTTTATATAAAATTAGAAAGTTATATTCTAATGAAATTGTTCTTTTAATGATGTATTTAAAAATGAAATATATAAATAATATATGAACTCTATAAAGAAAATATTTTGAGAAATAAAGAAAATACAAACATATTTATTTCCATATAAAAATATAACAATTATTAATCTAAAAAGGTTCTAATAGTTGAAGATTGTTTTACCATTCTTCTTTTACAGGAACATAATATATTATAGTTTCGGCTGGAGTCTAAATAACACCTTCCTTTTTGTTAACAAATTTGATTGTGTCTGCTGATAGTAATCATGATTTTTATTCAACTCCATTTCATTATTCTCATTAAAAAATAAAATGTTTATCCCTTAAATCTGTTAAATCTGTCAAAAGGGACTTTGATGCTCTCAATTTATAGGGACATTTTATTTCGATGATGGAGTCATCTTTATATAATCCATCTGGACTACCCCCAATAAAGCCGCATTTATCGAGCCATAACCCTGTAAGCTCCACACAGGCATTTTTTTTAAACCAATACTCCATCGGCTTCCTGCATTCTTTCCCCACTGAATAAATTTTATGTCATCCAATGCGTAGGTTTCTAAAAATTAAAATGAAAAAAATAAACTTAGTTTCAAATTTATCTTATTGTCAATAATGTTTTAATCTCATATAATGTCTGGAAAATTAACCACATATTTTTAAAGTCTGAATACAGGGTATTAGTAAATATCTCTTAAAAATTTGTAGTTTTTTTTTAATAATAATAATAATAATGAGTTTACAGAAATGACTGTAAATATTGAAGATCTATTAATATATTCTTTAACCCTGAACAGTAACAGTTATAACAGCAGTATTATTAATAAATTAAATACTTGTTATTCTTTTAAATAAGGATAGAGGAAATCGGTTCGTTTTAATGACGGACAAAACAACTCCAAAATTACTTGAAGTTTCATTAGAAGACTATGTACAGTCTCTCCATTTTGTTCATCAGACGAAATTATTTTGCCTGGAGATATTCATTGGAGAAAACAATCTTTTCAAAATCTGTTATTTGTTGAAATACTGCAAGCTCATCTCTCAATAGATAAGTTCCACTGTATTTTCGCCACGAATGAAAAGTTTGGGTTTCTCTTTAAAAAAATCCATGATACTTAAAACACGTTTTGATACCATAACAATCTAAAATTAGAAAATACATAGCCTCACTTATTTAAATATTTGTTTTTTATATAAATCAAATTGAGTTGTATTTTATCACTATTCTATAGAATACATTATAACTAATTTGAAAATATATATACTTACATAATGGTATCGTATCATTTTTGTTTTCTTGACTCATTGATGGCCCTAAAAGGACTAAAGGAGCATTCACTAGTTAATTTATACTTAAAATATAATTAAACCGGTAAATTTTTATCACAATTTTCTATACAGAACTACTTGCTGTAGAATTGGGGGAATAGAGATAGTCATTAGAATATGCTGAACTATTATTAGATTTGATTTAGTTCGTGCTCGATATTACTATAATTGCAACTACTGTAACTGTAACTATGATTTCATGGTAACTGTAAAAATTGCTACTTGCAGTAATATCAACAATCGTATTCTGGAATTAATTGCATTAGTCGTCGATAATCTCGGCCAAGGATTTCAACCTCGAAGGAATTTAATGACGAGCCGTTTGATAGGAATACACTCCAAACATTTTACAAATTGACGCCAATCAAAATTCCTCTCAAAATTCGGTTAATCATCATCAACTTGCAAATTCTAGAGTTTCAGTGCTCTTCCATTAATTTGTCAGATTTGGGTTACTGGTTTAGAAGTAATTTATTAGGAAATTATAATAATTTAAATGTAGATTCATTTCGATGCGAGGATTCTCCTTTTCTCTACTTTTCACACCGAGATTTTTTCATTTTATTATTCTTAAATATACCATTTTCTGTAAGATTTAAAGATCAGCAAAATTCAATTAGAGCGAAATCCTTTCGTGATTCATTCTCTCAGAATCTCGTTAACTTCTTAGTATTGCTTTTTCATTAGTACCGTTTCTCTAAATAAAAATGCCTCATATGGATCTTATATTTGATGCACACAATCAGTTTTTTATTCGTCTCAATCCCAGACGTAGCAGGTAGTTTAACTGTTTATGGTTTTATATTTGATACTTTTTATATCGAATTTGATCGAAAATGAAATTTTAAATAATATATAATGTACCTTTGGCAAATGAAAATGATTTTTACTCATCTCTGTGGATATCACTTAATAGTATTATTAGTCAAGTTACTTTTGACCTAAATAATAGTCAAAACAATTTCAAGAAAGCTTCGGTATATTATGAATTATTATGTACAAATTGGAACTTTTTTAAATAATCTGACAGATAGTAATGTTGCTGTAGCTAGTTTTATAACATTATCGATAATCATGTCCCGATTATTGAACGTTTTATACATCAATATCAGGCTAATCCAAACAGAAGCAAAGAAACAGGTGATATTGCTTATTACCAAGATTTTAATTAATACAGGAGAACAATTAAATTTAAAATACGTGAGACATATTTATACCCTGTACATTTAAAAATAGGAAAATTAAGGATTCAAAATAATATTCCTACTTAACAAAAATGAGTTTAACAAAAAGATTTAATTCTAAACATAACTTATTACTCCTATATTTAAATATTTAATTTTATGTCGTAAATAAGGGGAATAACTCAAGAAAAACTTAACTATTAAAACAACTTTGAACAACTTAATATTTTATCAAATACCCTATTAAATAAATTCTTGGATTGCCAACCTTAGGATTATTTTTTATTTTTCACACGTATTCTCTGTTTTATAAATAACTTTATCAGAAGGTAAAAAAAAGTTAAAAGTTTTTAACAGCTAATAAATAAGTTTATTACGACGATTCATTATGGTTTCTTTGTTGCAAGCATTGTTGTTAAATACCAAATTCTAGAAATGCCTTATCAATTTTCCAACGAAGAATATTACAATATTTTGTTTGTATACGGATTTTGTAATGGTAATAGTTGAGCCGCTGTAAGGGGATATGAGAGGAAGATTCTAGGACGCCGACTACCTAAGCATCAAACTTATTCGAATATTTTTAATTTTCTTAGACAGCACGGTCGTTTTTCTACAGCCAAATTCAATGAACATAATAGAATAGCAAACATTGATGTAAAGAATATTATCAACATAGTTGAAAATGATCCCAAAATTAGTACTCGCAGAATAAGCAGTGCATTAGATATACACTCCAATGATCACACTCGTTTTCTCAACGTAAATATAGCGTTTTAGTTAAAAAATTATACGTATAGAAAATACTACTTTCTAACGTATTTTTTAGCTATTTTTAACTGAATGTTGAAAATTTAATAAAATAATACGTTTTTTTATAATGTTATTTTCTTGTTTATAATTAACGTTTTTTTTAATTTCGCTATATTCACTATATTTAAATATATAGTTGATTTTTTTGCAATTAATACCTATCTTATCAACATTATTTTAATCGTATTAAAAACGTTGTTGTATCAAAGCATTTTAACGTTTGATTAATTTCTTAAACTAAAAATATACGTTATTTCAATATTAATTATTTAACTATATTTTAATATTATTTTTAAATTTTTACTTTAAGGAAAGTATAGGAATCATGATTTTTTTCGACCTCGAGTTTTCGACGGATTTTTACGTTTTGAGGTCCCCTAAATCCGTTTTGACTATTTTTGCGATGATGTCTGTCTGTGTGTGTGTGTGTGTGTGTGTGCGTGCGTGTGTGTGTGCGTGCGCGTGTGTGTGTGTGTGTGTGTGTGTGTGTGTGTGTGTGTGTGTGTGTGTGTGTGTGTGTGTGTGTGTATGTGTGTGTGTGTGTGTGCGTGCGTGCGTGCGTGCGCGCGTGTGTGTGTGTGTGTGTGTGTCTGTGTGTGTCTGTGTGTGTGTCTGTGTGTGTCTGTGTGTGTCTGTGTGTGTCTGTGTGTCTGTGTGTGTCTGTGTGTCTGTGTGTGTGTCTGTGTGTGTGTCTGTGTGTGTGTCTGTGTGTGTGTCTGTGTGTGTCTGTGTGTGTGTCTGTGTGTGTCTTTGTGTGTCTGTGTGTGTCTTTGTGTGTCTGTGTGTGTCTGTGTGTGTCTGTGTGTGTGTCTGTGTGTCGCATAACTCATGAACCGATACACAGAAAAACACCAAATTTTAAACTTAAGCTTTGTTCCAGCGTCCAATGGGCTGATTAGATTTTGGGCAGAGTCGGAACATCTGGGGGGTACTTTATAGGTGATCATTTTTATATTTTATGGAATATATCTGTTATTTACGTTTGGGGAAGAAAATTCTTTAAATAAAAGTTACTTCTTATAATATTATCTATAATTTTTGTTCTATACAAAATTTTCCTAAAATGGTCCGTATTCGAGAAATTTGACAAAATATAAAAAAATATTTTTTTATAAAAATTGTTCAAACAAATGTTGTTTGTAATATAATTCTCTATAATTTTTATTCTATAGATAATTTCTCTAAAATGGACCGTATTCGAGATATTTGAGAAAATGTGTAAATTTCGAAATTTGAAGAAAACCCAAAAACGGATAAAGAAAAAAACATTAAATTTTAAACTTAAGTTTTATTTCGGCCTGACGTGAAATGATTAGATTTTGGACAAAGTCGGAACATCTGGGGGGTACTTTATGGTAGGCCGTTTTTATATTTTATGAAATATATCTGTTATTTATGTTTGGAGAAAAAAATTGTTCAAATAAAAGTTACTTCTAATAATATTATCTATAATTTTTGCTGTATGTAAAAATTTCCTGAAATGGTCCGTATTTGAGAAATTTGACAAAATGTGCAAAATTCTGATTTTTATGAAAATTGTTGAAATAAAAGTTGTTTGCGATATCGATCTCTATAATTTTTGTTTATACATGATTTTTCTAAAATGGACCGTAATGGAAAAATTGTAGTCAAAGTGCCAAATTAAAATTTTTCAGTATTTTCGTTTTCAATGAATCTCTATAGAAAAATGTTTCGAGGTAGATGTATGTGGAAAATGTATATATTTAGTTTATCCTCCTCTAAACATTTATAGAGGTGCTGCAATATGTTGTACAAAATAACCGGAAAAAGCCTGTAATAACTAGATAGGAAAGTCATGTGTTGGCCACATCAGATTTTTATGTAACTAAAAGTTAATAATTTTGTTAAATATACGTATATTATTAACGTTAGTTTAAATTAAATACATGTCCTATAGAAAACGTTTGTGTATTCGTACCCATTAAATATCTCCGTTATTTTAATATTATGTGACGAAAGTTTAATTTATTTATATTTTATTTATTTAAAACACACTATTTACAATTTATTTCAGACGTACTATTTAATTTATATAATACTTAGACACTAACTAACAATTCTAATTTATTTATTACACTTTTCATTCCAATGTTCTAAACTAAACTAAACTGCTCGCCGATGAGTCAGCTATTTATACCAAGCCAATTCCGTGCTGGTGTTTCTGGGTGCTCCCGAAAATTCCATCTCTATGACTCAATGGCAGTTTCTCGAAGCGTCAGCGGCATTTCGTCGTTTCTTGTATATTCGAGACGCGGTCCGATTGTTTTCACACGTCAGCGTTGCTTCGATCATGAATCGAGTGGCAAACTTCCAAGGTCGCGCGTACGCAGGGTAGGCTTTAGGAATTTTATGACAATTATTTATTTAAGTATATTTTAATATCATTTTAAAACATTGTTATGTAATTGTGGTTCAACCGAGAGTTAAAATTTTTGTTTAATATACGTTTAATAGTAACGTTAGTTTAACTTAAATAAAAGTCGTAATAAAACCGTTATTGTATGAATTTTAATATTAGTTGATTAACTATATTTTAATATTTTTTAACGTTGTTATGTAACGGAAAGTTATAAAATTTTGTTAAATATACATATAATATTAACGTTAATTTAAATTAAATATAATTCATATAGAGTGGGCCGTACAATAGGCAGTTAAAATGAAATCTTAGTTTACACTGTGAACCTCGTTGTATAATCATCGGTTAAACATAATTTTAAAAATGACTTTTGTACTTGAAATATAACCAGTTAAAAATTAAACTCCTGTTATTTTCTTAACGTTGTTTTGCATTTGTAGTTCTACCGAAAAGCAAAAAAAATTGTCAAATATACGTGTTTAAATTACATAAAAGTCGTAATAAAAATGTTATTGTAAAACTAAAAATTAACGTTGTTTTAATATTTATTATTTATCTATGTTAATATTATTTTTAAACGTTGTTATATATTTAAAAGTTGATAATTTTGTTAAATATACATATAATGTAAACGTTAGTTTAAATTAAATGCATGTCTTAGAAAACATTATTGCATTCCAATCTTTTAAGATTTGGTTAATAACGGAAACTAAATATCTACGTTGTTTTAATATGAATTACTTAAGTTCAATATTAATTACTTAAGCTCGAACCTTTTAACATTTAAACGTTGTTATGTAATTAAGAGCCGATAATTTTATTAAATATACGTAAAATAATAACGTTAATTTAACATAAATATAAGCCGTATATAAAATGTTATTGTATTTAAACCTTTTAACGTTCTAAGAGAGGGCGCACCGAAAAACAGACTGTTCCAACTCTCTAAGTCGAAAGCGCTACGAATGATATAATGAAACTTTATGAATGGTAGTTCATTCAAAACAAAAAAGGCAGATTTATATTCATATATTTGCTTTAGTCTATACTGGTTGAATATTATATTGAACTTATTGAAAATCAACCGATATTTCTTTTTTTTTTCATGTTAGAAAATATGTAAAATTCAACGTTTGATTCTAATATTATCTTAATAGTAACATAAAACGTTAAAACATACGTTAATTTTAAATGCAATTTGTGGTTGTGAATAACGTTATTTTTTGTGACATTTGAACTCTTATACGTTTGGTTATCAACCGGTTTTCGACGTTTTTTTAACGTACGTGTGGTCATTGGGACATGTTACTATTTAGAGAACATTAAAAAGACATAGGTTATATTTAGGTCACATTCAACAAGTACACATATTTGAGATGGGAAATTAGTGCCTCTAAACGAAAATTTTATATTTGATATATTTAATCAGATATTCTAAAAATTTTGTTAAGATGGACCTGGATTCTAATTATTATTTTTACGGCATCAGTTTTGTTATATTGAGATGAGCTTACCTGCCAAATTTTCATTTTTTATACCAAATGGTTATTTAGTTTTGGCCAAACACAAATTCAGGCAAAATTCATAAAACACTTTGTATCTAGGTAATGAGATGTGATAGACCCCTTAATAATGGATGATTTTAAATCTTCTAAGTGTCCCTCACCTAAAGTTAACGTATGTACATTACATTTTGAAACACCCTGTATAACAACCAATATCTTATTGGAACATGAACATGGATTCATGGATCATAGTCGTTAGTCAATTCCTATGTGAAACATTAGACAGATTGTTGCGGTGTATACGGATTTTTCCAAAGCCTTTGACAAAATAAGTCACACAATTCTACTTGATAAGTTATCTCATTTAGGAACTAATGATACTTATTTGACGCTTATTCAATCTTATTTGCATCAAGGAAGGCAATATATTACCGATAATGGCTTTAACTCAGAAATCTATTTAGAAAAGCGGAGGAATCAGGCATCTCTTTTATTTCTAATTTCTACACAAATTATTAAATGGTAAAATAGATTGCCCTATTTTATTCTCTCAAATTAATATTCTTATACAGGGTGTTTCTAAATTCATGCGACAAAATTCAGGAGGTGATTGCTCGTACGAAATTAAAAACGGTCTTTCCTATAACAAAATTTTCTCAGCCCACCCCTTTCCGAGATATCACCCTTAATAGGTGGTGACTAAAATTGAGTTTTTATTTTTTTTTCTAAAATTTAAGTAAAATTAGAAACTTGAAATTTTGTAATTTTCGTGGACTCGCAAAGGACTAACCACGGGTATTTTTTCAATATTATGAATTGTATTACATTTTACATCTTTACTGTTTTCCACTCAATTTATTAAAAAAATTATAAATTATAGTGTTTATTTTTTTTTCTCTGAAGCTGTTGGTTTTGTGAAAAAAATTTAAGAATAAAAAAAATGTTTAAATAAAACAAGGATTCCAAGTTATAATTTTATTTCATAAAACTTCATCTCGAAAAAAAGTTTTGATATGAAATAAAGTAAGGTTTGTTAATTTCACCCCCCTATAATGTAACAAGCATATTGAAAAAATACACGTGGTTAGTCCTTTGCGAATGCACGAAAATTACAGAATTTAAAGTTTCTAGCTTTACTGAAATTTTAGAAAAAATAAAAACTCAATTTTAGTCACCACCTTTTAAGGGTGATATCTCGGAAAGGGGTGGGATGAGGAAATTTTGTTATAGGAAAGACCCATCTTAATTTCATACAAGCAATCACCTCCCAAATTTTGTCGCATGAATTTAGAAACACCCTGTATGTGCAGAAATGCCAACACATTAACGTTTGTGATATCTTTGCTGTAGTATATTTGAATTAAAAATTAAATCGCGTATACATTTATAAAATATAATTAAAAATTTTTATACTGTTTGTTACACTACTTACATTGTATGTATTTTCTATCCTTTATTTATATTAATTATATTTACCCATTTGTAACTTGACTAGTGTTGTACCTTATAGAGTTGAGAAAATTTTAATTTAAACTGTTTATATTTTAGTTGCTCTTTAAATGGTTTCGTACTGTTGGGCAATAGATGCTATTATTATTATTTAAAAAAAAAACCTTTATAAATATAAACATTTAATAGAGGAAACAAATGATGACACAGAGATCAGTCGGATCTCTTGGCCAAATAGCACAATATTGATAATTAATGGTTGTTGTGCGTTGCGCTATTAGTTTGCAGGACACGTCGGGAGGACATCTCTCTCCCCGAAGGAGTGAAGGTGTCATCCATAAGGATGACAACCGTGGAACTCCGTGAATGCTGTTATCGAAATTTTTATACAGGCAGAAAACTCCGATACCAAGACGAATAAAATATGCGGGTTGTGTCATTTTACACTTCAAAACTCAATATTTGATCTTCAATAGGCCAGTAGTAAGGATTCTTTATTTACGTATTCCTGTTTGTATTACATAGATTAAACTAAAATATAATTTATGAACTATTTTACATACATCAATATGTTTATAGCAAGTCATTTAGATAACAGAAAAAGTTGATAACATTAATAAAACAATTATTATATTAATCAAAATTAAAAGTTACAGTGAGTTACAGTGAGATACCTTATTGACCGAAAATTAGCTATATAAATTAATGACAGTAAAAATGATGTTTCAATAAATATTTCTTTAATGTTTTTTAAAAGCATTATTGGTTAAATTTTTAAAGTCCTGCGGTAATATGTTAAATAAATTATAATTTGCAGAGTTTATTTTAAATAGACATAACCTAAAACGATTATTTATGATACAATGTGATTTAAAATTAATATTAAAATCTTCTAATATTATTAATTTTTGTCATTCTTTTAAGTAATTTGTGTATTATAAGTTCGAAATTCACAAGAAATCTATCAGAATTACCTTCACCAGACCTATAATTCGTTAAAATTGTAGTTTTTAAAGACTGTAGATCTACTGTAAAAAATTCTGCGTTTTGTTCACTAATATAATCGCTCAAGTCAATAAGAAAATATAAATTGCTACATCCCATATATAATTTTTACAAAAAAAATTTTACCATATTTTATCCGTCAATATTAATATATCTAAGACATGTTTCACCCTGCAAATGTTCAGAAAAGCAACAATATTAAAATTGTTATCCATAAGAAAATTATTAATCATTTCTATCTTATATGAGAGATGGTATTTGCTCTTTTTGTAGTCGCAACATTTTTTGAAAAGTATTGCAAATTTTACAGAGCGATTTAAATAACTTCCTATAAGTAAATGCAAATTTGCAACGCTCCAAGATTAGCCCAAATAATTGTTAATTGTCTATGGTCAATTTTGCATTGCGAAATTAAAACAAAAAAAAACAACTAAATAATACATTGACAAGTAATATCGAATTTTCAACCTTATACTTATCATGAAAATATTTAAATAATTTCCTGTTAACTGCTTTACGGAGAAAATCATTGCGATTTAATATAATTTTATCTTTAAAAATATTTATACATAGAAAGTAAAAAAAAAATATACAATACAAAGATACATTCGGGGTATTAGAAGTGCGGATATATAAAAGTTATAACTGAAGGTGAAGCCTAAAGACAAAATTAATTCCGAGAATAAAATAATATTCATCAATATTTTAAGGTTGCATGCATGACCTTGAAAATGGGATATAAAACAAATAACAAAAACGCAAAATACTTACATACATTTTTAATTAGGTCCTGCATGGTCAAAAGAAATGTCCCTAAGGTTTAACAAAAAGCTTGATCTTGTCCCAGAGATGCCAAGTTTTATCAGTACAACTTAAAGTTACATCAGACCAATGTAGATGGCCAAATATTTTATCTGAACATTGTGGTCTAGTGGTATGAACGTCCTATTTTAAATACTTTTATAAAGGACGCATCATGCAATCTGAGTTTAAAATATTTCTTAACGCAACTTTAGTAAAAGATGCCTATCGAGTATAACATATTTAATGCAGATATGGTGTTAAATGGTTCAAATTTACAAGATGTTAAGGTTAATAATATTCGCATAATTTTAACAGGTATTTTCGAGATTAAACTAAGAAAAATCTTTGTATAGTTGTTATATTGTTGTTATATTGTTGTTATATTGTTGTTATATTGTTGTTATATTGTTGTTATATTGTTGTTATATTGTTGTTATATTGTTGTTATATTGTTGTTATATTGTTGTTATATTGTTGTATATAGTTGTTATATGTAAACGTATATAAATTTTAGTAAAAGAGTTTTTATTAATTTGCAGTTATCGGTTATCAGAAATATATGGGTAAAAAAATAAATATTTAGTTACTCTAGATAGAACTATGTATAGATTTTTGTTCCTGTTATTAAAAAAAAAAAAAAAAAAAACTCGGATCAAAACATAAAGACACAAATATGTAAACCCAATTAATTCAATATTTCTCTTTGTAAAATATCTATAGACAATCATGACATTGCATATTGGTTATTGTTTTAAATAGTAACACTATCACAAAATCTATAGTTTGTAATTTTAAATTTAAATACAAATTAATAGGAAAAATAGGAAAAAAATTAATAATGGGATCACTTGTTAATAATTTTTAAACATTCATTCTCTCTTCTATGATTATTGCTTCAGCAACAATATAAAAAAATGAATATTACTTATTACATTAACTACTGTGATTTCATACGGTTTGTTATTAGATTTTAATCGTTGTAAAAAGTATGGAAATTAATGAAATTTTTCTGTAAATAATGAAATAAAAAAGCGTCTTATAGCATCTTAGAGCATCTAATAGCGTCTTATTTTTTCATTTGTCAAGTTTAGCTTTCAGTTATAAGACCAAGTAGATAACAGAACATTATTAAATAACCCACAAGAATGTTATATTTGATAAGACAGTTCAACTTTTTACTTTCTTATCTGTATACAGATATAAGGTGTGTGTCTGTATCCACCATAACTCATGAACCGATACACAGAAAAACACTAAATTTTAAACTTAAGCTTTATTCTAGCGTCCAATGAACTGGTTAGATTTTGGGCAGAGTCGGAACATCTGGGTACTTTATAGGTGGTCAATTTTAAATTTTATGGAATATATCTGTTATTTACGTTAGGAGAAGAACATTTTTCAAATAAAAGTTACTTCCAATATTATTATCTATAATTTTTGTTTTATACAAAATTTTCCTAAAATGGTCCGTATTCGAGAAATTTGACAAAATGTGTTACGTGTTAGGTATTACGTGTTACGTGTTACGTGTTACGTGTTACGTGTTACGTGTTACGTGTTACGTGTTACGTGTTACGTGTTACGTGTTACGTGTTACGTGTTACGTGTTACGTGTTACGTGTTACGTGTTACGTGTTACGTGTTACGTGTTACGTGTTACGTGTTACGTGTTACGTGTTACGAGTTACGTGTTACGTGTTACGTGTTACGTGTTACGTGTTACGTGTTACGTGTTACGTGTTACGTGTTACGTGTTACGTGTTACGTGTTACGTGTTACGTGTTACGTGTTACGTGTTACGTGTTACGTGTTACGTGTTACGTGTTACGTGTTACGTGTTACGTGTTACGTGTTACGTGTTACGTGTTACGTGTTACGTGTTACGTGTTACGTGTTACGTGTTACGTGTTACGTGTTACGTGTTACGTGTTACGTGTTACGTGTTACGTGTTACGTGTTACGTGTTACGTGTTACGTGTTACGTGTTACGTGTTACGTGTTACGTGTTACGTGTTACGTGTTACGTGTTACGTGTTACGTGTTACGTGTTACGTGTTACGTGTTACGTGTTACGTGTTACGTGTTACGTGTTACGTGTTACGTGTTACGTGTTACGTGTTACGTGTTACGTGTTACGTGTTACGTGTTACGTGTTACGTGTTACGTGTTACGTGTTACGTGTTACGTGTTACGTGTTACGTGTTACGTGTTACGTGTTACGTGTTACGTGTTACGTGTTACGTGTTACGTGTTACGTGTTACGTGTTACGTGTTACGTGTTACGTGTTACGTGTTACGTATCCGTTTTGACTATTTTCGGGATGATGTGAATACACTAGTCTAGTTCAATTCGTAGTTATAACGCACTGACGTGTTCTCAAAAAATAAATTCGTCCACTGTATTTCAAACCAAAACGAACCCTTATCATCTAAATGGTTTATTAACAACGGTATTGGGTTAATTTTTTGGAGGGGCTAAATTTTTTTCCTAAAGTTAAATCTTCTTACAGCATTTTCCTTGGGCCATATAATTGTGTTGTAAACCTCATCAATATTATCCAATTGGAATGTTTTCCTGTAGGTTGAAGACTGTTTATTTCTTCGCAATACTTCCCAGGTGAAAGATATGTTAGGCGCCGTCTTTTTTAATAAGTTAACTCGAATAAGTCATGTCGAATAGTAGAATTTTTAATGTGAGATTCAAAATAGGATGTTGGTATAATTAAACACTTAAAAGAAAAATGCGACTTTTTATTTCTGATACACTTCAATCAATTATGACATCAATAAAAAAAAAACACCAAAAATTAATGACCGCTTGATTGAAAAATAACAAATTCTTTAAATGCTAGTTAGTAGGAGGCTAGCATACTTCAACAAATCCTATGCATGTATATGTATATGGAATATTTTAAATTCTAGCGATAGTGAGCAGCCCCGTCAAGAGCCGACACGAGCCGCCATTGATTTAAAGCAGGATTTTTGTGATCTCGATTACTCGTGGACAGGGCCGTATTAACGCACACCTGTTTTTGGGGGAAAGAAGAAAAAAAAACACCACCAATTTTTTTTTATATAATGGGTTTTTATTTTCGGCGGTATTTAACTGTAATACTTTAATTTGAACACCCGGTATATATTGCTCTACGACAAGATTGAGATGGCAAGTCAGAATTAGATGCGCACTGGCAAAAATTAAAAATAGATAAATTTGGCAACACTGCATTAGTGAACACAACTAGATCACTAAAACAATAGCCTCGAAGTTCAGACATTAAATGAGATAACTCTTACCATTTTTATTTATAAAGTTTGTAGGCTAGGTAGATTTTGCCAACCGTGTTTGGATTTCAAACCAACTGCTTTGAAGAGGGGCTTCGCCCTTCCCTGTCCCCTCCTTGAACTTAATCCTGCTAATGGAAGTTCACTATTTATGTTATTTAGATCTTTTTGCAGTTTATCATACTGGTTACAGATATCACTTTTTAGGTTTTTTTTTTCGATTTCTTCCTAAGAAATTCACTTTCACTTAAATTTTGTACATAGTCAATTAACTGCACTGTTATGTAAGAATGTATTGCCCCTTTCGAAATATGTTTGCAGAATAACAATTTATATTACAAGAACTCGCTTTTTAATTGACTGTCTTTGCTTCATTTTCATAGTTTTTGTCTTGTTCGGGACCAAGAGTTAACATTTTTTATGTTTTTTGGGATGCTCTATATAATCAAATTATTAAATAGTTATGCCTTGCATCAGCAAGAATATTTTTTCAATTTAACTTAGTTCACACGTTAAATGAAAATAATTAAAGTCCCTTTTCTATTAGCCGTTAATTGAAAAAGAAAAAAAACATTATTTACTCAATAAAAACCACTGGAAAAGTTATTCTCGCCACTTTGTTCATCAGAGCTTCAGGGTCAAGATTACCAACTTGGGGACTTTCACACTTTTTTGATTACCTATTGATTTAACCTTTGAATCCATTCCATGACATTGATAATATCTTTTAAATCAAGTTTTTTATTAGTACACGTATTTATGTTGTTAATGCAACTTTTTTCAATCTGAATGGAATGATTCGAATTATGTACATATATGATTAAATTTACCTGCTTACACTATTTGTTTTTTATTTGAGAATCATTCCAGGTAACAATTATATAATCTTAGCATATTCTTAGTATCTTCTTTTTAAGAATATGTATATTCTGAGAATATACCTACTTTATTTGCATATAGGACATTCTCAGAATATATTAAGTTGTTTATACGTGCTATGCAAATACTGAGAATGTACTCAAGTATGTGTACAGTATTGAATAAGTACTTTCATTTGATAGTACGTTTTAAACATATGCTAAGTATTTAGATTTAGCATGTACTAGGAATATTCTAGACACCCTAATACAAAATGCTTTATTAACATTTAACATTAAAGAAATATGAAATGAAAATCCTGCAAATTTTTTAAATCTATACTTCCAAAATTCCTTACTTATTATTTTTATTTTTATGACAAATTCTTTCTTTGGCCTTAACCAACCAATATTTTATTGTATCGATGGCTTGAGTTTCATTTATTTGCTTATGTAGGATCTTCATTGAACATAAAAAAAGTAACAAAGTTGGTACATACACAAATTAAGTGTACAAAACTAATCGAATATTTTTGTGGAACGTAAAATATTAAAAATTGTACAAAATTGTACATGACACTCCACTAACAAAAAACCAGAGTTGCATACATGATTCTTATGTTTAGTGAAAGTTTAAATATATTTTTATTAATTACTTACCACCATTTTGTAATTTTCGTCCTCATCTAGCTAATTTTATAGTTCTTCCATGTCTATTTCTGGCCTTACAATTCTTTAGATTGGAAAAAGGGTTCTTTTTATACGCGAAAATCCGGAATAAAATTATTAACTGTTCAACCAGTAACTTAAAAAGAAAACGCTGAAACACGTGAATTGATTTTACATTGGATGTATTTGTTCCAATAAAATAAAATTTTTTCTTCAGCCTCTTAGCTGCAACCCTATCCAACTCTATTTTTTAAATTGAAAAGCTCGTGAAAAATGGAATATCTTTTTTTCTTTTACTTATGTGGTTATTGGGAAATGAGAAAAAATTCTTTTAAAAACAAAAATACCCTTTTTAGTACTATTGACGGGTGAATTAACGTAGCAGATGTTGAAAATGTCTCTACTTGGCAGGCTCCCAGGCGAAGGTAAAACCCATCTATGGAATTCCGAATAACCTCAGGCGGTATATTATTTGATTCAACTCTAATTATGTGTTTTAGATCTTCAATATTAGTCGGCCTATTTTGATAAATCTTGTCTTTCAGATATCTTTAAAGAAAGTAATTGATTAGATTTCAAAGCTTAATAATTTTTATAATTATTACCACAAGATGGTTTTCATGAATCTCATTTCAGAGATACTTTTGTAAAGTATACTACCACATGTTCTTAGTCAATCTCTTTATTTTTCGTTTGCATTTATATTTATATTATCACAGAATAAACAATATACAATAACAATTAATATTATTTAATTATTTAAATGTACATTAGAAAAATATTTTTATTCCAATTTCAGTCTCTCTAGTTCAATGTTTTGAAAATAATTTTGAAATAAGTCAGCATTTTTATTATTATAATTTACACATCGAACTAGATACGAAATTGGAACGTGTTTATTATTAATTGCATATGAAATTAAACATTTTAATTCAATAATTAATTAATTTCATATACAGGATGTTAATTTAATTGGCGAATATAAAGAAAAATGTTCAAATCTGAACATACTGGCGACTCTCATCTTAACTCACGAGGATTTTCGTTCCTGACTGACGCTAGTCTCTGGAGTTCGATCTTTACGTGATTCGGCGATGCTGTTGGGCCAAGGCGGAGATGGTGGCAGATTTTGTTTTTTTATTTTATTTGCAACAAATACGTTTAATGTAAAATAAATTCACGGGTTTCAGCGTTACTGGTTGAACAGATAATAATTATATTCCGGTCTTTCGCGCAACTCATACGTTAATACCTGCAGAGCTTATACTTTTATTTTTATATAATTTTATAAATACAACTAGACCATCTAATTAAATTATTTTCCCATCGTTGTAATATTTACGACACATTAGTAATACCGTGTAATAAATTCATATTAATTATTGTTCTAGGGTTAAATAAAAGAGTCAAATTAATAATAATTATTAAATAGGTAATAATTTTCAGCGCACCCACCAAAATTTTAAATATTTATTATACAACTAGTAATGTCCTCCACCAAATTTTTAAATTTAATATGTAACATGATGGGAAATATTATTTATTACATAAACCCAGCTTTTGAAAAAATGCAAAAATTTGATGTTTTTGAGGTAGACACTGTCAGATTTTTTAAATATATCAGTCAAATTGATAAAAATTATTATAAATAGGGAAACCAAATTATTAAGTTCAATATTTTTTCACTGTAAAATTATTTAGCATCAATATTGAAAAATATTGTTTCTGTTTTTGCTGAGAATTAACAGTTTTGATACTATAGTGATAGTAATCGATGTTTTAATTTGAATTTTAAATAATAATATCCTTTTAAGATAAAATTAAACTGCAATTTCTGTTTTTACATGCAGAACATAGACAAATCAACAATTGAGATTATGTGTAATAACTAGCTATCTCTGTATCTGTAACGTGTGGAGGGTGGGTTACCCCCACGGCACTTAGGCCTCATTAGGCAATAACTAGCTAATCTCAATATCAATAAATGTCAGAAAATGGGTTTAAAAATAATAGTTAATGTATGGAATGATATTTATTATTTTACGTATTCAATAGTAATGTTTATTTCGGAATTTTTTTTATTAGAGCATCGACACTTAAATAGTTCAACTATAATGTTATTGACTTGAAATATAATGTTTACTTAGTAATAACACTGTTGCTACTTGCATGCACCAATATTGGAAATGAATAGAATATATTGTAATGCGAGTCATTTCATTATTCAGTCATGTTCTAATCCATCAAGTCCCTCTCTCTCTTATTAGGTCTTTGAGGCTCAACTTGTCTGATTATCATACATAATTAAACCCCTTTAAACCAAACATATGTGACGATTATGGCGAAGGCGCTTTGGAGTACATTCCATATCGAATGTGATGTTTCTAGTTTTGGCGAGCGAACATTCGAGACCTTCACCAGAATTTTAAATGTGTATATAAATATTGGTGGAGGAACATGGAGCAGTTAGTCGTATACAAATAGTTGTGAAGATAAATAGTGAACAATTTAAAGACATTCGAAATATATATATAAATTAGAATAGTATTGTTTTAAAATAAATAGGTGTTTAAATAAATTATTAACAAATAAACCGTTGTTTAAAATAAACAAACGTAACAATATTAAAGATTTTTAATAATGTATTGAGTTGGCAAACATAAAGTATGTAAATAAATTGGATATTTTTTATAAATGAGTTTAAATATTTTATCTTCTGAAAAAAACAATAAGTTAGTTTATCACATGTGTACAATAACCTTATTTTAAAACAGTTTAAAACAGTACTATTTTAGTTGTATAACTCAATAGAAACCTTATCTAGTTGTCATAAATCATAGATCTTTATTAAAAGTTTGGATATAATATCAAATAGTGCGTTATTCCCTAAATATAATTTGATTAATTTATTGTTGATACTATTAGTAATTTTGTACTTATTTAAAATATATATTTGTTACTGTTTTAATACTTATTAATATTCTCTTATCCCCTTTCCAAAACCAATTATGGACTAGAAGAGTGTATAACTAGTTGCCAAAGCCGCTCGACTTATGCTATTAAGGGATAATTTTATCTTTTTATAATTTTATTTTTTTATTATTTTTATTTGTCCTTGGTGAATGGATGTTCCTGCAGGACTCCAGGACCCTTTGGGTGATGATAGTGCTGCCTTCATCCGTTAATAGTATATTGACACTAGCTAAAGACCTATTAGTTGAACCTAATAGGTCTTTAGACGTCTTGGTTGTTACAAGATGATGGGTTGGTCCACGTTGCAGTTGATAAATATCGGTAAAGATTCTAAAATAAAAGAGATTTTGAATTTGCTCCGAATATGATGTCAAGCGCAAGCCGGAATTTAGTGTCGTTAACCGCTTTGCCTTTATCTTTACACCATATTTCAGAACATGTCTTTTCAATTTATCAGTTAATTTGTTTTTACTGCGAGAGTTTAAAAATATTTTTCATTATTTCGTAAGGGTATATATACGTGTTTTTATATTTTGTAATAATTTTTAATTGTAAGTATTTAGAACGTTCTCGGAATATGAGGTACATGCTGGGTATATGACTTTTAGTATCTTCTAAGAATGTCCTATTACATCACGCGCATAGTATATAGTTTTTAGAATATACTTTTAAAACACGTATTCAGTATATTCTAGGAAAGCTCTAAGAACAATCTAAAGAGGAAATACCAAAAAGAATATAAATAGAACGTTTTTAGTATATTTATAGAACAATTGTGTTTGATTGGAGGGTTTATAAACATTAATTTTAATATTTTTTTTACTTTGTGCTAAGGTTAAGCCTCGAATGAATCAAAATTAGCCAATTTTGCAACTCGATTGTTAAAATGGCTGTAAATTTTATATCAATTTGATTTTAATATTTAAGATCTGGAGCTGAATTTGCAAGCGAATGTCAATATTGTTAAAATATGCCTAAAAAATGGCGCATTAAAGTAAACGAATCAAAGTCTGCCCCCAGTTACTTTAAATAACCCTCGGGTACCTCAGCGAGATGCGGCCAAATACCTTGGGATGTACCTGGATAAAACACTGGCCTGGAAGAAGTACTTATTCATGAAAACAACTAGGAATTACACTCCATATAAGGCTAATACAATAAATTGTTAACATATAAGATGATGCTTAAGCAAATTTGAACTTACGGGGTCCAACTGTAAGGAACATCGATATACTCAAAATATTTCAGGCCGAAACACTTCAAATAATTGTTCAAGCTCATTGCCTGACTGTATAAGGAGTTATCAAAATATACTATGTATAGTGCGAACTATGAGTCCACCCAAACTTGCCATAGAAGTTAACCAACCAATTCTGAGACGTCTACTGAAAAGATATTACCCAATTGACGTACTTACCAGCTTTTACAATTTTGATAAATTACTTGTGTAATTTAATCTATAAAGGAACTTTTTTTTCTTGTAGTTCTTGGGTTTTTAGGTGTTAGTGGAAAGTGAAACTCCCGCGTGTGTGGTTAAAGCTTTCGGCACTGATCACTGCCTTCTTTAGTAGTTTTTTTTATTGGTAAATTTTTTTTTGTCATTAAGACCTTGTTTTTTTTTTTAATAATGAGTTTAACATCCGACAGTTCTACAAGAAATTTTTTTATATAGTTAACATTTTATTATTTTATTATTATGTATTTTGGCTTACCTTTAGTACAAAGTTTGGGGTGTGTCACTGAAATTGTTAAAATAAGTTAAAATCCTTTTTTTTATTATATTGTTTTATTTCCTTTAATCCTTGTCATGTCCATTGATGTCTCTTTCGGGTCCGGATAGAAATGATTTTACTTGGTTTTTTGAAAGTTTTTCTTTTTTATTGTTAATTAACCATGCGGTTAATTCGAAATGATAGAATTAACAGGATTATATTGTTAGTGTTGTTGTTAGGGTCATGTATGTCATGTCGCTAAAATTTTATTTATTATATTTTTTTTTATCATTATTATCATCGGTGGTGTCTATATTATTATTTACTATAGTTGTTATTTATTGTTATTTTTAAAATGTTATGTATTATTTTTATATTTTTGATTACTTTTGTGTTATAATTACTAGTATTATTATTATTATTATTTTTGTTAACATTCGCTATTCATCAATTATGTATACTTTTGTTTATAGTAGGTTAAAATACATTCGGTTTAGGTATTGAATGTCACAGCGATCATTGATGGTATTACCGCTTTTTTTATATGTATCATTTAAAATTTTGTTCTGTGCCAAGTATTGTTACATTGTTGTAATTAAATTCATGTCCTGTGCTCAAGTTTGTGTTTCCCTAAAGCTGTTAATGCGTTTCTTGTGTTTTTGTTTTTGTGAGTTCGTATTCTGTTTTCTAAGTATATTTCTAATTTAGTTTTGTAAAATTTTGTGATAATGTTAATGTATTTTTATGTCCAATTTCTATATTAAATGGTTTGACTATGTGTTGGAGTTTTTCGGATAATCCACTGACATACGGTATTGAGATATATTTGGCATTTGTTTTGTCTTTATTATATTGTTGATTATTATAATATTTGTGGATACGTTTTTGAATTAGTGTGTTGATGAGTTTTATAGTGTATCATTTTGGATTAGTGTATCATTAACTTTTTGAATTGCCATGTTTCTGTATTCAGGATTCGACAATTTGATAGCTCTGTCTGCTAAACCTATGATAACTGATTTTTTTTTGGGATATGTGGTGTTTAGATGTATAGTTTAAGTATCGTCCTGACCAGGTAGATTTTGTATACCACTCAGTTTTTAATGTATGTATTTATTTTGTTGTGTATAGTTAAATCTAGAAAGTTTAAAGAGTTGTTGTTTTAAGTCTCGATGGTAAATTATAATTTAGGGTAGTAAGCGTTGAACGTGTCTAATATATTGTTGGTTTCTGCTTTTTGTACGAGTAAAATACAGTTAACGACGTATCTAAATTAAAAAATAGGTTTTATATTTAATTTTTGTATTTGTATTTAATCTTAGTCTTTCATGACAAGTTGGGCAATGATGCTAGATATTGGTGCTCTCATTGCTAAACATTCAATTTGTTTATAGTATTATGAAATGTGAAATATGTAGAAGTGAGTGTATAAGACAATCCTATTAAAAATTCATTACGAGGCATGTATGTAAATTTTTCTATTTCAGGCCGTAGTGGTATGTTTGTGTGTAAGTTGGTGATATTTAATGATATAAGAATCTTTAGTGTGGTGTTGGATTTTTCCTGCTACATTTTTTAGTATGTTCGTAAAGAATTTTGAAGTTAGTTGGTATGGGGATTGTATGCATGATACTATTGGCCGTAAGGGCGTGTTTGTCTTGTGTAATTTTGGTAATCCATAGATGGATGGTGGGTGTGTGTTGTATACTCTTAAGTGATTTTGCGATATTTGTTGAGATGCATTTTTTTCCCAGTTAGTGATTAGTTTATTGTTCTTACTTTGGTATGTATTTGTTGGGTCGTTCAGTATATTTTCGTATGTGTTTGTGTCACTTATTAGTGTGTGCATTTTATTTTGGTGTTCAATGACTGTTTTGTTAGTTTTATCTGGGCCTAGATCGGTATTCTTTTATGAATTTTTTAGTGTTATGTATTTTTTTGTTGAGTTTTTTATCATTTGGATCTGTTTTGGCATTTTTATATTTGTTTTTGAAGTTAGTAATTGTTTTCACTACTTTTGCTCTGATGTTATTTTTAGCTTCTCTTGGGATTTGGTCTGCAGTAACTTCCTTTTGTAAAGTACCAATATAAAGGAACTAGTCACTGGGCTATATACTGCTTGGCTTTTAAATTATCTATACAAGATTTACTTAACAGATTATAAATAGAGAAAAACAAATTGCAGATATGTTACATTTTTGATCGTCCATTTTAACAATGTTGCCCATCCTGTATCAATTTGCAAAATAGGCTAGTTTCAATTCATTAGGTATTTTATTTTATCACGGAGTTTAAAAATGCATTTCTTTTATATAATGCGGTGGAGTAATAACAATTAAATAGACTGATAGAAAAGTTTCAAATCAATTTAATGGTAGTCCAAAATATATCTATCTATTTAAATTATGGAGATAATATAGTGTGAAGGAAGCAAATCAGGAAAACATTTGGAAAATATCCAGTTTATTGCCTTATTCTGGAACGCATTGTTACAGTAGCATAAATTCAAATCGATTTCATCAATTTAGAGTAGAGTTAAAGAGGTAATTTCAGTTGCTATAAATCATTCATTAATATTATGATTTCACATCCATTTGCAATGTGCTACAAAGTAATAAGAATAATAACAGGGCTGCGTAATCATTTGAAAGAAATTTTGTTGAATGAAAACGTTAAATTTCCCACTGAACATTTTTATTGTCTATAAATAGACATGTTTCAGTAATTGGATTTATCAATTTTGACACGAGCACACTTTATTGCATTCAAACTTTCGTTAAAAAATTAAATATGTATACCATAGACTTTATATTAAAATGAACTGCTTTCGTTTGTTGCTAAATATGTTCACATATTTTCTAATAAATTTAATTTAAAAACTTTTGTTGTGTTTGTAGTGACATATTTCAAAATTTTAATTAAAACTTGCCCAGTTGGGCCGCAACGTTCGTATTTTATCAAATATTTCAAACTAACCCGTATATGTATACATATACAGAGCAGCCCACCGTCAACATCAAATAGAAATTCTTACAACAAATTTTTCATCAAATAACACTTGAAAAGTAACTGGTCTATTGATCTATGTGACAGTGGAACAAAACTGTCAAAATAATAAATTAGAATAGATTAGATTTGAGAAGAGTTGAACATTATTTGTCCTTATCCACCGTAATCTTTTCAGATCTATTATGGAACTCCGTTATTAAGCGTATGTCATCTAACTTCTCGTCATCTTCTTCTTCTTCACAGAACCTGTACAATGTTGCTTCTTCTGCTAGACTGATGTCACTTCTTAGGTGACAATGTTCGTTTAAAAGACCTACTGTTATCCTGTCGATTTTAATTCAGCTGGTCTTTCGTTAGAATCTTTTTGCGTTGTTTGATGGATGCCTTGCACACTACCTTAGCAACTCCTCAGAAGTGTTTAGGGCCTGTCATGATTTTATCTGGTCCTTCTCGGACTAGTTCGTCGACCTTTTTATTTCCCTGATAGCCACTGCGCTATAATAGGTTATCATGAGTCTTATCACTCTTGTGTATTGCCATATGCTTATTTTGGGGCTTATACCCCAGTTTTTCCCACATATTCTTTTATAGATTACGAGAGCTAGTGTAGCTTTGTATACGAGTTTTTGGAGATGTTGATTCCACGTCAGCCTTTGGTCAAATATGACTCCGAGGTGTTTGGTTCTGTGACAAATGGAATATCCATTTTGTTTAGTACTAGTGATTTTAGTCCTGTAGGTGGCATTAAAACAGCTTTACTCTTTTGGAGCAGAACTGGCTTCGGGGAATTATATGACTTGAATTTGTTGATAGTCTAACTAATCCTGTGTGGTCTTGTGATCTCGGCCTTTTGGAGTTGGTTTGATCCCCTTCTGACTGTAACTCTCTTGATCTCCTGAATCTAGACCTCTTAAAATAGTTGACGCCGAAGAGTGCACCTGAGTTAGTATCTCTAGACTCTCCTCTATTGCCGTAGTATAGGAATTATCCTCTGTTTTAAGGAATCCGACTTAACCATAACTATTGACTATAACTTTGGTTATAACTCTGTGGATTCTAGCGTTTGTGTGGCTTTCGCACCTCGCTTTTCAGTCTCTCTATGTGTTTATTCCACCAGACTGTCTTTGATATCTAAGAAAATATCTATTGCGATTTCTTTGTCATCTATTAAAATCAGCCTGTTTAGATTGTCCAGGTCAGTTGACTTTTCTATCTGGTATGCATTGTGATTGGGCTGGAGCGGATTTATTTATATTATCTCGTTCCTCATATATCTACATACTTTGTTAAGGTATACTGCTTCCTAAGTATAGATGGCTTTACCCACCATGACTACGAGAAAGTTTAACCCTTTTACAATTTTCATTAAAGATTTTAATCGAAAATTTCTATTTCTTGCTAATAAATCCTAAAAAGCACGAAACGGTCCAAGAATGACGTTATCTTTAGGAAGCAAAATCAAAGTTAAGAGTATTGAAAATTATTTTTTGTCTCAGCTATTTTTATTTTGATATATTACGATGCCTGTGGCTGTATTTGCCAAAGAAGTAGTTGTTTTCAAGAGGAAAACAGTCGCTTTTTCCTTTAGTTTTATTCTTACCCCATGTTTCGTATTTACCGATTTTAGTTAGCTGTTTAAATGGTCACAAAACATTTAATTACCATTTACTGTAGGCAATTCTGTATGTTTACAGTAGTTACATCTATCTATTTAAATTATGGAGACAATGGATTATAGTATGAAGGAAGCAAATCAGGAAAACATTTGGAAAATATTTAGTTTATTGTTTCATTCTGGAGCGTATTGTCACAGTAGCATAAATTCAAATCGATTTCATCAATTTAGAGTTGAATTAAAGAGGTAATTTCAGTTGCTATAATTCATTTATTAATATTATGATTTCACATCCATTTGCAATGTGCTACAAAGTAATAAGAATAATAACAGGGGTGCGTAATCAATTGAAAAACATTTCCTTGAATGAAATCGTTAAACTTCCCACTGAACATTTTTATTGTCTATAAATAGACATGTTTCAGTAATTGGATTTATCAATTTTGACACGAGCACACTCTATTGCATTCGAACTTTTGTTAAAAAATTAAATATGTATACCATAGACTTTATATTAAAATGAACTGCTTTCGTTTTTCGCTAAATATGTTCACATATTTTCTAATAAATTTAATTTAAAAACTTTTGTTGTGTTTGTAGTGACATATTTCAAAATTTTAATTAAAACTTGCCCAGTTGGGCCGCAACGTTCGTATTTTATCAAATATTTCAAACTAACCCGTATATGTATACATATACAGAGCGGCCCACCGTCAACATCAAATAGAAGTTCTTGCAAAAAAATTTTCCTCAAATAACATTTGAAAAGTATCTGATCTATTGCTCTGTGACAGTGGAACAAAATTGAAAATAAGGAATTGGATTAGGTTTGAGAAGAGTTGAACATTATTTGTCCTTATCCACCGTAATCTTTTCAAATCTATTATGGAATTTTGTTATTTAGAGTATGTCGTCTTCTTCTTCACAGAACCTGTACAATGTTGCTTCTTCTACTGGATCGATGTCACTTCTTAGGTCCGGTTAAAAGACCTAACGGTATGTCTATTTTGATCCAGCTGGTCTTTCGTGAGAATCTTTTTGCCTTAATTGTTTGATGGATCCTTGCACAATGCCTTAGTAACTCCGCAGAAGTGTTCGGGGCCTGTCATAGCCTTATCTGGGCTTTCTCGGACTAGTTAGTCGACCTTTTCATTTCCCTGATATCTTTCGCGGTCTGGTACCCACGCTAACGTCACTTTGTTTAGACTATTTAGCTTTCTCAGGACTTCTAGGTAGTCTTTCACCAGTCGTTATTTAGTTTCTGGTGAAAGAATTGCCTTTAGAGCTGCTTCCCTATTAGAGTAGTTGGCAATAGTTTTGCCTGATATTTACTGATTTATTATTTCTCTTGAACAGTGTTGTATGGCTTCTAGTTTGGTCTGGAGCAGTGTTGCATTATTCTCCTAGACTGAGTGAAATTGCTGTTTTCGACTTGGGTCAAATGCTTCCAGCACCGAATCCTTCTTTGGTGCATTTCTTTCAAATTTATTTGAGGTTATGGCCATATCAGTAAACATTTCTAGATTCTTATCCTTTTTTACTTGATGGTATACCCTTATATGGCCAACGCTCTGTAGTTGGCTTATTGGGTTTTGTCCTTGTATTAGCTTGTGAATGATGGACCTGATTTCTCCTTGTATTAAGATGTGCTGTGGCGTGAGGTTTAATAGTATCTTCATTGCTGCAGTTGGCGTAATACACTTGGCCCCAATGACACTCAGACCGGTGAGCCGCCGAATGCCGGTGAGTTGGCCTATTGCCTGCCAACATTTGTCTGCGCCGGTTTGGTTACCCACGCCACTGCACTATATGTTATCATGGGTATTATTACACTTGTGTTTCGCCATATAGTCATTTTGGGGCTTAGACCTCAGTTTTTCCCACATATTTTTCTACAACTTACGAGAGCTATGGTAGCTTTGTAGGCGAGTTTTTTGAGATGTTGATTCCACGTCAGCCTTTGGTCGAATATGAGTCCAAGGTGTTTGGCTTCTGTGGCAAATGGAATAACCATGTTGTTTAGTACTATTGGTTTTAGTGCTGTAAGTGGCATTAAAACAGCTTTAATCTTCTGGAGCAGAACTGGATATGTTCCCTCCGGCCCCGGGGATTTGTATAACTTGAATTTGTTGATAGCCCAACTAATCCTGTGTGGTTTTGTGATCTTAAAGGCCAGCTTTCAGTCTGTTGGAGTTAGTCTGATACCCTTCTGACTGTAGCTCTCTTGATCTCCTGTTAAGATAGTTGAGGCCGGAAAGTACACCTGAGTTAGTATCTCTAGACTTTCCTCTAGTGTTGTAGTGTAGGCATCATCCTCTTTTTTTGAGGAATACGACTTGACTAGATGTACTATCTTTGGCTACAACTCTGTGGATTTTAGCACTTGCAGTGTTCTCTGAGACCTCTTCGCAGAACTTTTTTCATGAGTTTCTTTTGGTATTGCGTACCTCTTTGTTATACTTTGTGAGCCTGTTTTTATAAGCAGTCCAGTCTTGTGTTGAATAGCCTTCGCACCTCGCCTCTAAGGCTATCTAGGTGTTTATTCCACTAGACTGTCTTCGATATCTAAAAAAGTAGATATTGCGATCTATTGACTTTGTAAGCAGCCTGTTTAGATTGTCCAGATTAGTTGACTTTCCTGGCTGGTATACATTTTGAAGCGAATTATTTATAATCTGTCGTCCCTGATGTCTTACCTACTTTGGTAAGGTATACTGCTTCCTAAGCGTAGATAGCGTTACCTGCCATGACTAGCGATAAAGTTTAACCCTCCTGCAGGTTCAATTTGAGATTGGAATCGAGAATGTTTATTTCTTGCTAATAAGTCTTAATAAGGACGAAACCGGTTCAAGAATAACGTTTTTAGGCAGAAAAAAGTGTTAAAAATTATTTTCTATATCTTTATTTCGATATAATGCAATACCTGTTGCAGTATTAGCCAAATGAGTAGTTTTCAGGACGAAAACGGTCGCTTTTTCTTTTATTTTTATTCTTGTCCCATTTTTCATATTTACCGATTTTAGTGTTTAAACGGTCACCTAACATTTAATTACCATTTACTGTGGGCCATTCTGTATGTTTACAGTAGTTTTGAGAAGAATTTAATTAAAAAATTTTACCGGTTTAAGTATGACAGCTCAAACTGGAGTACTCGCGTTCGCGTTTTTTATTATTACATTGTAGCGCTAAATTGGTCATAGTTTTTGTACTCGTGAATATCAACAGGGAACCAAAATTAAAAGTATTGGAATTGTACACAGAACGAATTTTATTTATTAGGAAAGTTATATTTAACACCGGTTTATTCGTAGCTATAATTTTGTCAATAATTGTAATACACTTGGATTTTAATAAAAAAATTATATTGAATCTTCTCTTGATGCACAATTACAATTTTAAAATGTAAATACGCATTTTATGGTTATTTTAATAAAATTGAGTCGCATATATGTGTTGTTTCTGGTGATTATTTATATTTTGTCATGTCAGTTCCCTTTAGTATCAGCCTAAGAGAACATTGTTCAGACATTTGTGATGGAATAAAACGTTTATATTGACTTTACGAGTTTACGCGTTCAAATATTAACATGTGCTATAAAAAATGAAGTATATTTCGTGTATTGTTTACGACGAACCGTAAACGTTAGAGGATGATGATTTTTTTTTCTTAATATATGGTCTGTTTTCAAAAACGGGTTTTAAGGCAGGACGATTATTCTGTTGTTAAACTGCCTTATAAAAAAATGTATGTTCGAAGAACCTTCTTGTTTGACGTATAAAATCATTATCCCAACATTTTCATTCATTATATTCAATTGAAGATTATAGAGCATATACCGTAAAGTGGGGTGGCTTTGGCCAATTTCTGAAATTTGTTTCTTTGCTATATATAAAAAATAGACTCAAAATTTTCCAATATCCAGTTATATATGACTTATACATAGTGCAGGGCATAGTGGCGCATTCATTTGCAAAATTGTTTTAATTTTTTTTTTTAAATGTCCGGAAGGCTTTCCTGATTATTAAAGTGTAAGATGACACTCGATATCTGTTGATGTTATTGTTTAAACAACGAAAAATTAATTAAGCCAGAAAAAATGCATTTTTTGCAATGAATTAATTTTTTTTATATTCTTCAGGATATTTCGAATAAAAAAGTCCTTACGCCCATCATCGTATCTTTAACCCTTTAATTGTCATGAATGCTATAATTTTAAATTTTTTACCGAATATTCAAACTATAATAAACAAAATAACCTTAATAAATTTTCAAAATTTTGTTTGTTATGTTTTTTTTACGTTATAATATGCTTCCTACGCACGTGTACTTTTAGAGAGAAGTACTTCTATCTCACTTCCAACTCAATGTATAAGATGGGTAAGAGAAAGCCCGATGACGCGCTGAATCAATTTTTTGCTGATTTTCAGAAGTAATAAGTTTAAAAAAATTATTATTAACATTTTTCATAACACTTTGTTATATTTGCCGATTAATAGTTTTTAGATACTTTTGATAACTTTT
This sequence comes from Psylliodes chrysocephalus, assembly GCA_927349885.1. Classification (NCBI taxonomy): domain Eukaryota; kingdom Metazoa; phylum Arthropoda; class Insecta; order Coleoptera; family Chrysomelidae; genus Psylliodes; species Psylliodes chrysocephalus. The sequence continues at coordinate 12,864,309 of OV651826.1, read as the reverse complement.
TATTTATTAAAGTTAACAGAAATATTTATTTTTAACATTTATTTTTATTCATGAAAAAATTATTGTCAGATTCTGCCTGAGAAGTAAAATCTTCTCCAACCTTTTTTTTTCAATACGATAAAAAGGCCAAATGCACTTGTCGTTTAATTGTCGTGATCTTTAGATTTCTCTGATTTTGGTTGTTTTCTGTGATAACCAAATAAAGTAACTGTATTTTACAAAACCGCCATTACCATGCAACTGTAAAAAAAATGGTGCAACGAAAGCTTGTTCGTGTCAAAAACTAAACATGACGTATGTGGCATTATGCGGATGTTTAATTGAATGTTGCCAAAATCAATTTCATGTAAAAACTAGTTAGGTGTACAAACTAAAATTTTATGCAAAAATTTTCTTAATAAATAAATATTACTATTAAATAATCATAGTGGAAAAGAATTAACAACCAAAGAAAAAATTGAATACATATATATTGCGTACTCTGTTTTAAAATAAAAACTAGGTGAGTCAACTATGCTCATCGAAACAGGTAGAAATTTCCCTTGAATTACGGCAGGTATGTTTGTCTTCTTTTATCTTATTGAAAAAAAAGTGAGAAAAATTTATTTCTTAGACAGCTCTTGGCAATGATTTTTTTTTGTGGATGGAACATTTCTATTAACTTCAATGAATAAAATAGTTATCGAAAGTATCTAAAAAAGTAAAAAAAATCACATGATACAAAAATATTAATCGGCAAATATAACAAAGTGTTATGAAAAATGTTAATAATAATTTTTTTAAACTTATTACCGCTGAAAAACAGCAAAAAATTGATTTAGCGCGTCATCGGGCTTTCTCTTACCCATCTTATACATTGAGTTGGAAGTGAGATAGAAGTACTTCTCTCTAAAAGTACATGCGCGTAGGAAGCATATTGTTATAATTTTGAAAATTTATTTAGGTTATTTTGTTTATTATAGTTTGAATATTCGGTAAATTTAAAATTATAGCATTTTAAATTTTAAGGTATATTATCCAATTCAAGAAAATTAGAATTTTCGTCAATTTCGGATTTTAAAACATTCATAACAATTAAAGGGTTAAAGACTAAAGATGGGCGTAAAGACTTTTTTTATTCGAAATATCCTAAAAAATATAAAAAAAATTAATTCATTGCAAAAAATGCATTTTTCTGGCTTAATTAATTTTTCGTTGTTTAAACAATAACATCAACAGATATCGAGTGTCATCTTACACTTTTACAATCAGGAAAGCCTTCCGGACATTTGACAATTTTGCAAACGAATGCGCCAGTTTGCTCTGGTCTAACATACTATAAAAAACTCTAAACTATGGATATGAAAAAGTAGTGTCCGACCAAAGATTCGGTTTTGGTTACTGTTTCGGCCAATTTCGGATTAAAAATAAGAGTTTTGGCGAAAAACTGACCAGTTATTATTCAGCTCAATAAAGGTAACTTTCTTATATACTCCAAGTTTGCAACTTTACTGGGTTAGTTGTTGGGAGTCAAAAGTAAGGAATACAGAATTAATATTTTCATATATATCTCTACCACTCTTAAGTAACACATACTGAAATAAGGTGCATTTTTATGTATTATCATGGTTAGAACATGACTTTTTCACTTATTTATTCTATTAAATACTAGATACTTTTTATAAGTAATAAAGGGAGTGATAAAGCTACATAAACAATTATTAAATTCAAAAACGCATTTATTGGAAAACTTACTACAACTAAAATATATTGAGACGAAAACAATTTTGATCGTATTATCATAGCTCTCTTCCTAACTTAATCCCGTTCTAAGTCTCCTTGAATGCCCAAAATAATTCTCTGATTTGAATGAATGTCTCAGAAGACATAATCTAATTAGAAAGCAGATAATCACGGTACAGGTGACAATTTACTCTTACTTTTACATACAGGGTGATATTGCTCGTAGGATGATTCCCCACCCAAAAATAAGGCAAATAGTTCCGATCAACAGGACTCCGCAGATATTTTGTTTCAAACATACAAGGTGTTACAATGTTTAATTGTTAATTGCTTTTTAATAGTCATAGTAGCAAATAAAGGTTATTATTATAAACTGTTTACTATTTATTGTTTTATGGGACTCTTTTTTCAGGAAGTGGAAAGAGTAACATACAATCAAATACAAAAATTTCATTACCAATTTATTCGTTTTAAACTTGATGGGGGTTTTGGGTATTAATATCGTGGATGTTAAAAAACGCTCGAATAGATTGATTTTAGTTTCAAGGAGGGGATCTTTTTATCATATTAACTGTCTTACGTCATTTCACTACACTCCGTTACTCTAACCAATGCAAGTGATATAGGGAAAAGATAATTTTAAAGAGAATATATAGTCATTTAAATATATAAGTGAAAAAGTCAGTGGCGTACATTTCTTTTATTTAAAATTAATAAAGCGCTGGTTCGCACACGCTCTCTTATTAAATCTGTTTTTTTTTTATTTCCTAAAATATGTACTTTTTAGGTACATTTCATAACGACTTTTTTTTCAAATCGTTACAACCGTTTGCGAAACATTTTTAAAAAACAAAAAAATAAAAATTGTAAAGCGTTTGGGATAGGAACAATTTATCTTAATTTTGGGTTGGGAATCATCCCAAGAACAATGGCACATGTTTTTTGAAGTACCCTGTATAATTTAATTATTGTAGATTTAGTAGGTTTAATTTATTTAAATTAAAACCTCACTAAAAACGTATATTTTCTGCGGTAGTATTGGTGCAATAACTATAGGCACGTATGATCATATTTCAAGTATTTTGTGATACGCAAATTACAATAACTTTTGTTTTATTTAGAACTAGACTATTTTAAATGCTGCTGAAAGATCAGTCAAGTTTTGATGGCGGGTGAAGCTTAATGATTTAAAAATAGTTAACAGCCAGTTAACAGTTTTTAAAAAATCAGTTTCTTTTATGTATTAAATTATAAATTAGGTGGAAATCTAAAAATGTATGAAAACAATCTGTTATATTTTTGTATTGAATAATATTTATGTAGTTCTCTCACACCCTGTATTATTATTATTATTATTAATAAATACTATCTACTATTTATTATAACAAATAAGTTGTCTGAAGTAATGTCCTAATTATGGTAATGTATGAAAATGCACCTTACTTCATTAACTTACATTCTTAATTTTTGAACACTCTGTATAATTTATTTAGCAAAGTGCAAATAATTATAAACTAAATATATATGTGTAACTCTTGACATATTTTTCATAGAAAAAACATGAATAACTTAAGAGTGGTAGAGATATTAAAATATTAGTCCTGCACTCCTTATACTTTTGACTTTTGACCCTGTAGAGCTGCAAACTTGGGGTCCATAAGAAAGATGCTTTTAATGACCTGAAAAATAACATACTAAAATTTTATTGAAGATGTTTCACATTTTAATAAGATATTACAAAACTAAGAAAGGAGCCGAAATTAGGTTTCGGTTTCTGTTTCGGTTATAAAACCTTGGTTCGGTCGGACACTATGAAAAATAATTGGTTCCTTATATTTTTGTAGGTCACCTGAGAATGTCCTTTGCCTGTACAAGCGAAACTAAGGCCATCTATGATAGGGGTTCAAAGAAGACGTTCGTAGGCCTCTCTAGCAGAGAAAGAATACAACCCATTTGTCTACGATTGGCAAACTGCCAAACACATTGTAGATGATGACAAAATTAGATGGGCAATATCTAGCTTTCCCTCATTTAAATCGCTAGGACCTGACGGCATGTTTTTAGCCTTGCCTCAGTGGGGTATGGAAGAACTCACACCGCACCTGGTAGGTATAGCTCCCAAAAATGGTAGTCTTTATACCCAAACAGGGAAGGATGGATTACACTGTTCCACAAACATACCGACCAATTATCCTGACATCGTTTTCCATGAAGACATTAGCGAAAGGAACATAAGGGACGTGGTGATTACAACCCCACTACAGGCAGATCTACTGATTCAGTCCTTCTCCTAGTTGCTGGTCAGATAGCGAGATCACTGGACAATGAAGAGTCCGCCTCGGGTGCTTTTAATAAGACGACCTTTCCTAAGATATTACACTCACTAAATAACAGGAACGTTCAACAGGTGGTTAGTGGGTGGATACACAACATGCTCTCAAAGCGAGCAGTAAACATAAGTGTAGATAATGCAAATATAAGAGGCTTGGTTGCGAGGGGATATCCACAGGGAGGGGTGCTATCACCTCTACTGTGGAACATGGTCCTCGACACCCTCATCAGCCGACTCAATAATGACAGTCACTACACAATAGCGTATGCAGTTTATCTTGTTATTCTGCAAACATGGAATTTTGAGAACATACTCTGCGAAAGCAAGTAGCTCTCAAAGTTATAGAAGAGTGGTACAAGGACCGTTAACTGTCTATTAATCCCAAGAAAACAGAAATGGTCCCCTAAATATAAAGCTAAACTTTCTAACAGAGGTGAAGTACCTAGGTCTCACCTCACAACAAGTTAACATGGAACTCACACTTAGAAAACAGAGCCAAAAGAGCATACATTGCTTATGAACAATGCCAACGAACCGTGGGGCTCACCTAGAGTTTCTCCCCCAGAGTCGTCGAATGGACTTACACGGCCATCATAAGACCTATGCTAATATACGGTGCGGTTGTCTGGGTAACCCAAAAATTGATTACTATCCGTTAACTAGAACAGATTCAAAGAACAGCGTGTCTCAACATAAGAGGAGCCATGAAAATAACACCGATCAGTGCCATGGGAGTCAGTCAGTCTCACTCCCCTTGATATTTACATCAATAAGGTTGCTCTGATGACAATGGCAGGAAGCGCTCGATACGCTGCCACTGCTCCGTCTCACCAAGATATATCTTCTATAAGCCATATAAGTTATAACAGAATACATAGAAGAACCGAAAGTGGCAGGTACGATTTATATCTACACCGACGGTTATAAAACAAAACAAGGCTCATTATGTTTAATATACTCTGGATCCTTAAACCTAAACATAAAATGGGCCGTAAGTAGTAGTGCTAGTCTAGTTCAAACCGAGGAATTCTCATAGTAGCAAAAGAAATCACCAGAAATAATATCACTGAAAGAAACATGCTCATCTATACAGATAGCAAATAGCACTATTGACCCTGAACAGACCACGAAATTATTCAGGGTTAGTACTAGAATGTCACGAAGCTTTGACCGAAGTATCCATCAACAATGTGGTCAACTTAAGATGGATCCAAGGTTATGCCACATCAAAAGGTAACCGTCTTGCTGAGTTACTTGCCAAGAAGGCAGCCAACCAAATACTTTCTGAACCTGGCTCCTCTATTGGACTGATAACATCGATAGCGACAAACCTTATTAAAGAACATGCAGGGAAAGATGGGATGAAACAAGAAGCTGCAGACTTGCCAGGAAGCTTTTAAGTTATTTTAATAACACTACAGCAAACAAATACTTGACCATAACTAGACAGAATCTGCGCCTGATCACAGGCATTCTGACTAGGCATTGCCAACTACGGAAGCATCTCCATACCATGGGACTTCGTACTCTGCAGTACCTATGGGCCTAGTGAGGCTTAAGTGCCGTGGGTTAACCCACCCTCCACACGTTACAGATACAGATATTCCTTGCTGCTAGAGGGAGGCCAAAGTCGTCCATGTGCTTTCGTATGTTTTCATGGATGACTTTGGCCACAGGTGATTCACGTTGTTGTGGCACTTTTTTTATTGTTATTATTGATTAATAAATCTATTTACCTATATACATTTTTTGTAGTGTTTATTGTGTATGATATTCCATTTAAAGTGAACTTCAACTTATAATATTTATTACTCAATCTTAACTAGTTCATGTAGCAAGGGCGGCTCCTTGACGAATTTTCGGGGGGGGGGGGGAGGGGCATTGTTTCCCTTTTTAGCATATTTTTTGAAAAAAAAAAGGTTCATTAATCGTAAGGATTTTCATTTCGAGGGAGGGCATGGCCCCCATAGCCCCCCGTGGAACCTTCCTTGCACTGTAGCGAATAATCTGAATGGGAAGTTTTAGGGTAAGATAATTTTTATGTTAGTTGTTGTAAAAATTGCGAGGAAGAGGATTTTTGGACCTTTACTACATCCTTATTATGCAGCTTGTTATAAAAATGTTTTTTATTTTTTTCACAGTCATATACGAAAGGTTGTTTCCAAATAGCGCAATCATCATAAAATTTAAAGTTACTTTTTACTTGCATGGCCCAGTTAAATTTATCCTAATAGTTTAACATGCGTTTCTGCTGGAAGAAACAAGTTTTTGGTAATGCATAGATAAAATCTTGTGTAACCAGTTAAGAGTCATTTTAAAAATATAAAGAAGTTTAACTCGACCTCTGTCAAGTCTAATTACGTAATCTGGTGTATAGATAATATATAATAATTCTTTCCATAATTCACCTCATTACGATTGAATTTCAACCCCTGAGCCAATCGAACGATTTGTGTAGGGGAAAGGACGGATGTTATTATTACTATTATTATTTGCCGTGGTGCTCCGGGGCAACTGTAGGTGTTATTTGACTTATACATAAGGAAAACCCGTAAAACTCCACCCATCATCATCGAATTATATTGAATGGCACGAATAGCATTCTCTTTCAAAAGTTGATTTCGACACGCTCAAGTATGTCACCATATCATTGTGCTTATAACCAAAGACTCAAATAATTTAATTCTTGTGGGTACCAAGTATCCACTTCGGATTTTATTATTATTGGAATGATGGCTTCAATTGCTTGCTTAGCTTTATCACTAGTTACATTTGTAATATCACAAAATAAAGTAAATACGAGTATACCTATTTGTTGGTTAAGCTACAGTTTTACTGTCTCTGTGGAAATTAGAATTCAAATATTTATAACCACTTTTTAGAAAATAACATTATTTTTGTTTCATCAACGTTAATTGTTAAATAATTTTAAATGTTTTCTTCTGATAATTTTTATTTTCTGCCAACATCTACCTCTGAATCTGCGAGTATAACAATGTAACAAATATATCCCATTTCTTTTCCATTGATATAATTGATAGGTGGTTTTTAAAAGAGACGCAATTCAAATGAATTAACAGACATTATGTTCACGTTTTGCCTATAATAACTGTAGATATTGATAATATTTTATATAAATATATCTCAAAAATGGTTAAAGAATAATGTAGGTCGAATAAGAATTGGGATATTCGAAATCATAAAAATATAGATGAAGTGCCATAAAGCGAAAATGGGATAAATCAAACGTTAAGTGGTCTGGCATAAAGAGGTGTGTAAGAAAAATAGAGGACATAGGATGAGGGAAACCGCTACGATTAAATCCACTATTACCCTTTTTATGAATATCAATCCTCTTTTATCTTGAAATACAAATCCAAAATGACGTCATAAATCCTACTTTCCTTCATCACCCGGGTGTCTAGAAATATCCTACAGGATTCAGCCGTTGAGAAATGCCAAAATAAGATCTAAATACTAAACAATTTTGCATCAAAATTTATTTCTTTTGAATATACTCGTATATGTATATTGTTTTCCTTACACGATACGTTCCCTTTCCGTCTATCGTTAAGGATTAATCTTCTTTAGGATTATCGGCTTTAAACTTCTATTGATTTTAAAGAGTTAACTATTTTTACTAATTTATTTATATAGTTTGGGAGATAGAGCAATCTGACAAATTTAAAATAAATAAACTAATGTATATTGTTTGTGGTAAATCGACCTTTAATATGTTTAAATGTTCAATTGTTTCATATGTTATTGATTTATATGACACAGTCAATTTAGTTAAATAAAGCCTTATATTTTCGGGTTAAATCTCAATTCCACTACATTGTTCATAAAGGACCCACGCCCAGTTCTTGATTTTGCATTTTGGTTGAATTTGATGAAATTGTCGGAGACCATACAGTTCCTTCTGCTGATCAATAATTTTTGACCAATTTAATCAAAAATTACTTAGTTTTTGTTTTAAGGCACTGTAAGTTAATAAGAAGATGTTATCCTTACTTATCATTTTCTTTATATTAAAAAATACAATACGTATTGCAAATAATAATTAAATAAGTCGCTTTAATATTTGTTATAATTTTTTTAAGTATATTTACTTCATCTTAAGTTTTATTTTACATTTTCTATGGCATTTTATTTTCCCAATACCTTTCTATAGAAGCCATAGAAGTCCTCCTTCTTTTTAGAGTGGTATGCCCTGATTACAATAGTAACCTAAGTGTTGGCACGTGGGACCAGTCTGGTAGGTTGTGTTCCCAAATAATTCGTCAATTTTGTTATTGCCAACCTTACATATGGACAAGTCTGTAATATAAGGTGATGATTTAGGGACACTACGAAAACCTAAATCACGATACTTTATGTATGTATGGACAATGGCTATACCTTATAGATAATGGGGCCGAGTCCAGAACATTCTGTAGTTCAGCGGTACCAGTAAGTGGGGTAAATGGGGTTAATGAGGTAAATGAGTCTGATAGGACTTTGCCTACTTTGACTGTAATGGTTTTGTCAGTGGTGTATGAATTTGGAGATATTGAGGAGATCTATGTTCATGAGATTTTGGTTAGTCCAGCATGTCAGACTTGGTGTCAAAGGCCTTTTGAACATAGGGAAGAACGGCGGAATAGATTTGGAGAGAGTTTACTGCAGTGACCGCAGTAGTATGACGTTAGGAGAGTGCGTCCTGAATGGAGTGTTGAGGTCTGAAACCATGTTGGGATTGAGGAATTATGTTTCGCTACCCACAAAAGTACCAGATTCTTTCCTTGAGTAGAAGTTCAACGAGTTTAGCTAGTACAAATATAAGAGCTATAGGACGGTATGAGTCTAAGAATGGAGTCTTTGCCTATTTTGGAAATCAAAATGGTATTTTTGGATTTCCAGGTAAGTGAAAAGTAGGAAAAGGAAAGGCAGGCATTCAGGATTAGGGTAATTATGGAAAACTTGTTTTCAGGAAGATATTTTATCTTTCTTTTGTATATGGAATCGGGCCCAGTGGCCGTTTTTGCCTCCTTGGCAGGCGTAATGGATGTCTTGAAGGGAGAATAGGGCGGTTACTGGATTTTCAACATTCCAAGGTTAAACTGGAGTGGCAAGTGTCTGATAGACATTGAGTTAGGTCTCGTGTCGGGAACTGTCGTCAAAATAGGGGTTGTCAAGCGTTCTGGAAATGACTTTAAGATGTGTCTATGGCTTTCTCGTCAATAGTTATGTGTATTTCACCGTCGTGTTCGATGTGGGAATGTGTATTAGATTTTTGACCGGTGATGATTCGGAATTTGTCCCAAAACTTGGAACCATGACACAATAGGTTCTTTCGTTCGCTATTGGTGAAGTGTACACCAGTGTAAATTACACCAGTTACACCACCTTATTTACCCTAATTTACATCCTTCTTATTCCTTATACACATCGTCGAGTGTAATTTACTCCTGTTAAATAGCTGGTGGAGAAAATATCCACCAGTGGACACCACATCGCCGATAGGAAGATATAGTGGATTTTACACCGGGCTAAACGAAAGGTTTAGTGTACGTTGGTGTAGTTCATTCCTACACCAATGGGACGAACGAAAGAACCTATTGTTGTTGTTTGTGTAAGTTTATTTGAAGCCTGATCAGGGTGTTAAGACAGTTCCATTCGGTTTTGATGACAGGGTGTTGGATACGGACATATTGTCTATACAATCGCCGTTTTTGAAGAATGAGATATATGATGAATTGGTGGAAGGATTCTTGTGATGTTTTAATGGAAGTAATTGGGACTGAATTTTCGACGGCACCGGTGATTGTGGCTTAGACTTACCAGAAAATCGATGCCCTGTGGGAAATTAAGCGGGCGGTACTCTGGGATGCTTGCAGACATATTTCTCTGAAATAGTGACCTATCTGCTTTTCTGAGATTTCGGAACGTGTTATATTGTATTTCTAGGTAAAGCGGGCTAAAAGTGAGATTTATGTAATGGTAAAGCATTTATCAGCAACAACTCCAGTACAGGAATCTGATCTATTTATTATAAAGAAAATGAGAAGTTAGGAAGATATATAGTCCTATTAACTTAAAAATGCCGTAAAACAACAACTAAATATTAAATCGATAACAGATTATTGATCAGCAGAAGTTGTTGCATGGTCTCTAACCAAAATGATTAGTGCGGGGGTCCTTAAACACTTAAAAGGTAATTTTTCAAAGTTACTAAATAGATAAGTATAAAATAAAAACATTACCCGCAATTGAAATAAAAAATAAGTTGCGGCTTTAATTTTCACATATCAACTAAAATGTTTTTTTTAGGTAAGAATACTTTATCCTGTTTTTACTGTAAACAACTCTTGACAATTATTACGAGCCGTTTAAATTCTGAACGACTACGAAAGCTTTAAATTCTGTAAGGCTACGGGCAATCAATCTTGACTCGATTTGTCTTTCGTTTGGTGATTTTTATTATCAGATGAGAATTTTAAACTGACACGAAAAAAGTGTGAAAGTGAAAGAGAAAAACATTTGTTGATAATCTTCTACCTTAATAAAGATGCAATTACTGTGTTCTGTGTTTAGATTAGAGTTCTTCCCGCTCCATTTTGAACAAAAAAAAGCATTCTGGTAAAAACAAAACATAAACACGGCTTTTACAAGCAAATTTTGATGAAATTGCCGACAAGTTCTTACTTCCGTTTAAATTAAAAATTCACTTAATTTTTAATTGAAATATTAGCTTAAACGAAGCAAATTAGATTCTCAAAATATTTCTTTTAAAGGTGGAATTTGCAATATACCTAACATTCTTGATGATGCAGATATTTTAAAATTAAATAGAAAATATAAAATAGGTACCCACATACACACAGATATTTTAAATATGTTCTGTCGGAAGTAGTTCAAAGGCGGAATTGTTACTTTAATAAAATTCGCTTGCATATAGAAATACATGTTTTTTTGCTTAAACAACGATCTATTTGAATATCAAAGTCACTGTTCCTGATTTATTACTCTAGATAACTACTTTGTTTTGCAATATTTGGATCTTGCTTTGTTCGAAATTCATTTTATTAAAACAGTCCATGAACTTTTGTTCATATTTTATATTTAATGACAGATTCTATATCTAAAAATATGCAAAGAAGATCATACAAACATAAAAATGCTCTGTTTTCATGATACGGGGTGTTTAATCTTTTCCGCCTTTAATAATTTATCTTCCATTTATCGTTAGGATTTTGAAATGAGTTTTGGTACACACAAAAATGTACCATGAAAGCCCGCATTTACATCTACAAAATTATTTTCTAAAGCACTTCGGGTCGGTGGTGTAGCGGTCTAACGCGCTTATATTCATTTATAGGCAAGTTTATGATTCAGAGACTGCTGGGCTTCGAATCCCAGACCAGACCATGTGGATTTTTAATTAAATTGCATGGTTCGGTTTAGGATTTGATGTGTGCCGTATTAATAGAAATTCAATTTCTGTTGATATGACATGCACATTATAAAATCGCCATGCGTTACCGTCTCGATGATGGTGGGTGAGGTTTTCCGGGTTTTCCTCACCTGTAAGTCAAATGGCACCATCAATCATCTTTAAGTCGCCCCGGAGCGCTACGGCAAATAATAATAATAGCCGTCCCTTTCCCCGACAAGCTCAGCTTTTGGGGTTAAAATTCACTCGTAAGGGAGAATATTATTATTATTATTATTATTACTTACATCAGTGGCGTTCGCGAAAAAGCTGGTTTTGCAAAACATTGGTGTCGCTTTTTTAAAGTCAGATTAATTTTGATTAAAAAGTGCCTTTAAGACTTTTTCGTTCTGACGCACCGTTTTTAGAAAACGGAGCATTTCCAGACACATGTTCATAAGAACTTTTTTTATATTTTTAGATGTAGTATTTGCCATTAAAATTTCTTTACAACATTCTGCAACACTCTGTAGATACGTTTAAAGAAATGTGTTTTCAAAATGATTTCAATTTACGTAGTTTTGACTTATTTCAAAAAAATTAAAAATGCTCGATTTTATTTTTTTTTTCAGATCCATTGTGGGAGTTTAAAAGGTAATTTAGAGGGTAATATTATTATTATTATTATTATTATTATTGTAAAAATCCAATATGGCCGCAATAAGAAACAACAAAGTTATGGCAGGTAACTCGAAAACAGAAGACAATCTGAAAAACTTTTCCATAAAAATATTCTTCATTAAAAAGTGACTTGATAACGTAACACTTTAAAATATGCCAAATTCACTGTTAAGCCGCTATTAAAAAAAAAAACAAAATAAAAAAACAGCATCAAATTATCTAAAACATTATCCATTTAATCGACCGGTGTGAAGTTAGCAGTTACTTTTAGCAGTAAAAATAACCGAAAACACCCGATCGGGGAAAAGTGGCGTCCAGCATACAACTATTTTAGTAATCTTGTCAATTTGTATTTTACACATTAATATGGATAAATAATTAATATGCGGTTGAAAATAACCCTTAAAATTGATAAAAATATTTATCCTACGAAGGAAATCAGATCCCAATTTAATTTTACATTTAAAAAATCATAAATACACTAACATATGCTATAGGTAAACATTTCTTTGGGTCCGTTTAACAGGGTAAAATTAACCCTTAAACTTTAAAATAAATAATTACCCTATGAAGACGATTAAATCCCAACTTGATTTTAATTTAAAAAAATCATAAATACACTCAACAAAGTACACTGTAAGCAAAAATCCCTTCCGAACCGTAAAACAGGGTGAAATTAACCCTTCAAATTCAAAATAAATAATAACCCAATGAAGACGATCAGATTCCAACTTGGTTTTACATTAAAAAGAAGCATAAATACACTCATCAAAGTACACTGTAAGCGAAAATCTCTTTCGACCCGTCAAACAGAATGAAATTAACCCTTAAACTTCAAAATAAATAATTACCCAATGAAGACAATCAGATCCCAACTTGTACAACAAGTACTTTTGTGATTGTATTTATGATTTTTTAAATTTAAAATCAAGTTGGGATTTAATCGTCTTCATAGGTTAATTATTTATTTTAAAGTTTAAGGGTTAATTTCACCCTGTTTGACGGGTTGGAAGGGATTTTCGCTTACAGTGTACTTTGATGAGTGTATTTAAGTTTTTTTTAATCTAAAACCAAGTTGGGATCGGATCGTCTTCATTAAGTAATTATTTATTTTGAAGTTAAAGGGTTAATTTTACCCTGTTTGACGGGTCTGAAGGGATTGTCTCTCATAGCGTATTTTAGTAAGTGTGTTTATGATTTTTAAAATGTAAAACCAAGTTGGGATCTGATCGTCTTCATATGATTATTATTTATTTTGAAGTTTAAGGGTTAAATTCACCCTGTTTAACGGGTCCTAAGGGATTTTAGTTTACAGGGTACTTTGGTGAGGGTATTTATGATTTTTTAAATGTAAAACCAAGTTGGAATCTAATCGTCTTCATTGGGTTATTATTTATTTTGAAGTTAAAGGGGTAATTTCACCCTGTTTAACAGGGCTGAAAGGATTTTAGTTCATAATGTACTTTAATGAATGTATTTATGATTTTTTGAATGCAAAAGCAAGTATGAATTTGATCGGCTTTATAGGATAATTATTGTTTGGGGTTTTTAAGGGTTAATTTCGCCCTCTTCGACGGGTTCAACGGGATTTGCGCCTACAGTATGTCATATTAAATTTATTTGTTTGATTGTAAAAGAAAGTTGGTCCGAAGAGATTTTCACTTCATGGGGTAAATACTTATTTTTTATTATAAGTATCACCCTTTTTGACGAGTCCGAAAGGATTTTTGCTTAAACTGTATGTTAGTAAGTCTACTATTGATTTTTTAAATATTAAACACTTCACAGGATAATTATTTTATGAATTTATTTATGAGGTAATTTTACCCTGTTCAACGAAGAAATGTTTACTTATAGCGTATGTTAGCGTATTTATGATTTTTTAAATGTGAAATTAAATTGAGATCTAATTTACTTCGTAGGATAAATATTTTTATCAATTTTAAGGGTTTTTTCAACCGTATATTAATTATTTGTCGATAATAATGTATAAAATACATATTGACAAGATTATTAAAATAGTTGTATGTCAGACGCCACTGTTTTCCTGATCGGGTGTTTTCGGTTATTTTTACTGCTAAAAGTTACTGCTAACTTCACACCGGTATTTAATCAACCGTCTATCTCCTATATTAAACGATATACCAACATAGAGACTCGAATTTGGGACACAGTGTATGTTTTAGTAATTAATTGCGATAAGTGTATTTCTCCAATTAAAATAATTAAAAAAATAAATTAGAATAAATACTTACATTGATATATTTAGGAAAACGGATAATAAGAATTCGTTGTAAATTGCCATGGAGATAAATCGGCTTTCATTGAACTCCGATGGGGCTTTTCTCACAACAATGCACAGTCTGATTCCCCAGACCAAAAAAAGGACTTCCACTGAAATAAAACAATAAAATTAATCTTCAACATCGACAAAGACATACGTTTACAGTCATTTTTCTTTATATATTACAAATATTTTTCGCAGGCAGTAATTGCTGTCAAGAATAATACTAACTATAGTTTATTCATCCATATAAACCGTATTAAAAAAGTTTCACATTTTTGTCTCCATTTTTAGAACAAGAGTGTTAGGAATTTTAAAAAATAAAAAATATGAAATACCCACTTTTATTATTAAAAAAGTTTTAGGATTCATTTGATCACCTTTGACATGTCTTGTTAAATTATCTTTCTCTACAGGTGCTATTCCTGTCTCTAAAATCCGGTAAAGTCATACCTGTTTTTAAGAAAAATTATCCTCTATTATTAGCATAGATCAATTACTATAACTACTTGCTTTTCAAAAGTGTTTGAGTATTGTTTTCTTCAAAGACTTCCGAGTTTTGCTGTGAGTCATATTACAACTTTCTCCTTTTACAAAAAACTATTTGATTTTATTGTATCAGGCGAATGCCCTGTAGGGACATTTTGTGATCTTAGCAAGGCATTTAACTGTGTACAACATGATTAGCTTTTATCTAAATTACAACTGTTCCACTAAATTGGTGAGAATCGTTTCTGTGAGACAGAAAACAGTATGTACATATTATGTCTAAAAAGTACATCCTATTAGTCACTATGGGTGTCCCACAAGGATACATCCTGGGACCAATACTATTTTTGTTTTATACAAACGAATAAGATAATATTAATGTTAATGGTAATATTATAAGATAAGCCGATGAAGCAATTGTTCTTATTTCATATATACCTGAAGTAATTCTTGGAAGAAATTGTGCGTCAACTATGGATGACTTAGTTTCAATTTTGTTTTCTTTAATGGTAATAAAACAAATGTAATTCGATTCTATAATTATCAAAAACATTGTATTGCTACTAATATATTTAATAATAATAAAATTCTTAAATCCACAGGTAGGTAAACTTTTTTGATGAAGATTTGAATAAGAAAAAACATTGTTCCAGTCTAATTTTGTGGATCATAGCTAGTGTCCCTAGAACGTCTTCCTGTAAAGGTCTTTTTAATAAATGTAGAATTGTAACTCTTGTAAAGGAAGGTATCGTTTTTTGGGCCAATGGCCGAAGTCAATAAAATGTTTACTACTTATAGATAATAAAAAAAAAAAACTTTTTAAAATTTTAGGCTTTAAAACGGCCCGGAAAATACTTTTTTAAAAATTTTTAATTGTTAATTATTGCAAAATGACAAGGAGTACATGGCAACATGGCAAACTGTTTCAAGTTCCAAACTACAAAACTCTTTGCTCCAAACGTCATTCAGTACCGTCACCGTTATGGCGTCAATTTAATGTTATGGTCAACGTCGTCTGTCAAAAATGTTCAAGGTCTTTATTATTGCAATTTTTAGTTTAATTTATTGTGTAAGAGGATGTAAACTACAGAAAAATATAATCTTATTTACAAAAAATAAATACAGTTTATTTAGTTAATTATTTAAAATTGAATTGCAGTTTAGTTACATAGATCCACCTTTAATTTTCGTGTCTACCTGTTACAGGTTACAGGTGAGTACCTATCTACTGAATATATCATGTTTTTAATGTGCATTATTAGCAATTTAGTAAATAAATGTCATCTGTATCTATAACGTGTGGAGGGTGGGTTACCCCCACGGCACTTAGGCCTCATTAGGCCCATTGTGCATCCTTCTGAGATGATAGACACCTCCTAGCTCGTGAGCCAGCCTACAGATTTAATGTAGTTGACAACGTCGCCAAGAGGTGCTTCTCTTATATCGGCCAGTGTTAGCCGATACTCGCCGAACACAAATCTTCTAATAAATGAGAGCGTTGGGCAATCGTAAAGTATATGCTCGATGGTCTCATCTTCTTGTTCGTACCCTCTGCAGAGTGAGGATTCTGACAGCTCCATGATATGGAGATGCTTTCGTACTTGGCAATGACCAGTCAGAATGCCTGTGACTAGGCGCAGATTCTGTCTAGTCATAGTCAAGTATTTGTTTGCTTCAGTGTTGTCAAGATAACTTAAGAGCTCCCTGGCAACTCTGCAGTTTCTTGTTTCATCCCATCTTTCCTTGAATTTCACAAGGGAATGTTCTTTGATTAAGTCACTACCGATTTTGTCAGGCCAATAGAAGGGCCAGGTCCAAAAAGTATTTGGTTAGCTGCTTTCTTGGCTAGTGAATCAGCAAGACGGTTACCTTTCGATGTGGCGTGTCCTTTGATCCATCTTAAGGTGACCACATTGTTGATGGATACTTTGGCCAAAGCTTCGTGACATTCTAGTACTAACCCTGAGAAAATTCGTGGTCTCTTCAGGGTGATTAAAGCTTGTCTGCTATCTGTATAGATGAGCATGTTCTTTCCAGTGATATTGTTTCTTTTTCTGCTATGAGAATCCCCGTTAGCTTTGTTTGAACTACACTGGTACTATTGCTCACAGCCCATTTTATGTTTAAGAATCTGGGGTATATTCTACAACCTGAGCGTTGTTTTGCTTTAGAACCGTCGGTGTGGATATGAATCGTACCTGTCACTTCTGGCTCTTCTATTTGTTTTAATATAACTTTATATGGCTTATGGAAGATATATCTCGGTGAGATGGCGTCCATGTTCGCTACATCAGGTTCTATTCCAACCGTGCGGAGGCGTGTCATTATCGTCAGAGCAACCTCGTTGATGTAAATATCAAGGGGAGTGAGACCAAGAATGACTTCCATGGCTCTAGTCGGTGTTGGTTTCATGGCTCCTGTTATGTTGAGAAATGCTGTTCTTTGAATTTGTTCTAGTTTACGGATAGCTGTTAATTTTTGGGTTTTCGGTATCCAGACAACTGTACCGTATGTTAGCATAGGTCTTATGATAGCGACGACTCTGGGGAGAAACTCCAGGTGCGAGCCACGCTTCGGCGGCATTGTTCATAAGCAATGTATGCTCTTTCAACTCTGTTTTCTAAATGCAAGTTCCTTGTTAACTTGCTGTCAAAGTTGAGACCTAGGTACTTCACCTCTGTTGCAAAGTTTAGTTTTGTGTTTAGGAGTTCTGGAGGTTTTAATTCCATTTTCATCCTTTTCCTTGTTTTTAAGTAATAGAAATGCATTGTAAGCTTATAGCTTTAATATAAAAGTAAATTTTTGTTCTTTTCTCTCAGATTTTTAAGTTTTTGAAATATAAAAATATTTTTCTGGTTTGGCCCAAAACGATACCCTCCTTTGATTGTCTTAGAAATGTGTGTATGTATATGTTTTTTCAAATCTTAAAAAATTATTTTAAATCAAACGGTTCACTCTCTTATTACTCCATAATGTAAAGTTTTGTATATACCCCATTTTAAATGCATCATCTAAGCATATTTTTAGTTTAAAAATATATAAATAAATTTCCTAATGATATAAGAAACTCAAAATATTTAAAAATGTTTGTATTATAAACTTCAGAACTATCTATTTAATAAAATACTAGACGTATTTTTTTGATCCTTATATGTGTCAAAGTTTCTGACCATTATTATTATTATTATAACTAAATTATTATAATATTATCTTCCTAACCAATATCAACAGACCCGCATTATGCAACCGTAAACGTTATTAAATCTTTCCGATTTCCAATTACAGCACTCAAAGCAGCTAATATTATCATCATCTAACTTCAATAATAGATTTCACGAGTGTTATCATTGACCATACAAAGCTGCTTATGATGGAACTGCATGGAGAGTCAACATTAAGCCGTTTGTTTTCCTATCCTGTCGGTCCTTTGGGGCATTCTCTGTATCCTGATGTTGACAAATGCCTGTAATTGTAGTCTTTTTGTGGTAAAGGTGGACGCTAGATTCCGTATCTCAGTTTCAAACATGTAATTTGAGAAGCAAATGCAAATGACCCTTTGTGAAACATGGCATCGCTTCAACGTGAATTAATCTTTAAGTTTTACATTTCAATAAATCAATTGTTCATTTAAAGGTGACAATGTGAAATATCGTTCTTTAATTCATTAGTGATAATCATGATGTAAATAACAATGGCCAATGTATTTTTTATTTACGCATAAAATAATAGCGGTAGATACGCGAATACTTATATACAGGGTGTTTCCAAGAAGGTTGTGACATAGCTATGTCTCATAGCTTAGATTTATTAAGGCCTGCCTATATGATTAGGGGAACATACACGTATTATTTTGCTTCTTCTTTTTCCATTGTAGAACTTAGACGACGCTACAGAAAAATTTGAACTATTTTTGTATCTAAAAGGTGGTAAGATTGTTCATTCTCCACAAGTCGAAGAGATGTCTTTTAATATTATTAATTTTTTATAATAACCGTTTTATTTTAGCAACCATAATATCTAATGCTGTTGAAGAATGATCTGTTATACTTGTTTTTGATATTTTTTTATTGATTTTATAAATACAGATTAGGCTTAAATATTTTTTGGGTATTGCAAATTAACAAGATGAACAGCCACAGCTTCATAAAAAGCATGCACGCGCTATATACAACTTCGTGATGAATTGATTAGTGGGGGTCATTCCTTCCAGCACACGTAAGGTGTGAATTTGATTCAATTGTGTACAATACGCGTTGGG
This sequence comes from Psylliodes chrysocephalus, assembly GCA_927349885.1. NCBI lineage: Eukaryota > Metazoa > Arthropoda > Insecta > Coleoptera > Chrysomelidae > Psylliodes > Psylliodes chrysocephalus. The sequence continues at coordinate 12,845,129 of OV651826.1, read as the reverse complement.
GTGCACACCTAGATGTAGATAATTTATTTGAAATGAAAGATTATTTTATCTTTTAAAATATTATCTTTTCTCCTAACTTATTTATTTGATTTCTTTTCTGCCATAGCATACATGAAAAATAAAGCAATAATTCTGGTAAAAATACAAAAAAATTATTATTAAAAATTAAAAAAATAACTCAAAATTAAACATTCTTATCAAATAAAAAACAATTTATGCAAGAGTGGTTCGAGCAAACCACCAGCTTGGGCTAAACCTGAACTGTATAATGTTTTAACGTAATTCATCCAAGTTGGTAGCTCGATCGGACTCAAATATGTATAAATTGTTTTTAAGCATTCCCTAAAACTAAAAATCAAGCGGCGCTAAGTCTGGCGACCGTGGTGGCCATTTGATAGTGCCTCTGGTACCAATAACTCGATTGGGAAATCGTTTATTTAGGTAGGTTGTCACTATCTGTGTTGGAACTAAATCTGGAAGAACTCACACCGCCCCTGGTGGGTATATTCAGATCCTCAGGTATATCCCGAAAAAAATGGAGAGAGGTAAAAGTGGTATTCATACCCAAGTCTGGAAGCATGGATTACACTGTCCCAAAAACCTACCGACCAATTAGTCTGACATCGTTTTCCATGAAGACATTGGAAAGGCTGTGATAAAACCACCTTCCCAAAGATAATACACTCACTAACCAACAGAAATGTATCACAAATGGTTAGTGGGTGGATGCATAACATGCTCTCAAAGCGAGCAGTATACATAAGTGTAGAAGATGTGAATATAAGAGGCTTGGTTGCGAGGGGATGTCCACAGGGAGGGGTGCTATCACCTCTACTGTGGAATATGGTCTTCGACACCCTCATCAGTCGCCTCAATAATGACAGTCACTACACAATCGCATATGCAGATGACCTGGTCATTCTGCAAACAGGGAATTTTGAGAACATATTCTGCCAAAGAAGTAGCTCTAAAAATTATAGAACAGTGGTGCAAAGACCATTCACTGTCTAAGGATTCCTAAGAAGACAGAAATGGTCCTTTTCACAAGGAAACGGATGAAAATGGAATTAAAACCTCCTGAACTCCTAAACAAAAAACTAAACTTTGCGATAGAGATGAAGTACCTAGGTCTCACCTTTGACAGCAAGTTAACATGGAACTCACATTTAGAAAACATAGTTAAAAGAGCATACATTGCTTATGAACAATGCCGCCGAACCCTGGGACGCACCTGGGGTTTCTCCCACAAAGTCGTCTCATGGACTTACACGGCTATCATAAGAGACCTATGCTAACATACAGTGCAGTTGTCTGGGTACCGAAAACCCAAAAATTAACAGCTATCCGTAAACTAGAACAAAATCAAAGAACAGCATGTCTCAACATAACAGGAGCCATGAAAAAAACACCGACCAGAGCGATGGAAAACATTTTTAGTCTCACTCTCCTTGATATTTAGGTTGCTCTGACGACAATGGCACACCTCCGTACGGTTGGAATAGAACCTGATGTAGGATCTGGTGAGGCGAGACGTCACTTTTGGCAGGAGGCCCTCGATACGCTCCCACTGCTTCAAACGAACATGGACTCCATCTCACCGAGCCGTATAATGTTATAATAGAACAAATATAAGAGCCAGAAGTGGCAGGTACGATTCATATCTACACCGACGGTTCTTAAACAAAACAAGGCTCAGGATGTGGAATATACTCCAGATTCTTAAACCTAAACATAAAATGGGCTGTGAGCAATAGTGCCAGTGTAGTTCAAACAGAGCTAACGGGGATTCTCATAGCAGCAAAAGAAATAACCAGAAACAATATCACTTGAAGGAACATGCTCATCTATACAGATAGCAGACAAACACTACTCACCCTGAACAGATCACGAATTTATTCAGGGTTAGTACAACGTGGTCACCTCGAAAGGTAACCGTCTTGCTGATTCACTGGCCAAGAAAGCAGCCAACCAAGTACATTTTGGACCTGGCCCTTCCATTGTCCTGACAAAATCGGTAGTGATAGACCTAGTTAAAAAACGTTCCCTTGTGAAATTAAGGAAAGATGGGATAAAACAAGAAATTGCAGAGTTGCCAGAGAGCTCTTAAGTTATCCTGACAATACTGCAGGAAACAAATACTTGACTATGACTAGACAGAATCTGCGCCTAGTCATAGGCATTCTGACTGGTCATTGCCAAGTACGGAAGCATCTCCATATCATGGGGCTGTCAGAATCCGCACTCTGCAGAGGGTGCGAACAAGAATATGAGATCACTGAGCAGAAGATTTGTGTTCGGCGAGTATCGGCTAACACCGGCCGATATAAGCGAAGCACCTCTTGGCGACGTTGTCAACTACATTAAATATGTAGGCTCGCTCACGAGCTAGGAGGTGCCTATCTTCTTAGGAGGATGCACAATGGGCTTAATGAGGCCCAAGTACCGTGGGGGTAACCCACCTCCACACGTTACAGATACAGAACTGAAGTTGAGCAGAAGGTTTCTGACGGCAGGAATAATGTCATTTACATGTAGTTTTAAATACTTCTGGGCATTCAGCTTACCCTGAATTAAAAACACGACCTATGGAATTATCCTTTAGGAGTCCTGCGCAGCGTATAGCTACACTTAAGTGTTTATTTTTTTGCGTCCAATAGCGTAAAACGGATGGATTATGTTTTCTATGGAAAGTAAAAGAAGACTGATCTGTAAATAAATATTTTTTAAAAAAATTAATATTTTCATTTATTTTGTTCTTTCCATCACTATCTGGCAAAACTCCATAGGTTTTAAATGGTCGTCATTAAAATTTTCTTGAGACAGGAATACCCGTTCTTTTTACGCCGCCTCTCTTTTAAGTCAACTTCAGCGGCATCTTGTCTACTAGGAGTAGAGCTTCAGCTAATGAATGCACAGACTTGGGTTTCCTTAATTACCCGTTCTTCCGTCAATTGATTTCGACGTGGTTGTCTATCGGGACAACACTTTTTGCAATGAATTAACGCAGTCAAAATTATCAAGCTGCATTATATTTATATGTTTAACGGAATGACCTTCATAGTATCACTTCACAATTTTTATTTTTTCACGTGTGTTATAAATAACGTTCGGCATAATAATACCTGGTTATTTTAAAACGAAAACCATAATCTATTGTTTTACTTTCACGCGCTACAGACTTGATCCGGTCTAGACTGAATTTGTTTGGTTCGTATTTCGGAGTCAACGGATGAGATCGGTCGGCGCGGCGTCGCGAAGAATAGTGGGATTGCCAACGCCCTACTTCTACTTTCTCCCTCTTATTCTTGCTTCATTTGAATAGTCTTCTTTATGTTGCGCTTTATCAAAGAAAAATTTAGGCCGAATCTGTATATGGTCTATATAACTTTTTTGGTCGTCTTTAATACTGGTATAGTCATTAATTGCAGTTATACTCAATGTATTTATATATTCGATATTATTATTATTATTATTTATTTCCCTTATATCTATTCTGTTATCACATTGAATTCATATATTACTTGTTTATTTTTTGGATATATTCAGCAAGATCTGACACAAAAAGTGGAATAGACATTTTGGAACGTCTGTATATTTATTTAGTTATACGCTGTTTTACAGGCGAACTCAATTACATATCAGGTTACAAAGTTATATTTTATATAAAGTTAACAGGTAGAAAATGAAATACAATATTAATGATATTATACAAAAACATACACCCTAGCTTATATATTATAATAACATGATTTAATGCCATAAACAGAACAGCAAAATATATCTAATGATCTTCCTAAGGAATTACAATAATTACACATAAAATACATGGGAGAGAATTTTTTGTACTTGGCACAGGAACGTAAAATGTCAATTCAGTACGAGAAGAAACTCTAAGGCTGTAAAAATTTAATCTTTGAAGAAGATCGTAGCAGTCTTATCTGTTACTAATTAATTTGTACAAGAGTATCATGGAGTTATAAGGTAGGGAGACGCTATAAGTTTCTTTTTCAAACATTCAAAACGGTATTACTTTTGTCAATCCAATATGGCCGATCCGCCAGATACGGACTGTTCTGAATGAAACCCAAATTCACATTGTTTTTTTTAGAAAATGTAAGCAATATTTATTAATTATTATAAAATGGATTATTAAGGTTATAATAACTAATTTTTAGTAATTCCACCGAGAATTACACTCATTGATAAAATAAGTTTGAAGGAATAAAAAAATGTGCAAATGGAAGATAGTATTTTATAGAATAATAAAGTCATGGTTTAATATAACTGTTATTTTAGGCTGAAACTAATATAACATTCAATAATCAAACAGTTGGCAGGTATTAATTGAAAATATATTATGGCAAAATAACAAATAATATAAAAATTATGTTTATATTGGCTATTAAAAAATACAATATTATTGTTAAGATGTCTTATGCTATCACATTTTTTTATGTTATTTTTAATGAGGTGAAACATCCTAATGTTTGTATTTTTGTTAGGTTATACAAGGGACGATGATCAAAACTGTACAATTTGCAAATATATTTTTATTTATAAATGACTTATAACACTGAACACACTACATATTTTACTAAAATAAGGTGGATAATTTAAATAGCTCCTTTTTATTATTGGTTCGCATTAAAGACAAACGTCTAACATCCATAGAGCATAGAGGGATATACTGTAGGATCTTTTAATTTGTAGAGTTTATTTCTGGTCTGTAGATATACAAATAAGCTTTTTTTTTAAAGAATATATATAAAATTACCATCCATCCCCATTTAGGCGGGACAGGCCCGATTTTAAACCACTAGTCCAGATTTATCATGTATCCCGTTTTTGTCTAACCAAAAAAAAAAATAAATATTTCAATTTACGTGACAACCCACTCTTTTATATATTTTTTTTTGCTCTTAACTGAACCAAACCGTCACTACTGCTAAGAGAATTCGTAGAAATATATCCTTGTTTTCGATTTTTCCGGCTTTCTACTTTTCAAAATATGGTCACTTTAAATTATGTACAACAATATATTTTGTAAATCCCGATGGCATGGCATTTAGTAAATAATTTGATCATGCTCAGTAACGTCTAGCATACCATCGTAACTTTCTGATAAGCCAAGAGCTCAATAGTCTCTTGACGATTCGTTGATTTGGCGAAGAGGACATTTTAAAATTCGAAGCTTTTCTAGAGGAATACAATTTCCACGAAAACTTCAACATGTACCCACTAATAATTTTTGTAAGTTACGGACTTATTTTAAAACTTAAAATAACTCATTTCGGTCAAGATTTTCATGTGAAACGTCATATGTCAACATGAAATAGTATATTGTTTCACGAGTGACGAAAAATGATTTTTGACGAGTAAAACACTATACTTTTTCTACGAACTCTATTATGTCATGTAGGTACCTACTAAAATAAAAAAAAAACAAACGTTAGCAAATGCTTTATTTTGTGTTAGGAATAACAAAAAATTAACCAACAATTAAATATTTCAGAAATATTATTTATTATTTAAATATTGATTTATTGTTATATTTGAACAATTGTTCAAAATTATGGGGATATCACACTCAAGCTTTTTATTTATTGAGGTAGATGCCGACATATTTGTTCTACTGTTAAATGTCATTTCAGATGATGATGCGCCATAATCGGATGAACTAGTAGTTTCCTTATTTTGTACAGATTGTAAAATTTTGGGTTGTATTTGGTTTTTACTGTTCGTGGATTCATCAACATATCCTTCCGCAACACTACTAGATTTCCAACCACCGTGCTTTTTTAACAGAAGCAAGTCACCTCCTGCATCCACTAATAGCGTTGCGGATGTTCTGCGGAAACAGTGCCCAGTGTAATCTTGAGGATTCGGAAGCGTTAAAAACTGAGCAATTTCGTTAGGAAATTTACTGATTTTATTAATTCCAACAACCTGTCTGCTACACTTTCCATTCTGATAGTTTATAAAGAATCTTGAATTAATTTGATCCATGTTTGCGGGACGTAGGCTCATATATTTTTTAGAAATATAAAAGGGTCCAGAAATATGAAAAGAACGCGGAACTTTTGTTTTTGTATTACGGATTTTAACTAACAGAATACTTCCAGTATCCTTTACATCGCTTATTGTTAAATCTTTTAGTTCGTGGCAACGACAAGCGCCAGATAATCCAAAAACTAATGCTAACTACAAATATTAGTAGTTTTATGTATTAAGTATTTGTTAAAATAAAAATAATAATTCCGTTACCTTTGTTATTAAATATTTATAGTCAGGTGCATTCTTTAGGAAAGTCTTTATGTCTTCAGGCGAAAAAATTTTGGATTTTTGGCTTTTAAAACCATCAGATTTTCTTTTCAAAAGCGAACGTAACTTTGGATATTTACTAATATCATTTTTAACAGAGAGTGTAGTTCTTAGCATCGAATAAATGGACCGTAACGTTGACTGTTTAAAATTTGAACATATTTCTCCAAAGTATGCTAGTAGTACAATTTCCGAAAATGATTGCACTTTATTTTTTTCTCTCCAGTCCAAAAATTTGATATAAATTTCTTCATATCTCTTTTTTGATTTGGCCGGTAATAAATATGAATAGGTTTTTTCAGCTTTAAAAATAATTTCTGGGGTAGTACAATCGCTTTCTGACTCAGACATCATGAAAATGTGTTAAATTTAGGACGAACTGAAACTGACAGTTCTCAAAAGTGATAAAACTTCAAATAAATAAATGAAAACTAGGAAACTAGATGTAGATTGGTTTAATTTGCATTATTTTTATACATTTTTATTTTATCTTTAATTCATTAAAGTTTAGGTAAAAACGCATATAGAATTTAATGAGCATCTTTTTATTTCATTATTAATAATTATAAGCTGCCAAAATATTATACGAGGCGACTGATATATGAAAATATGTAACAACTTACTTTCGTCACTAGAGACGAAAGTAAACGTTATGGGATTTTTTCTCACTAGTGACGGAAATCAAGTTTTCGCTGAAAGTATCCTGTGGCGAAAGATGTCTTTTTGTGAGAGTTCGTAAAAAAACAGTATTTTTAAAGCCAATGAAAATTCAAATTCTTAGAGTGCTCGAAATAAACCAAAAGAAACTGTCTGCAAGTTTTCACTGGCTTTAAAAATACTGTTTTTACGATGGTATGACATTTCTCATGAAAATCTTGAGAGAAATCACTTTCTCTCGAGTTTGAAAATAGCCCCCCAGAAATTGCTGGCCGGTGGAATTATTGTTGTGGCCTCCATGTAAGAGAATTTAATGGGTCTTGAGATATTTGGCATGTTGGTTAAAACTGTAAATTTGAGTCGGTGTTGTAAATTACGTGTTTTTAAGGCACTAATATACATATCCATGTCATTTAAAAAAATTGCTATGCTTTCATATATTTTTTAAAGACAAATTCTTTTTATAATGAAACTGAAGTAAATTTCTAGAATTTAAGATAAAGAGAATATTTATGATCATTTTAAATCCAGTTTTTGAACCAATTTCAGCAAATTCTCTCATTTTTAGGTCATCTTTACAAAACCCTAAAATGGTTACAACACTCTCACTCAAAGCATAATTAATATTTCAAATACGGCCGTGCACATTGTTTACTAGTTGTATACTTAGTTGTGGAATGTTATTTTTGATAATTTTTTTCATATAAATATCTATTAGGTTGCTACAAATACGTTGAGCACAAGCAACCATTTTTTAACTTTTAATATGTACAATATATTTAGTTTGCAAATAGAAAAAATGTTGATTGAAACCACGATTAGATGTTTGAAGGATTCGTGAACACAATATGGCGGAAGTGAACCCATCTTGGACCACGTGACAGCGTCGCCTTACCTTCTACGTCCATGAGGAATATAAAGAGAATTGCAATTTCTCTTAGTACTCAGACTGGACATATTATGCCTGTTAGAGGATTTTTTTTAACAGTAGCTGCAGTTTACTGAAATTGCCTAATTTTTATGGAGAATTCTATTAAAACACTGTTTTTTGATTGTATTGACTGCCATTGTAGAGTGAGATTATAATTATGAATACTGAAAACGGTTTTGTCTAAAATTTTCCACAATAAAATCAAAATTATTGCCTTTTATTTGTTCAAGCATTCAGTACTTTCTTTAAAACGGATATTCTTGCTTGGTTAAAATACGTTTATTTTGTTTTTATTTCAACTTCTTTACAAGATTTGTATTACTATAATTTTACATCTTCATTATATATAAAGTAATGCTGGATTTTTTTATTTTTTAGTGCCGTACAACAACAATGTCGAATCGTTACGCTGTCGCGGTATCGTATAGTTTTCGGGTAGGAGTATGCTTGGAGTTGCTTCAGTTTAAAAAAAAAGCAACTTGTGCTTAGGTCGCTGATGTCTATATACCACACAAAGCAAGTTATTGCTCTACCTGTTACATCGGCATTAACGACTTTGAATGAGATATTTCCCCCTGACAATAAAGACTTTTGACCATAGAACTTTATGTCTGTTGAAAAAAAATCTGTGGTAGAGGTATATCTACAGCACTTAATTTCTTCAGATGTAAATTCTAGGCGGTTAAATGGACAAGGCTGCAGAAATACTGACCAAAGATACTTTTCAAGATTATTATTAAGTTCAAAAATTTCTTAAATTTTAAATAATTTTTATTGGTTGTCACATAAAACATTTTGAGTTTAATAATGAGACTGAAGAGTGTCCAAGGGCTGTAGGGAAATTGATTGATTGTGATTAGAATGAATTTATGTCGCCGGGAAAAGAAGATTTCCGGTCGGAAAATACCGGGAAACTCGCGAACAATGGATACAGAAAGAACCAGCAGATGACAGCCATCAGACAGACGAGACCTACGGCAATTATGTTTTTCTCAAGGTGAGTGTCCTTTTTTACTTATTTCAGTAAAGTGTTTTAAAATATTTGGTATTTAAAATTGATGAAATATATTTCAACGTTATTGACCGGGAACTGCTGCCTCAAAACTTATGTCAGATTTTATGTGGATCGATAGCGCCGTTTAAGCATTTCTTATCCCTTATCTCAAACCGGGGTATTAAGTCACTCCAAATTGTCAAATTAAAAAAAAAGACTAAAAGTTACGTCACAATGTATAGGTTAAGTGGGTCTTTTTATGTCTTGCTATTTGTGGCTGTTCCAAAAATTAAACCTCGGCACGGTGATGAAAATATCTTATTAGCGACCGATTCTTATTTTTCTTTCTGCTTCCAGTATTCAAATTTAATTTCCCTTAAATACAAGAAAAAAAGCGAATTAGAATATTTTGTATAATTAATAAGATTAGAACGCTTTTCATAATTCCGAGATTGGGAAGGTTGGATTAATAATATTTTTTGTTTCGCTGATTATATTTTATTATTTTCTTTTCAGAATATTTTTGTGTGCATTAGTCTTCATTATACAGGATAAATTTAAAGTTAGTAAGTTTTTTAACAGGATATAGAAGAATAAACAATTTTTTCAAATTTTAATTAAAAAACTTAAAAACGAGAAAATTCAAAAATGTATCCAACACGGTTCTGTATAACTGTATAACTTTTGTCGAAAATTGTTGATTAAAAATGTTATAACAACTATTCACAAACCAACTCTGCTGGGTAAATGTCCAACTTGAACGTGAGCTACACCGTTGTAGGTAGATATCACAGTAGGATAATCTTATGGACACTTGGTTTGATTGCAATGGAGAGAACATGCAGATGGCACCACTCCCATGGTATTTATGTTATGTTGAGAATGGAGTGTTAATACACTGCGACTTAAAAGATCTATTGTGCCCACTTCTGTCGCCAATGCAATAAGGAAATGTCTCAATGCCTATAACAACCCTTCCAATCCTATTTTCTCAAGGAAGTGTAGGATTTGAATGGCTTCAAGTTAGGTATTTGATATCCTCCTAGATATAGTGCCCTTGGATTCTGGAGTGCTATACATTCAGTTAGGACGTGAATGGAGGTTTCGTCCTCCTCCTCCTCCTCCTCACATAATCTACACTCACTATCCTCTACTACTCTTAGTTTACTTAGGTGTCCTTTTAGTCGGCAATGCCCGGTAGGGATCCCTGTTACAATACGTAGCCTGTTCTTGCTCAGGCAGATGCAGGCTTCCGATCTTTTCTGGTTATATTCACCCAGAAGTATCTTGGCCTGTCTCAGCCCCAAGAGATTGTTCCAATTATTTGTTCTTCTACTGCCCAATTCTTTTTTAATCTCCCTTTCCTTTCAAGACTATCTACAATCTCGTTACCCTGTACCTCGTTGTGTCCCGGGACCCAAGTTAGAGTAACTCTATTTTTCTCGCCTAGCTCATTCAATTGTTCTTGGCATCTCCAGACCATTTTTGAGCTGATTACGTAAGAGCTCAGCGCTTTGATGGCTGCTTGACTATCGGGTATGATGATAATCTCTTGTCTATGATAGTTTCTCTCGATGTTAAACTCGATACACTCCTCGATGGCGTGAGTTTCCGCCTGGAAGATGCTTGGGTATTTTCCCAAGCTTTCGGAGTGATTGGTTCTCGGCCCATATACTCCTGTTCCAGTTTCTTCTATGGCTTTGGAACCATCCGTATACCACTGAATAGCACGTCATTCGGTTGCAAGCGCGATGGATTCTTGGCTCCATTCTTGCAGCCCAGCTCTGTGGTTTTGAAGTTTTTCACAAAACTGTACTTCTTTAGCATTTCATCCTGGGGCATGTCCTAGGTATCTTTAGTCCTGAAGCAAGTAGACTTTCGTCTGAATACTTCGTTCCTGATCATTCTATATCGTGTCCTTTTTACCACATTCTCTATCATCAAATGTAGATGGGTGAGGTTTAAGATCACCTCCATACCGGCTGTAGGACAGGTTCTCATTGCACCAGTAATACAAACACAGGCTAGTCTTTGTACTTTTGAGATATTAGCTCTCGTAGTAGCTAAACTAGTTCTGTTACTCCAGGCTCCCGTAAGTGATGATTGGTCTCATTATTGCATCGCAGTATGTTTGGGTTAAATCCCCATCGTTTACCTGCAATGTTCCTGCATACTATTAGGGCTTTTGTGGCCTTATTTACTACTTCCTTCTTATGTGTGGTTCAGAGAAGTTTGTTGTCAAGGGTTAGGCCTAGATATTTGACTTCATTTTTCCATTCTATATCTATCCCGTCTAATTTAACGGTTTTGAGATTAAGTTTTCTTTTCCTTGAAAAGGCTATTAGTGTTGTTTTTGTAGGGTTTATACTAAGTCCCACTTCACGGCATCATCTTTTGGTATGTTCTAGTCCTCGTTGTACTATATATCACAGGATATTACTAAACTTGCCACTAGCAAATATGACTATGTCATCGGCATAACCTTAACAGGGTATGCCGAGGTCATTCAATCTGCATAGAAGTTCGTCTACGATTAGGCTCCACATTAGTGGGGATAGAACTCCTCCTTGTGGACATCCTCTGGTTGTGCAAATGGAGATGGTGTCCTGCCCTTTCTGTGTCTCTGCAGTTCTCGTAGATAACAGCTGAGCCATCCATCTGGATGTGATGTTATCTACTCTCTGTATGCAAGTGCTCTTTTTACAGATTCGTGTGGCGTGTTGTCAAAAGCTCCTTCTATGTCTAGGAAGGCACACACGACCGTTTTTTTGTTTGTCAGTGCATTCTGGATTACGTCAGTCAACTATACCAGGGCAGTTTCTGTAGATCTTCCTGCTCAGTACGCGTGTTGGCTGTGGTGGAGTGGCACCGTCGCTAAGACTTCCGTTCTGATATAATTATCAACAGCCTTCTCCATTGTTTTTAATACAAAGGATGTGAGGCTGATTGGTCGGAAGGATTTAGGATGTGTGGTATCCTTTTTCCCTACTTTTGAAATAAAGGTGACTCTGGCCCTTCTCCATGCTTCTGGTATATGGTATGGTATATTGTGGTATCTAAGTCAGGTCTTTGGGTCATGTCAGTGCTTGAGTGTGAATTTTAATTTAAAATCTTCTTTTTTATTTCAACGTGTCTTTGGTATTGTGTTTAAAGGTTTGAAGGTCACAAGAATTTGGTTAACAGGGAAATAATCAATAAAGGCAATAAACCAGTTTTTGTTTTGGGAAATATTGAATAAGTTGAGTGGTATTTTCCTATAATAGGGAACGGAACTTTTTTCTCTACGTTACACTTTTAAGAAGTCTTAAAAAACCATTATAGAAAATGCAAATAACATATTTAATTAGATAACTAGACATAAACATTCATGGCTCAGGTCGTTAAGTGCCCAACTTTGGATTTCGCGAACTGGGTTCAGTTGCCGATAAAAGTTCTTTAGCTTTTTCGACAATGGCTTTTTTAAAACACCGTCATCATGCATTAAACTGCTGATGTGTCTGCAGCAAAGTATTTCCATCTTCTACAACACAAAAAAAGATGAAAAAATTTGTAAATTTGCCTTTCGCAGTACATAACCAAACTATTGACCTTTATCCAAAATGGTAATTATACGGTTTTGCTAATTGAAATAAGAGTTAATTTTTTGTTTAATTTATTATGTCTTATATCATGAATCAGTTATTTTTAAATAAATAAAGATACGTTTTAAAAGGTTTAATTTTACTAGTAAGGGGTAGAGCGCAACTACATAGTAGAAGCCACATGCCTCGTTGAAAAGAAGATGTAGAGCGCGTATCTGCACAGCATGAGAAATTGTCTACTTCATAAGAAAGTCATTAGATGCCACGTGAGATTGCCTCAAACGCTTTTTACTAGAGCGTTATCCTACTATAATATCTTAATGCAACGGCTATACAATTGATTTCCCCGCAGTTGATCACACTTTAAACCTTTTCCTCCTAATATGCAATCATCCGCGCACTTGTTGGTTCATTTTCGATAACATTGTTCTAATAAATTTACTTCATTGTCAATTAACCATACTGAATAGATAAACATACTACTGACATACTGAAATCAAGCGACTGAATTACAAAAACTGGTACTCGTGAATTGTAAATCATATTTATAACAAAAACTGAAAAAAAAAACAGAAAAAACAAATAGACTCATTAATTTGTTTAAGTTTTCATGCACAAGTCCAGACCCGGAGTTATATTTTTTAATTCTGTAACTTTCTTTTTTTTAGTTTTATAAAAAAGTTATTTGAAACCCTGTTAATTCTAATTAAGATGATTTTATTTGAAGAGTTCAATAACAAATTATTTGCTTTTCAAAACCTCTAAATATTTAAGAATATGTAGGACTTTTTAAAACACATCAACTAGGCGACTGAAAAAGAATTTAACATACATTTTTTTATTTATCTATATTAAAAATTATCTAGAAAAAAAAAACAGTACTGCAATGTTTTCTATTTTTGTGAATATCTCCGATATCAATTTTAAAAGTATCATTTGATAAAGTAACTCACAGTAACAATTTATTTATAGTGTTTTAACAAACAACAAGTGAAATAAAATTAACTTCCAACTTCTTAACCTCAAAGTTAGTCAATTAAACGTTCGCTGCACTTTGGAATGAACTTTACAGTTCTCGTAAAGAGTTACTTTCAACTATACTTCATTCTAGTTGACGCGCTTTAAATTACAGGACATTCATCAAAATTCTATGTTCTAAAATTATTTTGTATTGCATCCTGCTGTCTGTTGCTTGCTTAACTGAACTAAACTGTGGAACTAAGCAAGAATTACACATAATCATTTTTGTGTTAAATTAAATGAGGTCTACAAATCCCTGCGAAAAATGTCATAGCTGTGCGATGGTTAGAGACAATATAACGCATGCGCATTACGAAGTATTTGGAGAAAATCCATCGAAAAATACACATATTCGTTATTGCTTGCCTATATCAATTATCAGAACTGGATCGCCTTGCCGCGTTTTGCTTGTTATATTTTCTTATCTTGAACTTTCTTATTCTAAAATTAATTTTAGCGAAGCTGTAGTGGAGTCATTCAGTGATTTGGCTAAAGCAGTAGATAAACTACGTTCGTATGGCGACACAACTTCCAAAAGATAGCGCGTATAGAAATTAGTTTTTTTAGAAAAATTTTGTAACGAACTTTTATATGAAAAAGCGGTAAATAAACTAGGTCGTTAAATAACTATTAAATTTCTTGATATACTCACATCTGTATTTTAAGACGGATTAAAATTACTTATGTGAGACAAACACTGAATGCAACATATGTTTGTGAATATCAAAACTCTGAATTAATTAGGCAAATAAAAAATTAAACTAGTTCAAAGTTCCCTAAAGGATATTTTTTTGGATTAATTTGTTTGCCAATGTTATGTACTGCGCAGTTACCAAATAACCGCAAATGCCCTTCCATACTCTTGATTTCAGATTCACCAACATCGATAACTACTGTTTTTTATAATTTCAAATAATTGCCTAAACTACCTTCCCCAAATTCGTTATCATCTCTTGGACTATTAAATTATGGAAGACGTGATTGGGCAATATTTAATATTACTTCGTATACTAAAAATAATCTAGTTTCTGAGAATAGCTTTTAAACGTCAGTAAATTTAAAATATTATTTATGATAGGTATCAAATAAAAGTGCATAAAAGTTATTAAAGTAATTTCCTTTTCGGAAATGACAGTTGCTTCAACTGCAGCCAACAGTTCCTAAAAGTTATAATTTGAAAGTAGCATAAATGTTAGTTTTAATAGTACTTAATTTTAATTCTCTCTCTTTTAAAAGGAAAACGTGCCGCTTCTGTAATTCCACGTAATTTTCGCAATATCCCAAATTAAATCTAAATTATACCGAAAAACAGAATTGGGATTCCAAATTTTAGCGTAGTAAACTTATATCGTAATTCGGTCTGTGTTATGCCATACAAAACTTTTTTGTGAGAGCTACTAGTTGATTAAACCAAATGGCACACTAATAAAAGTGGTCAACTACAACTTTTTAAACATATTTTGATGAATATTATTAATATTAATATGAATTTTATTTACTTTTTTATTTATAATTTACTGATGATCTGAAGAATCATCAGTTGACATTATAAAATAAAATTTTAGCTAAACCCGGTGAAGGTCGAAGAACAGAGTCGGCTTCAGGCGATCGCACGACATTGTCCCTCCTTAAGAAATAATTTCTCCTGGAACTAAAACTGAATGGTTGTATCTGCAACTGGACCCTCTTTTTCAATTTTCAATTGTATGGAAATAAAACGGTTGCAGAGCAGTATTTAGACCTCCGTATCTTGTATGATTACTTCTACCATTTTTTAATTTGGACAAAAAAAATTGGACTAAAAAAAATTTGGACCAAAAAAAAATTTGGATCAAAAAAATTTGGATCAATAAATTTGGACCAAAAAAATTTGGGCCAAAAAAAATTTGGATCAAAAAAATTTGGATCAAAAAAATTTGGACCAAAAAAATTTTGACCAAAAAAAAATTTGGATCAAAAAAATTTGGACCAAAAAAATTTGGACCAAAAAAATTTGGACCAAAAAAATTTGGACCAAAAAAATTTGGACCAAAAAAATTTGGACCAAAAAAATTTGGACCAAAGAAATTTGGACCAAAAAAATTTGGACCAAAAAAAATTTGGATTAAAAAAAATTTGGACCCAAAAAAATTTGGATAAAAAAAATTTGGATAAAAAAAATTTGGACCAAAAAAATTTGGACCAAAAAAATTTGGACCAAAAAAATTTGGACCAAAAAAATTTGGATCAAAAAAATTTTGATCAAAATAAATTTGGACCAAAAAAATTTGGATCAAAAAAATTTGGACCAAAAAAATTTGGACCAAAGAAATTTGGACCAAAAAAATTTGGACCAAAGAAATTTGGACCAAAAAAATTTGGACCAAAAAAAAATTGGATTAAAAAAAATTTGGACCAAAAAAAATTTGGATAAAAAAAATTTGGATAAAAAAAATTTGGACCAAAAAAATTTGGACCAAAAAAATTTGGACCAAAAAATTTGGACCAAAAAATTTGGACCAAAAAATTTGGACCAAAAAAATTTGGACCAAAAAAATTTGGACCAAAAAAAATTTGGACCAAAAAAATTTGGACCAAAAAAATTTGAACCAAAAAATTTTGGACCAAAAAAATTTTGGACCAAAAAAATTTGGATCAAAATAAATTTGGACCAAAAAATTTTGGACCAAAAAAATTTGGATCAAAAAAATTTGGACCAAAAAAATTTGGACCAAAAAAATTTGGACCAAAGAAATTTGGACCAAAAAAATTTGGACCAAAAAAATTTGGACCAAAAAAAATTTGGATTAAAAAAAATTTTGACCAAAAAAAATTATGACCAAAAAAAATTATGACCAAAAAAAATTATGACCAAAAAAAATTATGACCAAAAAAAATTATGACCAAAAAAAAATTATGACCAAAAAAATTTGGACCAAAAAAAATTGTACCAAAAAAATTTGGACCAAAAAAAATTTTGGATCAAAAAAAATTTTGACCAAAAAAAAATTTTTAACCAAGAAAAATTTTTAACCAAAAAAAATTATGACCAAAAAAATTTGGACCAAAAAAATTTGGACCAAAAAAATTATGACCAAAAAAAAATTATGACCAAAAAAATTGTGACCAAAAAAAATTGTGACCAAAAAAATTTGGACCAAAAAAATTTGTACCAAAAAAATTTGTACCAAAAAAATTTGTACCAAAAAAATTTGTACCAAAAAAATTTGGGCCAAAAAAAAATGGGACCAAAAAATATTTTTAACCAAGAAAAATTTTGACCAAAAAAAATTATGACCAAAAAAATTATGACCAAAAAAAATTATGACCAAAAAAAATTATGACAAAAAAAAATTATGACCAAAAAAAATTATGACCAAAAAAATTATGACCAAAAAAATTATGACCAAAAAAAATTATGACCAAAAAAAATTATGACCAAAAAAAATTATGACAAAAAAAATTATGACCAAAAAATATTATGACCAAAAAAAATTAGGACCAAAAAAAATTATGACCAAAAAAAATTATGACCAAAAAAATTTGGATTAAAAAATTTGGACCAAAAAAATTTGAACCAAAAAAATTTGGACCAAAAAAAATTTTGACCAAAAAAAAATTTTTAACCAAGAAAAATTTTTAACCAAAAAAAATTATTACCAAAAAAAATTTGTACCAAAAAAATTTGGAATAAAAAAATTTGGACCAAAAAAATTTGGACCAAAAAAAATTTTGACCAAAAAAAAATTTTTAACCAAGAAAAATTTTTAACCAAAAAAAATTATTACCAAAAAAAATTATGACCAAAAAAAATTATGACCAAAAAAAATTATGACAAAAAAAAATTGACAAAAAAAAATTATGCTAAAAAAAAATTATGACCAAAAAAAATTATGACCAAAAAAAATTATGACCAAAAAAAATTATGACCAAAAAAATTTGGATCAAAAAAATTTGGACCAAAAAAATTTGGACCAAAAAAATTTGGACCAAAAAAAATTTGGACCAAAAAATTTTGGACCAAAAAAATTTGGACCAAAAAAATTTGGACCAAAAAAATTTGGACCAAAAAAATTTGGACCAAAAAAATTTGGACCAAAAAAATTTGGACCAAAAAAATTTGGACCAAAAAAATTTGACCAAAAAAAATTATGACCAAAATAATTTATGACCAAAAAAATTTGGACCAAAAAAATTTGGACCAAAAAAATTTGGGCCAAAAAAAAATGGACCAAAAAAAATTTTTAACCAATAAAAATTTTGACCAAAAAAAATTATGACCAAAAAAAATTATGACCAAAAAAAATTATGACCAAAAAAAATTATGACCAAAAAAAATTATGAACAAAAAAAATGACCAAAAAAAATTATGCCAAAAAAAATTATGCCAAAAAAAATTATGCCAAAAAAAAATTATGACCAAAAAAAATTATGACCAAAAAAAATTATGACCAAAAAAAATTATGACCAAAAAAAATTATGACCAAAAAAAATTATGACCAAATAAATTTGGATCAAAAAAATTTGGACCAAAAAAATTTGTACCAAAAAAATTTGGACCAAAAAAATTTGGTCCAAAAAAATTTGGACCAAAAAAATTGACCAAAAAAAAATTATGACAAAAAAATTGTGACCAAAAAAATTTGGATCAAAAAAATTTGGACCAAAAAAATTTGTACCAAAAAAATTTGGGCCAAAAAAAAATGGGACCAAAAAATATTTTTAACCAAGAAAAATTTTGACCAAAAAAAATTATGACCAAAAAAATTATGACCAAAAAAAATTATGACCAAAAAAAATTATGACCAAAAAAATTATGACCAAAAAAAATTATGACCAAAAAAAATTATGACCAAAAAAAATTATGACCAAAAAAATTTGGATCAAAAAAATTTGGACCAAAAAAATTTGTACCAAAAAAATTTGGACCAAAAAAAATTTTGACCAAAAAAAAATTGGACCAAAAAAAATTGGACCAAAAAAATTTGGACCAAAAAAATTTGGACCAAAAAAATTTGAACCAAAAAAATTGGGTTAAAAAAAAATTGGACCAAAAAAATTTGGACCAAAAAAATTTGGACCGAAAAAAATTTGGATCAAAAAAATTTGGACCAAAAAAATTTGGACCAAAAAAATTTTGACCAAAAAAAATTGGACCAAAAAAAATTTGGACCAAAAAAAATTTGGACCAAAATAAATTTGGACCAAAAAAAAATTGGACCAAAAAAATTTGGATTAAAAAAATTTTGACCAAAAAAATTTGGACCGAAAAAATTTGGATCAAAATTTTAGATCAAAAAAAATTTTGACCAAAAAAAATTTTGACCAAAAAAAATTTTGGACCAAAAAAAATTTTGACCAAAAAAAAATTTTTAACCAAGAAAAATTTTTAACCAAAAAAAATTATGACCAAAAAAAATTATGACCAAAAAAAATTATGAACAAAAAAAATTATGAACAAAAAAAATTATGAACAAAAAAAATTATGACCAAAAAAAATTATGACCATAAAAATTTGAATCAAAAAAATTTGGACCAAAAAAACTTGGACCAAAAAAATTTGGACCAAAAAAATTTGGGCCAAAAAAAATGGGACCAAAAAAAATTTTTAACCAAGAAAACTTTTGACCAAAAAAAATTATGACCAAAAAAATTTATGACCAAAAAAATTTGGACCAAAAAAATTTGGATCAAAATTTTAGATCAAAAAAAATTTTGACCAAAAAAAATTTTGACCAAAAAAAATTTTGACCAAAAAAAATTTTGGACCAAAAAAAATTTTGACCAAAAAAAAATTTTTAACCAAGAAAAATTTTTAACCAAAAAAATTATGACCAAAAAAAATTATGACCAAAAAAAATTATGACCAAAAAAAATTATGAACAAAAAAATTATGAACAAAAAAAATTATGAACAAAAAAAATTATGTCAAAAAAAAAATTATGACCATAAAAATTTGAATCAAAAAAATTTGGACCAAAAAAATTTGTACCAAAAAAATTTGTACCAAAAAAATTTGGACCAAAAAATTTGGACCAAAAAAAATTTTGACCAAAAAAAAATTGGACCAAAAAAAATTGGACCAAAAAAATTTGGACCAAAAAAATTTGAACCAAAAAAATTTGGTTAAAAAAAAATTGGACCAAAAAAATTTGGACCAAAAAAATTTGGACCGAAAAAAATTTGGATCAAAAAAATTTGGACCAAAAAAAATTTGGACCAAAAAAATTTTGACCAAAAAAAAATTGGACCAAAAAAAATTTGGACCAAAAAAAATTTGGACCAAAATAAATTTGGACCAAAAAAAAATTGGACCAAAAAAATTTGGATTAAAAAAATTTTGACCAAAAAAATTTGGACCGAAAAAATTTGGATCAAAATTTTAGATCAAAAAAAATTTTGACCAAAAAAAATTTTGACCAAAAAAAATTTTGGACCAAA
Organism: Psylliodes chrysocephalus; assembly: GCA_927349885.1. NCBI lineage: Eukaryota > Metazoa > Arthropoda > Insecta > Coleoptera > Chrysomelidae > Psylliodes > Psylliodes chrysocephalus. Next base: position 12,825,205 of record OV651826.1, on the reverse strand, counting down.
AAAATTTTTGACCAAAAAAAAATTTTTAACCAAGAAAAATTTTTAACCAAAAAAAATTATGACCAAAAAAAATTATGACCAAAAAAAATTATGAACAAAAAAAATTATGAACAAAAAAAATTATGAACAAAAAAAATTATGACCAAAAAAAATTATGACCATAAAAATTTGAATCAAAAAAATTTGGAACAAAAAAACTTGGACCAAAAAAATTTGGACCAAAAAAATTTGGGCCAAAAAAAATGGGACCAAAAAAAATTTTTAACCAAGAAAACTTTTGACCAAAAAAAATTATGACCAAAAAAATTTATGACCAAAAAAATTTGGACCAAAAAAATTTGGACCAAAAAAATTTGGATCAAAATTTTAGATCAAAAAAAATTTTGACCAAAAAAAATTTTGACCAAAAAAAATTTTGACCAAAAAAAATTTTGGACCAAAAAAAATTTTGACCAAAAAAAAATTTTTAACCAAGAAAAATTTTTAACCAAAAAAAATTATGACCAAAAAAAATTATGACCAAAAAAAATTATGACCAAAAAAAATTATGACCAAAAAAAATTATGAACAAAAAAATTATGAACAAAAAAAATTATGAACAAAAAAAATTATGACCAAAAAAAAATTATGACCATAAAAATTTGAATCAAAAAAATTTGGACCAAAAAAACTTGGACCAAAAAAATTTGGACCAAAAAAATTTGGGCCAAAAAAAATGGGACCAAAAAAAATTTTTAACCAAGAAAACTTTTGACCAAAAAAAATTATGACCAAAAAAATTTATGACCAAAAAAATTTGGACCAAAAAAATTTGGACCAAAAAAATTTGGGCCAAAAAAAAATGGACCAAAAAAAAATTTTTAACCAATAAAAATTTTGACCAAAAAAAAATTATGACCAAAAAAAATTGTGACCAAAAAAAATTGGGACCAAAAAAATTTGGACCAAAAAAATTTGTACCAAAAAAATTTGTACCAAAAAAATTTGTACCAAAAAAATTTGTACCAAAAAAAATTTGTACCAAAAAAATTTGGGCCAAAAAAAAATGGGACCAAAAAATATTTTTAACCAAGAAAAATTTTGACCAAAAAAAATTATGACCAAAAAAATTATGACCAAAAAAAATTATGACCAAAAAAAAATTATGACCAAAAAAAATTATGACCAAAAAAAATTATGACCAAAAAAATTATGACCAAAAAAATTATGACCAAAAAAAATTATGACCAAAAAAAATTATGACCAAAAAAAATTATGACAAAAAAAATTATGACCAAAAAATATTATGACCAAAAAAAATTAGGACCAAAAAAAATTATGACCAAAAAAATTTGGATTAAAAAATTTGGACCAAAAAAATTTGGACCAAAAAAATTTGGACCAAAAAAATTTGGACCAAAAAAAATTTTGACCACAAAAAATTTTGACCAAAAAAAATTTTTACCAAAAAAAAATTGGACCAAAAAAAATTGGACCAAAAAAATTTGGACCAAAAAAATTTGGGCCAAAAAAAATGGGACCAAAAAAAATTTTTAACCAAGAAAACTTTTGACCAAAAAAAATTTTTAACCAAGAAAACTTTTGACCAAAAAAAATTATGACCAAAAAAATTTATGACCAAAAAAATTTGGACCAAAAAAATTTGGATCAAAATTTTAGATCAAAAAAAATTTTGACCAAAAAAAATTTTGACCAAAAAAAATTTTGACCAAAAAAAATTTTGGACCAAAAAAAATTTTGACCAAAAAAAAATTTTTAACCAAGAAAAATTTTTAACCAAAAAAAATTATGACCAAAAAAAATTATGACCAAAAAAAATTATGAACAAAAAAATTATGAACAAAAAAATTATGAACAAAAAAAATTATGACCATAAAAATTTGAATCAAAAAAATTTGGACCAAAAAAATTTGTACCAAAAAAATTTGTACCAAAAAAATTTGGACCAAAAAATTTGGACCAAAAAAAATTTTGACCAAAAAAAAATTGGACCAAAAAAAATTGGACCAAAAAAAAATTGGACCAAAAAAATTTGGACCAAAAAAATTTGAACCAAAAAAATTTGGTTAAAAAAAAATTGGACCAAAAAAATTTAAACCAAAAAAATTTGGACCGAAAAAAATTTGGATCAAAAAAATTTGGACCAAAAAAATTTTGACCAAAAAAAATTGGACCAAAAAAAATTTGGACCAAAAAAAATTTGGACCAAAATAAATTTGGACCAAAAAAAAATTGGACCAAAAAAATTTTGACCAAAAAAATTTGGACCGAAAAAATTTGGATCAAAATTTTAGATCAAAAAAAATTTTGACCAAAAAAAATTTTGACCAAAAAAAATTTTGGACCAAAAAAAATTTTGACCAAAAAAAAATTTTTAACCAAGAAAAATTTTTAACCAAAAAAAATTATGACCAAAAAAAATTATGAACAAAAAAAATTATGAACAAAAAAAATTATGAACAAAAAAAATTATGACCAAAAAAAATTATGACCATAAAAATTTGAATCAAAAAAATTTGGACCAAAAAAACTTGGACCAAAAAAATTTGGACCAAAAAAATTTGGGCCAAAAAAAATGGGACCAAAAAAAATTTTTAACCAAGAAAACTTTTGACCAAAAAAATTTATGACCAAAAAAATTTGGACCAAAAAAATTTGGATCAAAATTAAAAAATTTGGATCAAAATTTTAGATCAAAAAAAATTTTGACCAAAAAAAATTTTGACCAAAAAAAATTTTGACCAAAAAAAATTTTGACCAAAAAAAATTTTGGACCAAAAAAAATTTTGACCAAAAAAAAATTTTTAACCAAGAAAAATTTTTAACCAAAAAAAATTATGACCAAAAAAAATTATGACCAAAAAAAATTATGACCAAAAAAAATTATGAACAAAAAAATTATGAACAAAAAAAATTATGAACAAAAAAAATTATGACCAAAAAAAATTATGACCATAAAAATTTGAATCAAAAAAATTTGGACCAAAAAAACTTGGACCAAAAAAATTTGGACCAAAAAAATTTGGGCCAAAAAAAATGGGACCAAAAAAAATTTTTAACCAAGAAAACTTTTGACCAAAAAAAATTATGACCAAAAAAATTTATGACCAAAAAAATTTGGACCAAAAAAATTTGGACCAAAAAAATTTGGGCCAAAAAAAAATGGACCAAAAAAAATTTTTAAGCAATAAAAATTTTGACCAAAAAAAATTATGACCAAAAAAAATTGTGACAAAAAAAAATTGGGACCAAAAAAATTTGGACCAAAAAAATTTGTACCAAAAAAATTTGTACCAAAAAAATTTGTACCAAAAAATTTGTACCAAAAAAATTTGTACCAAAAAAATTTGTACCAAAAAAATTTGTACCAAAAAAATTTGTACCAAAAAAATTTGTACCAAAAAAATTTGGGCCAAAAAAAAATGGGACCAAAAAATATTTTTAACCAAGAAAAATTTTGACCAAAAAAAATTATGACCAAAAAAATTATGACCAAAAAAAATTATGACCAAAAAAAATTATGACCAAAAAAAATTATGACCAAAAAAAATTATGACCAAAAAAATTATGACCAAAAAAATTATGACCAAAAAAAATTATGACCAAAAAAATTATGACCAAAAAAAATTATGACAAAAAAAATTATGACCAAAAAATATTATGACCAAAAAAAATTAGGACCAAAAAAAATTGACCAAAAAAAATTATGACCAAAAAAATTTGGATTAAAAAATTTGGACCAAAAAAATTTGGACCAAAAAAATTTGGACCAAAAAAAATTTTGACCACAAAAAATTTTGACCAAAAAAAATTTTTACCAAAAAAAAATTTTCACCAAAAACAAATTTGGATCAAAAAAATTTGGACCAAAAAAAATTTTGACCAAAAAAATTTTGACCTAAAAAATTTGGACCAAAAAAAATTTTGATCAAAAAAAAATTTAAATAAAAAAAAATTTTTACCAAAAAAAATTTTCACAAAAAAAATATTTATCAAAAAAAATTTGGACCAAAAAAAATTTTGATCAAAAAAAATTTTGACCACAAAAAATTTTGACCAAAAAAAATTTTGACCACAAAAAATGTTGACCAAAAAAAATTTTGACCAAAAAAAATTTTGACCAAAAAAAATTTTTACCAAAAAAAATTTGGACCAAAAAAATTTGACTAAAAAAAAATTTTCACCAAAAAAACTTGGGACCAAAAAAATTTTGACCAAAAAAAATTTGACTAAAAAAAATTTTCACCAAAAAAAATTTTGACCCAAAAAAAATTTTACCAAAAAAAATTTTACCAAAAAAAATTGTCACCAAAAAAAAATTTTGATCAAAACAATTTGGACCAAAAAAAATTTTGATCAAAAAAAATTTTGACCAAAAAAAATTTTAACCAAAAAATTTGGACCAAAAAAATTTTGACTTAAAAAAATTTCGACCAAAAAAATTTTCACCAAAAACATTTAAACCAAAAAAATTTTGACCAAAAAAAATTTTGACCAAAAAAAATTTTGGACCAAAAAAAATTTTGACCAAAAAAAAATTTTTAACCAAGAAAAATTTTTAACCAAAAAAAATTATGACCAAAAAAAATTATGACCAAAAAAAATTATGACCAAAAAAAATTATGAACAAAAAAATTATGAACAAAAAAAATTATGAACAAAAAAAATTATGACCAAAAAAAATTATGACCATAAAAATTTGAATCAAAAAAATTTGGACCAAAAAAACTTGGACCAAAAAAATTTGGACCAAAAAAATTTGGGCCAAAAAAAATGGGACCAAAAAAAATTTTTAACCAAGAAAACTTTTGACCAAAAAAAATTATGACCAAAAAAATTTATGACCAAAAAAATTTGGACCAAAAAAATTTGGACCAAAAAAATTTGGGCCAAAAAAAAATGGACCAAAAAAAATTTTTAACCAATAAAAATTTTGACCAAAAAAAATTATGACCAAAAAAAATTGTGACAAAAAAAAATTGGGACCAAAAAAATTTGGACCAAAAAAATTTGTACCAAAAAAATTTGTACCAAAAAAATTTGTACCAAAAAAATTTGTACCAAAAAAATTTGTACCAAAAAAATTTGTACCAAAAAAATTTGTACCAAAAAAATTTGGGCCAAAAAAAAATGGGACCAAAAAATATTTTTAACCAAGAAAAATTTTGACCAAAAAAAATTATGACCAAAAAAATTATGACCAAAAAAAATTATGACCAAAAAAAATTATGACCAAAAAAAATTATGACCAAAAAAAATTATGACCAAAAAAATTATGACCAAAAAAATTATGACCAAAAAAAATTATGACCAAAAAAAATTATGACAAAAAAAATTATGACCAAAAAATATTATGACCAAAAAAAATTAGGACCAAAAAAAAATTGACCAAAAAAAATTATGACCAAAAAAATTTGGATTAAAAAATTTGGACCAAAAAAATTTGGACCAAAAAAATTTGGACCAAAAAAAATTTTGACCACAAAAAATTTTGACCAAAAAAAATTTTTACCAAAAAAAAATTTTCACCAAAAACAAATTTGGATCAAAAAAATTTGGACCAAAAAAAATTTTGACCAAAAAAATTTTGACCTAAAAAATTTGGACCAAAAAAAATTTTGATCAAAAAAAAATTTAAATAAAAAAAAATTTTTACAAAAAAAAATTTTCACAAAAAAAATATTTATCAAAAAAAATTTGGACCAAAAAAAATTTTGATCAAAAAAAATTTTGACCACAAAAAATTTTGACCAAAAAAAATTTTGACCACAAAAAATGTTGACCAAAAAAAATTTTGACCAAAAAAAATTTTGACCAAAAAAAATTTTTACCAAAAAAAATTTGGACCAAAAAAATTTGACTAAAAAAAAATTTTCACCAAAAAAACTTGGGACCAAAAAAATTTTGACCAAAAAAAATTTGACTAAAAAAAATTTTCACCAAAAAAAATTTTGACCCAAAAAAAATTTTACCAAAAAAAATTTTACCAAAAAAAATTGTCACCAAAAAAAAATTTTGATCAAAACAATTTGGACCAAAAAAAATTTTGATCAAAAAAAATTTTGACCAAAAAAAATTTTAACCAAAAAATTTGGACCAAAAAAATTTTGACTTAAAAAAATTTCGACCAAAAAAATTTTCACCAAAAACATTTAAACCAAAAAAATTTGGACCAAAAAAAATTTTGATCCAAAAAAAATTTAAATAAAAAAAATTTTTACCAAAAAAAATTTTCACAAAAAAAAAATTTATCAAAAAAAATTTGGACCAAAAAAAATTTTGATCAAAAAAAATTTTGACCAAAACAAATTGGACCAAAAAAATTTGGACCAAAAAAATTTGGACCAAAAAAAATTTTGACCACAAAAAATTTTGACCAAAAAAAATTTTTACCAAAATAATTTTCACCAAAAAAAATTTTTACCAAAAAAAAATTTGGATCAAAAAAATTTGGACCAAAAAAAATTTTGACCACAAAAAATTTCGACCAAAAAAAATTTTGACAAAAAAAAATTTTCACCAAAAAAAAATTTGGATCAAAAAAATTTGGACCAAAAAACATTTTGACCACAAAAAATTTTGACCAAAAAAAATTTTGACCAAAAAAAATTTTTATTAAACAAAATTTTCACCAAAAAAAAATTTGGATCAAAAAAATTTTTACCAAAAAAAATTTTACAAAAAAAAAATTTTCACCAAAAAAAATTTTTACCAAAAAAAAATTTGGATCAAAAAAATTTGGAACAAAAAAAATTTATACCACAAAAAATTTCGACCAAAAAAAATTTGACAAAAAAATTTTCACCAAAAAAAAATTTGGATCAAAAAAATTTGGACCAAAAAAAATTTTTACCAAACAAAATTTGACCTAAAAAATTTGGACCAAAAAAAATTTTGACCAAAAAAATTTTTTACCAAAAAAAAATTTTCCCCAAAAAAAAATTTGGATCAAAAAAATTTGGACCAAAAAAAATTTTGACCACAAAAAATTTTGACCAAAAAAAATTTTTACCAAAAAAAAATTTTCACCAAAAACAAATTTGGATCAAAAAAATTTGGACCAAAAAAAATTTTGACCAAAAAAATTTTGACCTAAAAAATTTGGACCAAAAAAAATTTTGACCACAAAAAATTTTGACCAAAAAAAATTATGACCAAAAAAAATTATGACCAAAAAAAATTGACCAAAAAAAATTATGAACAAAAAAAAGACCAAAAAAAATTATGCCAAAAAAAATTATGCCAAAAAAAAATTATGACCAAAAAAAATTATGACCAAAAAAAATTATGACCAAAAAAAATTATGACCAAAAAAAATTATGACCAAAAAAAATTATGACCAAATAAATTTGGATCAAAAAAATTTGGACCAAAAAAATTTGTACCAAAAAAATTTGGACCAAAAAAATTTGGTCCAAAAAAATTTGGACCAAAAAAATTATGACCAAAAAAAAATTATGACCAAAAAAAATTGTGACCAAAAAAATTTGGATCAAAAAAATTTGGACCAAAAAAATTTGTACCAAAAAAATTTGGGCCAAAAAAAAATGGGACCAAAAAATATTTTTAACCAAGAAAAATTTTGACCAAAAAAAATTATGACCAAAAAAATTATGACCAAAAAAAATTATGACCAAAAAAAATTATGACCAAAAAAATTATGACCAAAAAAATTATGACCAAAAAAAATTATGACCAAAAAAAATTATGACCAAAAAAATTTGGATCAAAAAAATTTGGACCAAAAAAATTTGTACCAAAAAAATTTGGACCAAAAAAATTTGGACCAAAAAAAATTTTGACCAAAAAAAAATTTGACCAAAAAAAATTGGACCAAAAAAATTTGGACCAAAAAAATTTGAACCAAAAAAATTTGGACCAAAAAAAATTGGACCAAAAAAATTTGGACCAAAAAAATTTGGACCGAAAAAAATTTGGATCAAAAAAATTTGGACCAAAAAAATTTTGACCAAAAAAAATTGGACCAAAAAAAATTTGGACCAAAATAAATTTGGACCAAAAAAATTTGGATTAAAAAAATTTTGACCAAAAAAATTTGGACCGAAAAAATTTGGATCAAAATTTTAGATCAAAAAAAATTTTTACCAAAAAAAATTTTGACCAAAAAAAATTTTGGACCAAAAAAAATTTTGACCAAAAAAAAATTTTTAACCAAGAAAAATTTTTAACCAAAAAAAATTATGACCAAAAAAAATTATGACCAAAAAAAATTATGAACAAAAAAAATTATGAACAAAAAAATTATGAACAAAAAAAATTATGACCATAAAAATTTGAATCAAAAAAATTTAGACCAAAAAAACTTGGATCAAAAAAATTTGGACCAAAAAAATTTGGGCCAAAAAAAATGGGACCAAAAAAAATTTTTAACCAAGAAAACTTTTGACCAAAAAAAATTATGACCAAAAAAATTTATGACCAAAAAAATTTGGACCAAAAAAATTTGGATCAAAATTTTAGATCAAAAAAATTTTGACCAAAAAAAATTTTGACCAAAAAAAATTTTGACCAAAAAAAATTTTGGACCAAAAAAAATTTTGACCAAAAAAAAATTTTTAACCAAGAAAAATTTTTAACCAAAAAAAATTATGACCAAAAAAAATTATGACCAAAAAAATTTGGATCAAAAAAATTTGGACCAAAAAAATTTGGACCAAAAAAATTTGGACCAAAAAAAAATTTGGACCAAAAAATTTTGGACCAAAAAAATTTGGACCAAAAAAATTTGGACCAAAAAAATTTGGACCAAAAAAATTTGGACCAAAAAAATTTGGACCAAAAAAATTTGGACCAAAAAAATTTGGACCAAAAAAATTTGGACCAAAAAAATTTGGACCAAAAAAATTTGGACAAAAAAAATTTGGACCAAAAAAATTTGGACCAAAAAAATTTGGACCAAAAAAAATTTGGACCAAAAAAATTATGACCAAAAAAAATTATGACCAAAAAAAATTATGACCAAAAAAAATTATGACCAAAAAAAAATATGACCAAAAAAAATTATGACCAAAAAAAATTATGACCAAAAAAATTATATGACCAAAAAAAATTAGGACCAAAAAAAATTGACCAAAAAAAATTATGACAAAAAAAATTATGACCAAAAAATATTATGACCAAAAAAATTAGGACCAAAAAAAATTATGACCAAAAAAAATTATGACCAAAAAAATTATGAACAAAAAAAATTATGAACAAAAAAAATTATGACCAAAAAAAATTATGACCATAAAAATTTGAATCAAAAAAATTTAGACCAAAAAAACTTGGATCAAAAAAATTTGGACCAAAAAAATTTGGGCCAAAAAAAAATGGGACCAAAAAAAATTTTTAACCAAGAAAACTTTTGACCAAAAAAAATTATGACCAAAAAAATTTATGACCAAAAAAATTTGGACCAAAAAAATTTGGATCAAAATTTTAGATCAAAAAAATTTTGACCAAAAAAAATTTTGACCAAAAAAAATTTTGACCAAAAAAAATTTTGGACCAAAAAAAATTTTGACCAAAAAAAAATTTTTAACCAAGAAAAATTTTTAACCAAAAAAAATTATGACCAAAAAAAATTATGACCAAAAAAATTTGGATCAAAAAAAATTTGGACCACAAAAAATTTGGACCAAAAAAATTTGGACCAAAAAAAAAATTTGGACCAAAAAATTTTGGACCAAAAAAATTTGGACCAAAAAAATTTGGACCAAAAAATTTGGACCAAAAAAATTTGGACAAAAAAATTTGGACCAAAAAATTTGGACCAAAAAAATTTGGACCAAAAAAATTTGGGCCAAAAAAAATGGGACCAAAAAAAATTTTTAACCAAGAAAAATTTGACCAAAAAAATTATGACCAAAATAATTTATGACCAAAAAAATTTGGACCAAAAAAATTTGGACCAAAAAAATTTGGACCAAAAAAATTTGGGCCAAAAAAAAAAATGGACCAAAAAAAATTTTTAACCAATAAAAATTTTGACCAAAAAAAATTATGACCAAAAAAAATTATGACCAAAAAAAATTATGACCAAAAAAATTATGACCAAAAAAAATTATGACCAAAAAAAAATTATGACCAAAAAAAATTGACCAAAAAAAATTATGAACAAAAAAAAGACCAAAAAAATTATGCCAAAAAAAATTATGCCAAAAAAAAATTATGACCAAAAAAAATTTTGACCAAAAAAAAATTTGACCAAAAAAAAATTTTGACCAAAAAAAAATTTTGACAAAAAAATTTAAAAAAAAAATTTTGAGCAAAAAAAATTTTGACCCAAAAAAATTTTAACCAAAAAAAATTTTGATAAAAAAAAATTTTGATTAAAAAAAATTTTGACCAAAAAAAATTTTGACCAAAAAAAATTTTGAGCAAAAAAAATTTTGACTTAAAAAAATTTTGACCAAAAAAAAAATTTGACCAAAAAATATTTTAAACCAAAAAAATTTAGACCAAAAAAAATTTTGACCAAAAAAAAATTTTGACCAAAAAAAATTTTGACCCAAGAAAATTTTGACCAAAAAAATTTGAATCAATATAAATTTTGACGCCGCACGCAACACGCACGCACGCACGCACGCACGCACGCACGCACGCACGCACGCACGCACGCACGCACGCACGCACGCACGCACGCACGCACGCACGCACGCACGCACGGACCAAAAAAAATTTTGACCAAAAAAAATTTTGAGCAAAAAAAATTTTGACTTAAAAAAATTTTGACCAAAAAAAAAATTTGACCAAAAAATATTTTAAACCAAAAAAATTTAGACCAAAAAAAATTTTGACCAAAAAAAATTTTGAGCAAAAAAAATTTTTACCCAAAAAAATTTTGACCAAAAAAAAAATTTGACCAAAAAATATTTTAAACCAAAAAAATTTAGACCAAAAAAAATTTTGACCAAAAAAAATTTTGACCAAAAAAAATTTTGACCAAAAAAAATTTTGACCAAAAAAAATTTTGACCCAAAAAAATTTTGACCAAAAAAAATTTTGAGCAAAAAAAATTTTGACCCAAAAAAATTTTGACCAAAAAAAAAATTTGACCAAATAATATTTTAAACCAAAAAAATTTAGACCAAAAAAAATTTTGACCAAAAAAAATTTTTACCAAAAAAAATTTTGATAAAAAAAATTTTTATTAAAAAAAATTTGGCAAACAAAATTTGGACCCAAAAAAAAATTTGGATCAAAAAAATTGGACTAAAAAAATTTGGACCAAAAAAATTTGGACAAAAAAAATTTGGACCAAAAAAATTTGAACCAAAAAAATTTGGACCAAAAAAAATTTTGACCAAAAAAAAATTTTTAACCAAGAAAAATTTTTAACCAAAAAAAATTATTACCAAAAAAAATTTGTACCAAAAAAATTTGGAATAAAAAAATTTGGACCAAAAAAATTTGGACCAAAAAAAATTTTGACCAAAAAAAAATTTTTAACCAAGAAAAATTTTTAACCAAAAAAAATTATTACCAAAAAAAATTATGACCAAAAAAAATTATGACCAAAAAAAATTATGACAAAAAAAAATTGACAAAAAAAAATTATGCTAAAAAAAAATTATGACCAAAAAAAATTATGACCAAAAAAAATTATGACCAAAAAAAATTATGACCAAAAAAATTTGGATCAAAAAAATTTGGACCAAAAAAATTTGGACCAAAAAAATTTGGACCAAAAAAAAATTTGGACCAAAAAATTTTGGACCAAAAAAATTTGGACCAAAAAAATTTGGACCAAAAAAATTTGGACCAAAAAAATTTGGACCAAAAAAATTTGGACCAAAAAAATTTGGACCAAAAAAATTTGGACCAAAAAAATTTGACCAAAAAAAATTATGACCAAAATAATTTATGACCAAAAAAATTTGGACCAAAAAAATTTGGACCAAAAAAATTTGGGCCAAAAAAAAATGGACCAAAAAAAATTTTTAACCAATAAAAATTTTGACCAAAAAAAATTATGACCAAAAAAAATTATGACCAAAAAAAATTATGACCAAAAAAAATTATGACCAAAAAAAATTATGAAAAAAAATGACCAAAAAAAATTATGCCAAAAAAAATTATGCCAAAAAAAATTATGCCAAAAAAAAATTATGACCAAAAAAAATTATGACCAAAAAAATTATGACCAAAAAAAATTATGACCAAAAAAAATTATGACCAAAAAAAATTATGACCAAATAAATTTGGATCAAAAAAATTTGGACCAAAAAAATTTGTACCAAAAAAATTTGGACCAAAAAAATTTGGTCCAAAAAAATTTGGACCAAAAAAATTGACCAAAAAAAAATTATGACAAAAAAATTGTGACCAAAAAAATTTGGATCAAAAAAATTTGGACCAAAAAAATTTGTACCAAAAAAATTTGGGCCAAAAAAAAATGGGACCAAAAAATATTTTTAACCAAGAAAAATTTTGACCAAAAAAAATTATGACCAAAAAAATTATGACCAAAAAAAATTATGACCAAAAAAAATTATGACCAAAAAAATTATGACCAAAAAAAATTATGACCAAAAAAAATTATGACCAAAAAAAAATTATGACCAAAAAAATTTGGATCAAAAAAATTTGGACCAAAAAAATTTGTACCAAAAAAATTTGGACCAAAAAATTTGGACCAAAAAAAATTTTGACCAAAAAAAAATTGGACCAAAAAAAATTGGACCAAAAAAATTTGGACCAAAAAAATTTGAACCAAAAAAATTGGGTTAAAAAAAAATTGGACCAAAAAAATTTGGACCAAAAAAATTTGGACCGAAAAAAATTTGGATCAAAAAAATTTGGACCAAAAAAATATGGACCAAAAAAATTTTGACCAAAAAAAATTGGACCAAAAAAAATTTGGACCAAAAAAAATTTGGACCAAAATAAATTTGGACCAAAAAAAAATTGGACCAAAAAAATTTGGATTAAAAAAATTTTGACCAAAAAAATTTGGACCGAAAAAATTTGGATCAAAATTTTAGATCAAAAAAAATTTTGACCAAAAAAAATTTTGACCAAAAAAAATTTTGGACCAAAAAAAATTTTGACCAAAAAAAAATTTTTAACCAAGAAAAATTTTTAACCAAAAAAAATTATGACCAAAAAAAATTATGACCAAAAAAAATTATGAACAAAAAAAATTATGAACAAAAAAAATTATGAACAAAAAAAATTATGACCAAAAAAAATTATGACCATAAAAATTTGAATCAAAAAAATTTGGACCAAAAAAACTTGGACCAAAAAAATTTGGACCAAAAAAATTTGGGCCAAAAAAAATGGGACCAAAAAAAATTTTTAACCAAGAAAACTTTTGACCAAAAAAAATTATGACCAAAAAAATTTATGACCAAAAAAATTTGGACCAAAAAAATTTGGATCAAAATTTTAGATCAAAAAAAATTTTGACCAAAAAAAATTTTGACCAAAAAAAATTTTGACCAAAAAAAATTTTGACCAAAAAAAATTTTGGACCAAAAAAAATTTTGACCAAAAAAAAATTTTTAACCAAGAAAAATTTTTAACCAAAAAAAATTATGACCAAAAAAAATTATGACCAAAAAAAATTATGACCAAAAAAAATTATGAACAAAAAAAATTATGAACAAAAAAAATTATGAACAAAAAAAATTGTCAAAAAAAAATTATGACCATAAAAATTTGAATCAAAAAAATTTGGACCAAAAAAATTTGTACCAAAAAAATTTGTACCAAAAAAATTTGGACCAAAAAATTTGGACCAAAAAAAATTTTGACCAAAAAAAAATTGGACCAAAAAAAATTGGACCAAAAAAATTTGGACCAAAAAAATTTGAACCAAAAAAATTTGGTTAAAAAAAAATTGGACCAAAAAAATTTGGACCAAAAAAATTTGGACCGAAAAAAATTTGGATCAAAAAAATTTGGACCAAAAAAATTTGGACCAAAAAAATTTTGACCAAAAAAAATTGGACCAAAAAAAATTTGGACCAAAAAAAATTTGGACCAAAATAAATTTGGACCAAAAAAAAATTGGACCAAAAAAATTTGGATTAAAAAAATTTTGACCAAAAAAATTTGGACCGAAAAAATTTGGATCAAAATTTTAGATCAAAAAAAATTTTGACCAAAAAAAATTTTGACCAAAAAAAATTTTGGACCAAAAAAATTTTTGACCAAAAAAAAATTTTTAACCAAGAAAAATTTTTAACCAAAAAAAATTATGACCAAAAAAAATTATGACCAAAAAAAATTATGAACAAAAAAAATTATGAACAAAAAAAATTATGAACAAAAAAAATTATGACCAAAAAAAATTATGACCATAAAAATTTGAATCAAAAAAATTTGGAACAAAAAAACTTGGACCAAAAAAATTTGGACCAAAAAAATTTGGGCCAAAAAAAATGGGACCAAAAAAAATTTTTAACCAAGAAAACTTTTGACCAAAAAAAATTATGACCAAAAAAATTTATGACCAAAAAAATTTGGACCAAAAAAATTTGGACCAAAAAAATTTGGATCAAAATTTTAGATCAAAAAAAATTTTGACCAAAAAAAATTTTGACCAAAAAAAATTTTGACCAAAAAAAATTTTGGACCAAAAAAAATTTTGACCAAAAAAAAATTTTTAACCAAGAAAAATTTTTAACCAAAAAAAATTATGACCAAAAAAAATTATGACCAAAAAAAATTATGACCAAAAAAAATTATGACCAAAAAAAATTATGAACAAAAAAATTATGAACAAAAAAAATTATGAACAAAAAAAATTATGACCAAAAAAAATTATGACCATAAAAATTTGAATCAAAAAAATTTGGACCAAAAAAACTTGGACCAAAAAAATTTGGACCAAAAAAATTTGGGCCAAAAAAAATGGGACCAAAAAAAATTTTTAACCAAGAAAACTTTTGACCAAAAAAAATTATGACCAAAAAAATTTATGACCAAAAAAATTTGGACCAAAAAAATTTGGACCAAAAAAATTTGGGCCAAAAAAAAATGGACCAAAAAAAATTTTTAACCAATAAAAATTTTGACCAAAAAAAATTATGACCAAAAAAAATTGTGACCAAAAAAAATTGGGACCAAAAAAATTTGGACCAAAAAAATTTGTACCAAAAAAATTTGTACCAAAAAAATTTGTACCAAAAAAATTTGTACCAAAAAAATTTGTACCAAAAAAATTTGGGCCAAAAAAAAATGGGACCAAAAAATATTTTTAACCAAGAAAAATTTTGACCAAAAAAAATTATGACCAAAAAAATTATGACCAAAAAAAATTATGACCAAAAAAAATTATGACCAAAAAAAATTATGACCAAAAAAAATTATGACCAAAAAAATTATGACCAAAAAAATTATGACCAAAAAAAATTATGACCAAAAAAAATTATGACCAAAAAAAATTATGACAAAAAAAATTATGACCAAAAAATATTATGACCAAAAAAAATTAGGACCAAAAAAAATTATGACCAAAAAAATTTGGATTAAAAAATTTGGACCAAAAAAATTTGGACCAAAAAAATTTGGACCAAAAAAATTTGGACCAAAAAAAATTTTGACCACAAAAAATTTTGACCAAAAAAAATTTTTACCAAAAAAAAATTGGACCAAAAAAAATTGGACCAAAAAAATTTGGACCAAAAAAATTTGGGCCAAAAAAAATGGGACCAAAAAAAATTTTTAACCAAGAAAACTTTTGACCAAAAAAAATTTTTAACCAAGAAAACTTTTGACCAAAAAAAATTATGACCAAAAAAATTTATGACCAAAAAAATTTGGACCAAAAAAATTTGGATCAAAATTTTAGATCAAAAAAAATTTTGACCAAAAAAAATTTTGACCAAAAAAAATTTTGACCAAAAAAAATTTTGGACCAAAAAAAATTTTGACCAAAAAAAAATTTTTAACCAAGAAAAATTTTTAACCAAAAAAAATTATGACCAAAAAAAATTATGACCAAAAAATATTATGAACAAAAAAATTATGAACAAAAAAATTATGAACAAAAAAAATTATGAACAAAAAAAATTATGACCATAAAAATTTGAATCAAAAAAATTTGGACCAAAAAAATTTGTACCAAAAAAATTTGTACCAAAAAAATTTGGACCAAAAAATTTGGACCAAAAAAAATTTTGACCAAAAAAAAATTGGACCAAAAAAAATTGGACCAAAAAAAATTGGACCAAAAAAATTTGGACCAAAAAAATTTGAACCAAAAAAATTTGGTTAAAAAAAAATTGGACCAAAAAAATTTAAACCAAAAAAATTTGGACCGAAAAAAATTTGGATCAAAAAAATTTGGACCAAAAAAATTTTGACCAAAAAAAATTGGACCAAAAAAAATTTGGACCAAAAAAAATTTGGACCAAAATAAATTTGGACCAAAAAAAAATTGGACCAAAAAAATTTTGACCAAAAAAATTTGGACCGAAAAAATTTGGATCAAAATTTTAGATCAAAAAAAATTTTGACCAAAAAAAATTTTGACCAAAAAAAATTTTGGACCAAAAAAAATTTTGACCAAAAAAAAATTTTTAACCAAGAAAAATTTTTAACCAAAAAAAATTATGACCAAAATAAATTATGACCAAAAAAAATTATGAACAAAAAAAATTATGAACAAAAAAAATTATGAACAAAAAAAATTATGACCAAAAAAAATTATGACCATAAAAATTTGAATCAAAAAAATTTGGACCAAAAAAACTTGGACCAAAAAAATTTGGACCAAAAAAATTTGGGCCAAAAAAAATGGGACCAAAAAAAATTTTTAACCAAGAAAACTTTTGACCAAAAAAATTTATGACCAAAAAAATTTGGACCAAAAAAATTTGGATCAAAATTTTAGATCAAAAAAAATTTTGACCAAAAAAAATTTTGACCAAAAAAAATTTTGACCAAAAAAAATTTTGGACCAAAAAAAATTTTGACCAAAAAAAAATTTTTAACCAAGAAAAATTTTTAACCAAAAAAAATTATGACCAAAAAAAATTATGACCAAAAAAAATTATGACCAAAAAAAATTATGAACAAAAAAATTATGAACAAAAAAAATTATGAACAAAAAAAATTATGACCAAAAAAAATTATGACCATAAAAATTTGAATCAAAAAAATTTGGACCAAAAAAACTTGGACCAAAAAAATTTGGACCAAAAAAATTTGGGCCAAAAAAAATGGGACCAAAAAAAATTTTTAACCAAGAAAACTTTTGACCAAAAAAAATTATGACCAAAAAAATTTATGACCAAAAAAATTTGGACCAAAAAAATTTGGGCCAAAAAAAAATGGACCAAAAAAAATTTTTAACCAATAAAAATTTTGACCAATAAAAATTTTGACCAAAAAAAATTATGACCAAAAAAAATTGTGACAAAAAAAAATTGGGACCAAAAAAATTTGGACCAAAAAAATTTGTACCAAAAAAATTTGTACCAAAAAAATTTGTACCAAAAAATTTGTACCAAAAAAATTTGTACCAAAAAAATTTGTACCAAAAAAATTTGTACCAAAAAAATTTGTACCAAAAAAATTTGTACCAAAAAAATTTGGGCCAAAAAAAAATGGGACCAAAAAATATTTTTAACCAAGAAAAATTTTGACCAAAAAAAATTATGACCAAAAAAATTATGACCAAAAAAAATTATGACCAAAAAAAATTATGACCAAAAAAAATTATGACCAAAAAAAATTATGACCAAAAAAATTATGACCAAAAAAATTATGACCAAAAAAAATTATGACCAAAAAAATTATGACCAAAAAAAATTATGACAAAAAAAATTATGACCAAAAAATATTATGACCAAAAAAAATTAGGACCAAAAAAAATTGACCAAAAAAAATTATGACCAAAAAAATTTGGATTAAAAAATTTGGACCAAAAAAATTTGGACCAAAAAAATTTGGACCAAAAAAAATTTTGACCACAAAAAATTTTGACCAAAAAAAATTTTTACCAAAAAAAAATTTTCACCAAAAACAAATTTGGATCAAAAAAATTTGGACCAAAAAAAATTTTGACCAAAAAAATTTTGACCTAAAAAATTTGGACCAAAAAAAATTTTGATCAAAAAAAAATTTAAATAAAAAAAAATTTTTACCAAAAAAAATTTTCACAAAAAAAATATTTATCAAAAAAAATTTGGACCAAAAAAAATTTTGATCAAAAAAAATTTTGACCACAAAAAATTTTGACCAAAAAAAATTTTGACCACAAAAAATGTTGACCAAAAAAAATTTTGACCAAAAAAAATTTTGACCAAAAAAAATTTTTACCAAAAAAAATTTGGACCAAAAAAATTTGACTAAAAAAAAATTTTCACCAAAAAAACTTGGGACCAAAAAAATTTTGACCAAAAAAAATTTGACTAAAAAAAATTTTCACCAAAAAAAATTTTGACCCAAAAAAAATTTTACCAAAAAAAATTTTACCAAAAAAAATTGTCACCAAAAAAAAATTTTGATCAAAACAATTTGGACCAAAAAAAATTTTGATCAAAAAAAATTTTGACCAAAAAAAATTTGGTCCAAAAAAATTTGTACCAAAAAAATTATGACCAAAATAAAATTATGACCAAAAAAAATTGTGACCAAAAAAATTTGGATCAAAAAAATTTGGACCAAAAAAATTTGTACCAAAAAAATTTGGGCCAAAAAAATTTGGGCCAAAAAAAAATGGGACAAAAAATATTTTTAACCAAGAAAAATTTTGACCAAAAAAAATTATGACCAAAAAAAATTATGACCAAAAAAATTATGACCAAAAAAAATTATGACCAAAAAAAATTATGACCAAAAAAAATTATGACCAAAAAAATTATGACCAAAAAAAATTATGACCAAAAAAAATTATGACCAAAAAAAATTATGACCAAAAAAAATTATGACCAAAAAAATTTGGATCAAAAAAATTTGGACCAAAAAAATTTGGACCAAAAAAATTTGGACCAAAAAAATTTGGACCAAAAAAATTTGGACCAAAAAAATTTGGACCAAAAAAATTTGGACCAAAAAAAATTTTGACCAAAAAAAAATTGGACCAAAAAAAATTTTGACCAAAAAAAATTGGACCAAAAAAAATTTGGACCAAAATAAATTTGGACCAAAAAAAAAATTGGACCAAAAAAATTTGGATCAAAAAAATTTGGACCAAAAAAATTTGTACCAAAAAAATTTGGGCCAAAAAAAAATGGGACCAAAAAATATTTTTAACCAAGAAAAATTTTGACCAAAAAAAATTATGACCAAAAAAATTATGACCAAAAAAAATTATGACCAAAAAAAATTATGACCAAAAAAAATTATGACCAAAAAAATTATGACCAAAAAAAACTATGATCAAAAAAAATTATGACCAAAAAAATTATGACCAAAAAAAATTATGACCAAAAAAAATTATGACCAAAAAAAATTATGACCAAAAAAAATTATGACCAAAAAAAATTATGACCAAAAAAAATTATGACCAAAAAAATTTGGATCAAAAAAATTTGGACCAAAAAAATTTGGACCAAAAAAATTTGGACCAAAAAAATTTGGACCAAAAAAATTTGGACCGAAAAAATTTTTACCAAAAAAAATTTTGACCAAAAAAAAATTGGACCAAAAAAAATTGGACCAAAAAAATTTGGACCAAAAAAATTTGAACCAAAAAAATTTGGACCAAAAAAAATTGGACCAAAAAAATTTGGACCAAAAAAATTTGGACCGAAAAAAATTTGGACCAAAAAAATTTTGACCAAAAAAAATTGGACCAAAAAAAATTTGGACCAAAATAAATTTGGACCAAAAAAAAATTGGACCAAAAAAATTTGGATTAAAAAAATTTTGACCAAAAAAATTTGGACCGAAAAAATTTGGATCAAAATTTTAGATCAAAAAAAATTTTGAACAAAAAAAATTTTGACCAAAAAAATTTTGGACCAAAAAAAATTTTGACCAAAAAAAAATTTTTAACCAAGAAAAATTTTTAACCAAAAAAAATTATGACCAAAAAAAATTATGAACAAAAAAAATTATGACCAAAAAAAATTATGACCATAAAAATTTGAATCAAAAAAATTTGGACCAAAAAAACTTGGACCAAAAAAATTTGGACCAAAAAAATTTGGGCCAAAAAAAATGGGACCAAAAAAATTTTTTAACCAAGAAAACTTTTGACCAAAAAAAATTATGACCAAAAAAATTTATGACCAAAAAAATTTGGACCAAAAAAATTTGGACCAAAAAAATTTGGACCAAAAAAATTTGGACCAAAAAAATTTGGGCCAAAAAAAAATGGACCAAAAAAAATTTTTAACCAATAAAAATTTTGACCAAAAAAAAATTATGACCAAAAAAAAATTATGACCAAAAAAAATTATGACCAAAAAAAATTATGACCAAAAAAAATTATGCCAAAAATAATTATGACCAAAAAAAATTATGACCAAAAAAAATTATGACCAAAAAAAATTATGAACAAAAAAAATTATGACCAAAAAAAATTATGACCATAAAAATTTGAATCAAAAAAATTTGGACCAAAAAAACTTGGACCAAAAAAATTTGGACCAAAAAAAATTATGACCAAAAAAAATTATGACCAAAAAAAATTATGACCAAAAAAAATTATGACCAAAAAAAATTATGACCAAAAAAATTTGGATCAAAAAAATTTGGACCAAAAAAATTTGGACCAAAAAAATTTGGACCAAAAAAATTTGGACCAAAAAAATTTGGACCAAAAAAATTTGGACCAAAAAAATTTGGACCAAAAAAATTTGGACCAAAAAAAATTTTGACCAAAAAAAAATTGGACCAAAAAAAATTTTGACCAAAAAAAATTGGACCAAAAAAAATTTGGACCAAAATAAATTTGGACCAAAAAAAAAATTGGACCAAAAAAATTTGGATCAAAAAAATTTGGACCAAAAAAATTTGTACCAAAAAAATTTGGGCCAAAAAAAAATGGGACCAAAAAATATTTTTAACCAAGAAAAATTTTGACCAAAAAAAATTATGACCAAAAAAATTATGACCAAAAAAAATTATGACCAAAAAAAATTATGACCAAAAAAAATTATGACCAAAAAAATTATGACCAAAAAAAACTATGATCAAAAAAAATTATGACCAAAAAAATTATGACCAAAAAAAATTATGACCAAAAAAAATTATGACCAAAAAAAATTATGACCAAAAAAAATTATGACCAAAAAAAATTATGACCAAAAAAATTTGGATCAAAAAAATTTGGACCAAAAAAATTTGGACCAAAAAAATTTGGACCAAAAAAATTTGGACCAAAAAAATTTGGACCAAAAAAATTTGGACCGAAAAAATTTGGACCAAAAAAAATTTTGACCAAAAAAAAATTGGACCAAAAAAAATTGGACCAAAAAAATTTGGACCAAAAAAATTTGAACCAAAAAAATTTGGACCAAAAAAAATTGGACCAAAAAAATTTGGACCAAAAAAATTTGGACCGAAAAAAATTTGGACCAAAAAAATTTTGACCAAAAAAAATTGGACCAAAAAAAATTTGGACCAAAATAAATTTGGGCCAAAAAAAAATGGGACCAAAAAATATTTTTAACCAAGAAAAATTTTGACCAAAAAAAATTATGACCAAAAAAATTATGACCAAAAAAAATTATGACCAAAAAAAATTATGACCAAAAAAATTATGACCAAAAAAAATTATGACCAAAAAAAATTATGACCAAAAAAAATTATGACCAAAAAAATTATGACCAAAAAAAAATATGACCAAAAAAAATTATGACCAAAAAAAATTATGACCAAAAAAAATTATGACCAAAAAAATTTGGATCAAAAAAATTTGGACCAAAAAAATTTGGACCAAAAAAATTTGGACCAAAAAAATTTGGACCAAAAAAATTTGGACCAAAAAAATTTGGACCAAAAAAAATTTTGACCAAAAAAAAATTGGACCAAAAAAAATTTGACCAAAAAAAATTTGACCAAAAAAAATTGGATCAAAAAAATTTGGACCAAAAAAATTTGGACCAAAAAAATTTGGACCAAAAAAAATTTTGACCAAAAAAAATTTTTTAACCAAGAAAAATTTAAAAAAAAAAAAAATTATTACCAAAAAAAATTTGTACCAAAAAAATTTGGACCAAAAAAATTTGGACCAAAAAAATTTGGTCCAAAAAAAATTTTGACCAAAAAAAAATTTTTAACCAAAAAAAATTATGACCAAAAAAAATTATGACAAAAAAAAATTATGACCAAAAAAAAATTTTGAACAAAAAAACTTTTGACCAAAAAAAATTATGACCAAAATAATTTATGACCAAAAAAATTTGTACCAAAAAAATTTGGACCAAAAAAATTTGGTCCAAAAAAATTTGTACCAAAAAAATTATGACCAAAATAAAATTATGACCAAAAAAAATTGTGACCAAAAAAATTTGGATCAAAAAAATTTGGACCAAAAAAATTTGTACCAAAAAAATTTGGGCCAAAAAAATTTGGGCCAAAAAAAAATGGGACAAAAAATATTTTTAACCAAGAAAAATTTTGACCAAAAAAAATTATGACCAAAAAAAATTATGACCAAAAAAATTATGACCAAAAAAAATTATGACCAAAAAAAATTATGACCAAAAAAAATTATGACCAAAAAAATTATGACCAAAAAAAATTATGACCAAAAAAAATTATGACCAAAAAAAATTATGACCAAAAAAAATTATGACCAAAAAAATTTGGATCAAAAAAATTTGGACCAAAAAAATTTGGACCAAAAAAATTTGGACCAAAAAAATTTGGACCAAAAAAAATTTTGACCAAAAAAAAATTGGACCAAAAAAAATTTTGACCAAAAAAAATTGGACCAAAAAAAATTTGGACCAAAATAAATTTGGACCAAAAAAAAAATTGGACCAAAAAAATTTGGATCAAAAAAATTTGGACCAAAAAAATTTGTACCAAAAAAATTTGGGCCAAAAAAAAATGGGACCAAAAAATATTTTTAACCAAGAAAAATTTTGACCAAAAAAAATTATGACCAAAAAAATTATGACCAAAAAAAATTATGACCAAAAAAAATTATGACCAAAAAAAATTATGACCAAAAAAATTATGACCAAAAAAAACTATGATCAAAAAAAATTATGACCAAAAAAATTATGACCAAAAAAATTATGACCAAAAAAAATTATGACCAAAAAAAATTATGACCAAAAAAAATTATGACCAAAAAAAATTATGACCAAAAAAATTTGGATCAAAAAAATTTGGACCAAAAAAATTTGGACCAAAAAAATTTGGACCAAAAAAATTTGGACCAAAAAAATTTGGACCAAAAAAATTTGGACCGAAAAAATTTGGACCAAAAAAAATTTTGACCAAAAAAAAATTGGACCAAAAAAAATTGGACCAAAAAAATTTGGACCAAAAAAATTTGAACCAAAAAAATTTGGACCAAAAAAAATTGGACCAAAAAAATTTGGACCAAAAAAATTTGGACCGAAAAAAATTTGGACCAAAAAAATTTTGACCAAAAAAAATTGGACCAAAAAAATTTGGACCAAAATAAATTTGGACCAAAAAAAAATTGGACCAAAAAAATTTGGATTAAAAAAATTTTGACCAAAAAAATTTGGACCGAAAAAATTTGGATCAAAATTTTAGATCAAAAAAAATTTTGAACAAAAAAAATTTTGACCAAAAAAATTTTGGACCAAAAAAAATTTTGACCAAAAAAAAATTTTTAACCAAGAAAAATTTTTAACCAAAAAAAATTATGACCAAAAAAAATTATGAACAAAAAAAATTATGACCAAAAAAAATTATGACCATAAAAATTTGAATCAAAAAAATTTGGACCAAAAAAACTTGGACCAAAAAAATTTGGACCAAAAAAATTTGGGCCAAAAAAAATGGGACCAAAAAAATTTTTTAACCAAGAAAACTTTTGACCAAAAAAAATTATGACCAAAAAAATTTATGACCAAAAAAATTTGGACCAAAAAAATTTGGACCAAAAAAATTTGGACCAAAAAAATTTGGACCAAAAAAATTTGGGCCAAAAAAAAATGGACCAAAAAAAATTTTTAACCAATAAAAATTTTGACCAAAAAAAAATTATGACCAAAAAAAAATTATGACCAAAAAAAATTATGACCAAAAAAAATTATGACCAAAAAAAATTATGCCAAAAATAATTATGACCAAAAAAAATTATGACCAAAAAAAATTATGACCAAAAAAAATTATGAACAAAAAAAATTATGACCAAAAAAAATTATGACCATAAAAATTTGAATCAAAAAAATTTGGACCAAAAAAACTTGGACCAAAAAAATTTGGACCAAAAAAATTTGGGCCAAAAAAAATGGGACCAAAAAAATTTTTTAACCAAGAAAACTTTTGACCAAAAAAAATTATGACCAAAAAAATTTATGACCAAAAAAATTTGGACCAAAAAAATTTGGACCAAAAAAATTTGGACCAAAAAAATTTGGACCAAAAAAATTTGGGCCAAAAAAAAATGGACCAAAAAAAATTTTTAACCAATAAAAATTTTGACCAAAAAAAAATTATGACCAAAAAAAATTATGACCAAAAAAAATTATGACCAAAAAAAATTATGACCAAAAAAAATTATGCCAAAAATAATTATGACCAAAAAAAATTATGACCAAAAAAAATTATGACCAAAAAAATTTGGATCAAAAAAATTTGGACCAAAAAAATTTGGACCAAAAAAATTTGGACCAAAAAAATTTGGACCAAAAAAAAATTATGACCAAAAAAAATTATGACCAAAAAAAAATTATGACCAAAAAAAATTATGACCAAAAAAATTTGGATCAAAAAAATTTGGACCAAAAAAATTTGTACCAAAAAAATTTGTACCAAAAAAATTATGACCAAAAAAAATTATGACCAAAAAAAATTGGATCAAAAAAATTTGGACCAAAAAAATTTGGACCAAAAAAATTTTGACCAAAATAATTTGGACCAAAAAAAATTTTGACAAAAAAAAAATTTTTAACCAAGAAAAATTTTTAACCAAAAAAAATTATTACCAAAAAAAATTTGTACCAAAAAAATTTGGACCAAAAAAATTTGGACCAAAAAAATTTTGGACCAAAAAAAATTTTGGACCAAAAAAATTTTGGACCAAAAAATTTTGGATCAAAAAAATTTGGACCAAAGAAATTTGGACCAAAAAAATTTGGACCAAAAAAAAATTGGATTAAAAAAAATTTGGACCAAAAAAAATTTGGATAAAAAAAATTTGAATAAAAAAAATTTGGACCAAAAAAATTTGGACCAAAAAAATTTGGACCAAAAAAATTTGGACCAAAAAAATTTGGACCAAAAAAATTTGGATCAAAAAAATTTTGACCAAAAAAATTTGGATTAAAAAAAATTTGGACCAAAAAAAATTTGGACCAAAAAAATTTGGACCAAAAAAATTTGGACCAAAAAAATTTGAACCAAAAAATTTTGGACCAAAAAAATTTTGGACCAAAAAAATTTTGGACCAAAAAAATTTAGATCAAAAAAATTTTGACCAAAAAAAAATTTTGACCAAAAAAAAATTTGGATAAAAAAAAATTTGGACCAAAAAAATTTGGACCAAAAAAATTTGGACCCAAAAAATTTGGACCAAAAAAATTTGGACCAAAAAAATTTGGACCAAAAAAATTTGGACCAAAAAAATTGGACCAAAAAAAAATTTGGAGAAAAAAAAAATTTGGATCAAAAAAATTAATGACCAAAAAAAATTATGACCAAAAAAATTATGACCAAAAAAAATTATGACCAAAAAAAATTATGACCAAAAAAAATTATGACCAAAAAAAATTAGGACCAAAAAAAATTAGGACCAAAAAAAATTATGACCAAAAAAAATTATGACCAAAAAAAATTGGATCAAAAAAATTTGGACCAAAAAAATTTGGACCAAAAAAATTTGGACCAAAAAAATTTGGACCAAAAAAATTTGGACCAAAAAAAGTTGGACCAAAATAATTTGGACCAAAAAAAATTTTGACCAAAAAAAAATTTTTAACCAAGAAAAATTTTTAACCAAAAAAAATTATTACCAAAAAAAATTTGTACCAAAAAAATTTGGACCAAAAAAATTTGGACCAAAAAAATTTTGGACCAAAAAAAATTTTGGACCAAAAAAATTTTGGATCAAAAAATTTTGGATCAAAAAAATTTGGACCAAAGAAATTTGGACCAAAAAAATTTGGACCAAAAAAAAATTGGATTAAAAAAAATTTGGACCAAAAAAAATTTGGATAAAAAAAATTTGAATAAAAAAAATTTGGACCAAAAAAATTTGGACCAAAAAAATTTGGACCAAAAAAATTTGAACCAAAAAAATTTGAACCAAAAAATTTTGGACCAAAAAAATTTTGGACCAAAAAAATTTTGGACCAAAAAAATTTAGATCAAAAAAAATTTTGACCAAAAAAAAATTTTTACCAAAAAAAAATTTGGATAAAAAAAAATTTGGACCAAAAAAATTTGGACCAAAAAAATTTGGACCAAAAAAATTTGGACCCAAAAAATTTGGACCAAAAAAATTTGGACCAAAAAAATTTGGACCAAAAAAATTTGGACCAAAAAAATTTGGACCAAAAAAATTTGGACCAAAAAAATTTGGACCAAAAAAAAATTTGGACCAAAAAAAAATTTGGATCAAAAAAAATTTGGACCAAAAAAATTTGACCAAAAAAATTTGGACCAAAAAATTTGGACCAAAGAAATTTGGACTAAAAAAATTTGGTTTAAAAAAAATTTGGACCAAAAAAATTTGGACCAAAAAAATTTGGACCAAAAAAATTTGGACCAAAAAAATTTGGACCAAAAAAATTTGGACCAAAAAAATTTGGACCAAAAAAAATTGGACCAAAAAAAATTTGGACCAAAAAAATTTGGACAAAAAAAATTTGGACCAAAAAAAATTGGACCAAAAAAAAATTTGGACCAAAAAAATTATGACCAAAAAAAATTATGACCAAAAAAAATTATGACCAAAAAAAATTATGACGAAAAAAAATTATGACCAAAAAAATTATGACCAAAAAAAAATATGACCAAAAAAAATTATGACCAAAAAAAATTATGACCAAAAAAATTATGACCAAAAAAAATTATGACCAAAAAAAATTATGACCAAAAAAAATTATGACCAAAAAAAATTAGGACCAAAAAAAATTAGGACCAAAAAAAATTATGACCAAAAAAAATTATGACCAAAAAAAATTGGATCAAAAAAATTTGGACCAAAAAAATTTGGACCAAAAAAATTTGGACCAAAATAATTTGGACCAAAAAAAATTTTGACCAAAAAAAAATTTTTAACCAAGAAAAATTTTTAACCAAAAAAAATTATTACCAAAAAAAATTTGTACCAAAAAAAATTTGTACCAAAAAAATTTGGACCAAAAAAATTTGGACCAAAAAAATTTTGGACCAAAAAAAATTTTGGACCAAAAAAATTTTGGACCAAAAAATTTTGGATCAAAAAAATTTGGACCAAAGAAATTTGGACCAAAAAAATTTGGACCAAAAAAAAATTGGATTAAAAAAAATTTGGACCAAAAAAAATTTGGATAAAAAAAATTTGAATAAAAAAAATTTGGACCAAAAAAATTTGGACCAAAAAAATTTGGACCAAAAAAATTTGGACCAAAAAAATTTGGACCAAAAAAATTTGGACCAAAAAAATTTGGACCAAAAAAATTTGGATCAAAAAAATTTTGACCAAAAAAATTTGGATTAAAAAAAATTTGGACCAAAAAAAATTTGGACCAAAAAAATTTGGACCAAAAAAATTATGACCAAAAAAAATTATGACCAAAAAAAATTATGACCAAAAAAAATTATGACCAAAAAAAATTAGGACCAAAAAAAATTAGGACCAAAAAAAATTATGACCAAAAAAAATTATGACCAAAAAAAATTGGATCAAAAAAATTTGGACCAAAAAAATTTGGACCAAAAAAATTTGGACCAAAAAAATTTGGACCAAAAAAATTTGGACCAAAAAAATTTGGACCAAAATAATTTGGACCAAAAAAAATTTTGACCAAAAAAAAATTTTTAACCAAGAAAAATTTTTAACCAAAAAAAATTATTACCAAAAAAAATTTGTACCAAAAAAATTTGGACCAAAAAAATTTGGACCAAAAAAATTTGGACCAAAAAAATTTTGGACCAAAAAAAATGGGACCAAAAAATATTTTTAACCAAGAAAAATTTTGACCAAAAAAAATTATGACCAAAAAAATTAGGACCAAAAAAAATTATGACCAAAAAAAATTATGACCAAAAAAAATTATGACCAAAAAAAATTATGTCCAAAAAAATTATGACCAAAAAAAATTATGACCAAAAAAAGTTATGACCAAAAAAATTATGACCAAAAAAAATTATGACCAAAAAAAATTATGACCAAAAAAAATTAGGACCAAAAAAAATTATGACCAAAAAAAATTATGACCAAAAAAATTTGGATCAAAAAAATTTGGATTAAAAAATTTGGACCAAAAAAATTTGGACCAAAAAAATTTGGACCAAAAAAATTTGGACCAAAAAAATTTGGAACAAAAAAAAATTTTGACCAAAAAAAAATTTTTAACCAAGAAAAATTTTTAACCAAAAAAAATTATTACCAAAAAAAATTTGTACCAAAAAAATTTGGACCAAAAAAATTTGGACCAAAAAAATTTGGACCAAAAAAAATTTTGACCCAAAAAAAATTTTTAACCAAGAAAAATTTTTAACCAAAAAAAATTATTACCAAAAAAAATTATTACCAAAAAAAAATTATGACCAAAAAAAATTATGACAAAAAAAAATTGACAAAAAAAAATTATGCCAAAAAAAAATTATGCCAAAAAAAAATTATGACCAAAAAAAATTATGACCAAAAAAAATTATGACCAAAAAAAATTATGACCAAAAAAAATTATGACCAAAAAAAATTATGACCAAAAAAATTTGGATCAAAAAAATTTTGACCAAAAAAATTTGGACCAAAAAAATTTGGACCAAAAAAAATTTGGACCAAAAAATTTTGGACCAAAAAAATTTGGACCAAAAAAATTTGGACCAAAAAAATTTGGACCAAAAAAATTTGGACCAAAAAAAATTGGACCAAAAAAAATTTGGACCAAAAAAATTTGGACAAAAAAAATTTGGACCAAAAAAAATTGGACCAAAAAAAAATTTGGACCAAAAAAATTATGACCAAAAAAAATTATGACCAAAAAAAATTATGACCAAAAAAAATTATGACGAAAAAAAATTATGACCAAAAAAATTATGACCAAAAAAAAATATGACCAAAAAAAATTATGACCAAAAAAAATTATGACCAAAAAAATTATGACCAAAAAAAATTATGACCAAAAAAAATTATGACCAAAAAAAATTATGACCAAAAAAAATTAGGACCAAAAAAAATTAGGACCAAAAAAAATTATGACCAAAAAAAATTATGACCAAAAAAAATTGGATCAAAAAAATTTGGACCAAAAAAATTTGGACCAAAAAAATTTGGACCAAAATAATTTGGACCAAAAAAAATTTTGACCAAAAAAAAATTTTTAACCAAGAAAAATTTTTAACCAAAAAAAATTATTACCAAAAAAAATTTGTACCAAAAAAATTTGGACCAAAAAAATTTGGACCAAAAAAATTTTGGACCAAAAAAAATTTTGGACCAAAAAAATTTTGGACCAAAAAATTTTGGATCAAAAAAATTTGGACCAAAGAAATTTGGACCAAAAAAATTTGGACCAAAAAAAAATTGGATTAAAAAAAATTTGGACCAAAAAAAATTTGGATAAAAAAAATTTGAATAAAAAAAATTTGGACCAAAAAAATTTGGACCAAAAAAATTTGGACCAAAAAAATTTGGACCAAAAAAATTTGGACCAAAAAAATTTGGACCAAAAAAATTTGGATCAAAAAAATTTTGACCAAAAAAATTTGGATTAAAAAAAATTTGGACCAAAAAAAATTTGGACCAAAAAAATTTGGACCAAAAAAATTTGGACCAAAAAAATTTGAACCAAAAAATTTTGGACCAAAAAAATTTTGGACCAAAAAAATTTTGGACCAAAAAAATTTAGATCAAAAAAATTTTGACCAAAAAAAAATTTTGACCAAAAAAAAATTTGGATAAAAAAAAATTTGGACCAAAAAAATTTGGACCAAAAAAATTTGGACCAAAAAAATTTGGACCCAAAAAATTTGGACCAAAAAAATTTGGACCAAAAAAATTTGGACCAAAAAAATTTGGACCAAAAAAATTTGGACCAAAAAAATTTGGACCAAAAAAAAATTTGGATTAAAAAAAATTTGGACCAAAAAAATTTGACCAAAAAAATTTGGACAAAAAAAATTTGGACCAAAAAAAATTGGACCAAAAAAAAATTTGGAGAAAAAAAAAATTTGGATCAAAAAAATTAATGACCAAAAAAAATTATGACCAAAAAAATTATGACCAAAAAAAATTATGACCAAAAAAAATTATGACCAAAAAAAATTATGACCAAAAAAAATTAGGACCAAAAAAAATTAGGACCAAAAAAAATTATGACCAAAAAAAATTATGACCAAAAAAAATTGGATCAAAAAAATTTGGACCAAAAAAATTTGGACCAAAAAAATTTGGACCAAAAAAATTTGGACCAAAAAAATTAGGACCAAAATAATTTGGACCAAAAAAAATTTTGACCAAAAAAAAATTTTTAACCAAGAAAAATTTTTAACCAAAAAAAATTATTACCAAAAAAAAATTTGTACCAAAAAAATTTGGACCAAAAAAATTTGGACCAAAAAAATTTTGGACCAAAAAAAATTTTGGACCAAAAAAATTTTGGATCAAAAAATTTTGGATCAAAAAAATTTGGACCAAAGAAATTTGGACCAAAAAAATTTGGACCAAAAAAAAATTGGATTAAAAAAAATTTGGACCAAAAAAAATTTGGATAAAAAAAATTTGAATAAAAAAAATTTGGACCAAAAAAATTTGGACCAAAAAAATTTGGACCAAAAAAATTTGGACCAAAAAAATTTGGACCAAAAAAATTTGGACCAAAAAAATTTGAACCAAAAAATTTTGGACCAAAAAAATTTTGGACCAAAAAAATTTTGGACCAAAAAAATTTAGATCAAAAAAAATTTTGACCAAAAAAAAATTTTGACCAAACAAAAATTTGGATAAAAAAAAATTTGGACCAAAAAAATTTGGACCAAAAAAATTTGGACCAAAAAAATTTGGACCCAAAAAATTTGGACCAAAAAAATTTGGACCAAAAAAATTTGGACCAAAAAAATTTGGACCAAAAAAAAATTTGGATCAAAAAAAATTTGGACCAAAAAAATTTGACCAAAAAAATTTGGACCAAAAAATTTGGACCAAAGAAATTTGGACTAAAAAAATTTGGTTTAAAAAAAATTTGGACCAAAAAAATTTGGACCAAAAAAATTTGGACCAAAAAAATTTGGACCAAAAAAATTTGGACCAAAAAAATTTGGACCAAAAAAAATTGGACCAAAAAAAATTTGGACCAAAAAAATTTGGACAAAAAAAATTTGGACCAAAAAAAATTGGACCAAAAAAAAATTTGGACCAAAAAAATTATGACCAAAAAAAATTATGACCAAAAAAAATTATGTCCAAAAAAAATTATGACCAAAAAAAATTATGACGAAAAAAAATTATGACCAAAAAAATTATGACCAAAAAAAAATATGACCAAAAAAAATTATGACCAAAAAAAATTATGACCAAAAAAATTATGACCAAAAAAAATTATGACCAAAAAAAATTATGACCAAAAAAAATTATGACCAAAAAAAATTAGGACCAAAAAAAATTAGGACCAAAAAAAATTATGACCAAAAAAAATTATGACCAAAAAAAATTGGATCAAAAAAATTTGGACCAAAAAAATTTGGACCAAAAAAATTTGGACCAAAATAATTTGGACCAAAAAAAATTTTGACCAAAAAAAAATTTTTAACCAAGAAAAATTTTTAACCAAAAAAAATTATTACCAAAAAAAATTTGTACCAAAAAAAATTTGTACCAAAAAAATTTGGACCAAAAAAATTTGGACCAAAAAAATTTTGGACCAAAAAAAATTTTGGACCAAAAAAATTTTGGACCAAAAAATTTTGGATCAAAAAAATTTGGACCAAAGAAATTTGGACCAAAAAAATTTGGACCAAAAAAAAATTGGATTAAAAAAAATTTGGACCAAAAAAAATTTGGATAAAAAAAATTTGAATAAAAAAAATTTGGACCAAAAAAATTTGGACCAAAAAAATTTGGACCAAAAAAATTTGGACCAAAAAAATTTGGACCAAAAAAATTTGGACCAAAAAAATTTGGACCAAAAAAATTTGGATCAAAAAAATTTTGACCAAAAAAATTTGGATTAAAAAAAATTTGGACCAAAAAAAATTTGGACCAAAAAAATTTGGACCAAAAAAATTATGACCAAAAAAAATTATGACCAAAAAAAATTATGACCAAAAAAAATTATGACCAAAAAAAATTAGGACCAAAAAAAATTAGGACCAAAAAAAATTATGACCAAAAAAAATTATGACCAAAAAAAATTGGATCAAAAAAATTTGGACCAAAAAAATTTGGACCAAAAAAATTTGGACCAAAAAAATTTGGACCAAAAAAATTTGGACCAAAATAATTTGGACCAAAAAAAATTTTGACCAAAAAAAAATTTTTAACCAAGAAAAATTTTTAACCAAAAAAAATTATTACCAAAAAAAATTTGTACCAAAAAAATTTGGACCAAAAAAATTTGGACCAAAAAAATTTGGACCAAAAAAATTTGGACCAAAAAAATTTTGGACCAAAAAAAATTTTGGACCAAAAAAATTTTGGACCAAAAAATTTTGGATCAAAAAAATTTGGACCAAAGAAATTTGGACCAAAAAAATTTGGACCAAAAAAAAATTGGATTAAAAAAAATTTGGATAAAAAAAATTTGAATAAAAAAAATTTGGACCAAAAAAATTTGGACCAAAAAAATTTGGACCAAAAAAATTTGGACCAAAAAAATTTGGACCAAAAAAATTTGGACCAAAAAAATTTGAACCAAAAAATTTTGGACCAAAAAAATTTTGGACCAAAAAAATTTAGATCAAAAAAAATTTTGACCAAAAAAAAATTTTGACCAAAAAAAAATTTGGACCAAAAAAATTTGGACCAAAAAAATTTGGACCAAAAAAATTTGGACCAAAAAAATTTGGACCAAAAAAATTTGGACCCAAAAAATTTGGACCAAAAAAATTTGGACCAAAAAAATTTGGACCAAAAAAAAATTTGGATCAAAAAAAATTTGGACCAAAAAAATTTGACCAAAAAAATTTGGACCAAAAAATTTAGACCAAAGAAATTTGGACTAAAAAAATTTGGTTTAAAAAAAATTTGGACCAAAAAATATCTGGACCAAAAAAATTTGGACCAAAAAAATTTGGACCAAAAAAATTTGGATCAAAATAAATTTGGACCAAAAAATTTTGGACCAAAAAAATTTGGACCAAAAAAATTTGGACCAAAAAAATTTGGACCAAAAAAATTTGGACCAAAAAAATTTGGACCAAAAAAATTTGGACCAAAAAAATTTGGACCAAAAAAATTTGGACCAAAAAAATTTGGACCAAAAAAAATTGGACCAAAAAAAATTTGGACCAAAAAAATTTGGACAAAAAAAATTTGGACCAAAAAAAATTGGACCAAAAAAAAATTTGGACCAAAAAAATTATGACCAAAAAAAATTATGACCAAAAAAATTATGACGAAAAAAAATTATGACCAAAAAAATTATGACCAAAAAAAAATATGACCAAAAAAAATTATGACCAAAAAAAATTATACCAAAAAAATTATGACCAAAAAAAATTATGACCAAAAAAAATTATGACCAAAAAAAATTATGACCAAAAAAAATTAGGACCAAAAAAAATTAGGACCAAAAAAAATTATGACCAAAAAAAATTATGACCAAAAAAAATTGGATCAAAAAAATTTGGACCAAAAAAATTTGGACCAAAAAAATTTGGACCAAAAAAATTTGGACCAAAATAATTTGGACCAAAAAAAATTTTGACCAAAAAAAAATTTTTAACCAAGAAAAATTTTTAACCAAAAAAAATTATTACCAAAAAAAATTTGTACCAAAAAAATTTGGACCAAAAAAATTTGGACCAAAAAAATTTTGGACCAAAAAAAATTTTGGACCAAAAAAATTTTGGACCAAAAAATTTTGGATCAAAAAAATTTGGACCAAAGAAATTTGGACCAAAAAAATTTGGACCAAAAAAAAATTGGATTAAAAAAAATTTGGACCAAAAAAAATTTGGATAAAAAAAATTTGAATAAAAAAAATTTGGACCAAAAAAATTTGGACCAAAAAAATTTGGACCAAAAAAATTTGGACCAAAAAAATTTGGACCAAAAAAATTTGGATCAAAAAAATTTTGACCAAAAAAATTTGGATTAAAAAAAATTTGGACCAAAAAAAATTTGGACCAAAAAAATTTGGACCAAAAAAATTTGGACCAAAAAAATTTGAACCAAAAAATTTTGGACCAAAAAAATTTTGGACCAAAAAAATTTTGGTCCAAAAAAATTTAGATCAAAAAAATTTTGACCAAAAAAAAATTTTGACCAAAAAAAAATTTGGATAAAAAAAAATTTGGACCAAAAAAATTTGGACCAAAAAAATTTGGACCAAAAAAATTTGGACCAAAAAAATTTGAACCCAAAAAAATTTGGACCAAAAAAATTTGGACCAAAAAAATTTGGACCAAAAAAAAATTTGGATTAAAAAAAATTTGGACCAAAAAAATTTGACCAAAAAAATTTGGACAAAAAAAATTTGGACCAAAAAAAATTGGACCAAAAAAAAATTATGACCAAAAAAATTATGACCAAAAAAAATTATGACCAAAAAAAATTATGACCAAAAAAAATTATGACCAAAAAAAATTAGGACCAAAAAAAATTAGGACCAAAAAAAATTATGACCAAAAAAAATTATGACCAAAAAAAATTGGATCAAAAAAATTTGGACCAAAAAAATTTGGACCAAAAAAATTTGGACCAAAAAAATTTGGACCAAAAAAATTTGGACCAAAATAATTTGGACCAAAAAAAATTTTGACCAAAAAAAAATTTTTAACCAAGAAAAATTTTTAACCAAAAAAAATTATTACCAAAAAAAATTTGTACCAAAAAAATTTGGACCAAAAAAATTTGGACCAAAAAAATTTTGGACCAAAAAAAATTTTGGACCAAAAAAATTTTGGACCAAAAAATTTTGGATCAAAAAAATTTGGACCAAAGAAATTTGGACCAAAAAAATTTGGACCAAAAAAAAATTGGATTAAAAAAAATTTGGACCACAAAAAATTTGGATAAAAAAAATTTGAATAAAAAAAATTTGGACCAAAAAAATTTGGACCAAAAAAATTTGGACCAAAAAAATTTGGACCAAAAAAATTTGAACCAAAAAATTTTGGACCAAAAAAATTTTGGACCAAAAAAATTTTGGACCAAAAAAATTTAGATCAAAAAAAATTTTGACCAAAAAAAAATTTTGACCAAAAAAAAATTTGGATAAAAAAAAATTTGGACCAAAAAAATTTGGACCAAAAAAATTTGGACCAAAAAAATTTGGACCCAAAAAATTTGGACCAAAAAAATTTGGACCAAAAAAATTTGGACCAAAAAAATTTGGACCAAAAAAAAATTTGGATCAAAAAAAATTTGGACCAAAAAAATTTGACCAAAAAAATTTGGACCAAAAAATTTGGACCAAAGAAATTTGGACTAAAAAAATTTGGTTTAAAAAAAATTTGGACCAAAAAATATTTGGACCAAAAAAATTTGGACCAAAAAAATTTGGACAAAAAAAATTTGGATCAAAATAAATTTGGACCAAAAAATTTTGGACCAAAAAAATTTGGACCAAAAAAATTTGGACCAAAAAAATTTGGACCAAAGAAATTTGGACCAAAAAAATTTGGACCAAAAAAAATTTGGATTAAAAAAAATTTGGACCAAAAAAAATTTGGATAAAAAAAATTTGGATAAAAAAAATTTGGACCAAAAAAGTTTGGACCAAAAAAATTTGGACCAAAAAAATTTGGACCAAAAAAATTTGGACCAAAAAAATTTGGACCAAAAAAATTTGGATCAAAAAAATTTTGACCAAAAAAATTTGGATTAAAAAAATTTGGATCAAAAAAATTTGGACCAAAAAAAATTTAGATCAAAAAAAATTTTGACCATAAAAAAATTTGGACCAAAAAAATTTGGACCAAAAAAAATTTGGATCAAAAAAAATTTGGACCAAAAAAATTTGACCAAAAAAATTTGGACCAAAAAAAATTTGGACCAAAAAAATTTGGACCAAAAAAATTTGGACCAAAAAAAATTTGGACCAAAAAAATTTGGACCAAAAAAATTTTGGACCAAAAAAATTTTGGACCAAAAAAATTTTGGACCAAAAAAATTTTGGACCAAAAAAATTTTGGACCAAAAAAATTTTGGACCAAAAAAATTTTGGACCAAAAAAATTTTGGACCAAAAAAATTTTGGACCAAAAAAATTTGGACCAAAAAATTATTAAAATACAAACTTTGTCAAAACCATGAGAGTAAATCGAGTGAAGGAAGTAACGAATGTTCATGTAAATAATATTTAATTTGTGTTTCCAGGGCTTTCTAAAATTTTTGATAGAGTAGGTAGAATACGTAAATCTTTGAATTCGGTTGGGTCTGTTTTTTTTTTTGGTAAAATTTTTACAATGACACATTCAGTTATACAAAAATTTATTATGTGGGTAATGTATGGTGTGGACAACATAATTTAATTAAATTTGCATTTAAAACCCATCATATCCTACAGCATTCGTTTTGATGTCACAAATTGTTTTATAGACAAATGTGGATGGCATATGGCACATCATTTAAATGGTAATCTAATGTGTAATATTTTGTAAAAGTCCAAAATGGTAGATAACTCGAAACCAAAAAAAAGCCTTGAAAGAAAACTTTACCATTAAAAAGTGTCTTAATAATGTAACACTTTGAATTACCTATGTCAAATTAACTGTTAGCCGCCTTAAAAAAAAAAAAACAAAATCGAGCAATTTCAGTTTTTTGAAGTAATACAAAAATCACAAAACTTTTATTAATTTTGAAAATGGATTCAAAAGCATCATCAAATTCTCTAAAACATTCCTCATTCATTCTGTTATATTATAAGCGAGATACCAATATAGAGACTCGAATTTGGGACACAGTGTATACTCGTACTTGTTGATACTTACTACTCGTATTATCGTTTCTATATCCTAAGTGTATCTGAAACTGTTGTTCGGAAAATTAGAAAAAGCGAGTATTTTTTTGTGTTCTGGTTCTTTGAACTCGGTTTCCAATTCGCGAATTGTTTAGGGTTTAAATTGGTTATCGATGAAATGCTTTCCATGTCGATTATTTTCGCTGTTTTTCTTTTTTGTTCTATTTATCAGACCAGACGGCAGAAGGTACAAGAGGTCTCGTTTTAAATAGACAAAATTAATTGAACTGCAAAACAGTTTTTGTCTTTTTTCGGTACGGGATTTTCTAGATCCACATTGATTAAGGGTGTTAAATGAAATTCCCGGCCAAATTGTCTGCGTGTGAAATTTTATATGTGCTCTAAAACATGCCGTTATTAGACTAATGAAATGAGTTCCGGACCAGTTTTTATTTATTTTATTAAGTTTATCGTCAAACCTATTGTTTCATTTTAGAATAATCAGTTCTCTTTTGTGCATATCTGTCTTTAGTCTGAGCTTAGGGCTTATACCGTAATTACCTTACGGGATAAATTTTTAATACCTGAATTCTGACAGAAATAATAT
The DNA here is from genome assembly GCA_927349885.1 of Psylliodes chrysocephalus. Taxonomy (NCBI): domain Eukaryota; kingdom Metazoa; phylum Arthropoda; class Insecta; order Coleoptera; family Chrysomelidae; genus Psylliodes; species Psylliodes chrysocephalus. The sequence continues at coordinate 12,787,268 of OV651826.1, read as the reverse complement.
TATCATTGTTAAAAATTACTGTTTAGAATTTTATACACGCCATCATAAAACCTTTTGAAACTAAATAAAAGATTACCTATTAATTCAGTCAAATTGTGTTTTTACCAGGAAGGATTTTTAAATTCTTCTCTTAATGTTTGAGTTCTAATTTGATTGTAGTCTGGATAATGACGATTTTTTATAATACAGTTATCGAAGAAATTTTTTACATTTGAGGTTGTTGTTCCCAAATGATACATGAAAATTCTAATTTTGAAAGAACAAGTGTATATTAATTAAATAAGTTAGTAAATAATGAAGTTTGTCTTATAATAAACCCTAAAGTGCGAGTATTTAGGACCTAAATTATTTTCGTACCTACAACCTTACAAATAAATTACACTTTAAAAGGGCCTTAAAGAAATTCATAGCTGCAATACCTCGTGAAACTATTCATAAAATAATTGAATGCCCACACCTTTACAATATTTCTACAAATATCTCTGGAATATGATCATATTATGTATATGTATTAATCTTTAGTTTTAGTTTAATGTGTTATTATATAATTATTTGTTTGTTATTTAACTCATACAAAGCGACCAAGTCGTTATCGAGTATGCATGACTAAATATGTGTGTATTAATTATTTCTTTAAATAAATAATTTCTAATTTACTATGCGTTGATAGAATACACTCACTTTGTAACTTTGTTTATATTTAATAATTTCTAAGTTCAATTTACCACTAATTTGCACAAATATTCTCACTTCACTACACCTGTTTCACTCGGTTGCCATCTTGCCTTTATGTTCTTTCATGCTCCTTGAATTCTCTGAAGTCAGAATCAGTCAGAATGTGAATGAAAATTTCTTCCTCCTTCTCAGAGAAACTGCGCTCACTATTCTCAGTTTACTAAGGTGTTCTTTGAGTCGAAAATGGCCGGTAAGGATCCCTGTTACAATGCGTAACCTGTTGTTGTTTAGGCAGATACAGACTTCCGATCTTTTCTGGTTATATTCACCCAAAATAATCTTAGCCTGTCTTAGTCTGTTTTAGCCCCAAGAGATTGTTCCAATTATTGGTTTTTCTCCTGCCCAATTCTTTTTTAATCTCTACTAATATTGTGCTACTGTTGATACCGCAGAACGGCTCAGGTCCCACAAAGGTTGTTGTTTGAGTCTCTTTCCTTGCGACACTATTTGCAATCTTGTTACCCTTTGTTACGTTATGTCCCGGGATCCAAGTGAGAATAGCTGTATTTTCCTCGCCTAGCTCGTTCAGTTTTTCTAGGAATCTCCAGACCATTTTTGAACTGATTACGTAAGAGGTCAGCGCTTTGATGACTGCTTGGCTTTTGGACATGATACTTAACAATTTGTACAAAATTTTACTACAATTTATAGTTAAAATCTATTCATTATTGTAGCAATTGAATTGTCGAATAAAATGCTACAACAATAGGAAAGAAGTTCACAATGTTTAATATATTTTACTATTGTTTGTAGAAGTACAAATTTATTACAATTATCGTAATTACTACTACTAACTTCTGAAAAAATTTGTACAAATATTAATAATTATCTCTATAAAAAATAGTAATTTTCTCTACAAAAAATAGTAATAATTTACATATCTTCTTATGAAAAAAATTCAATTTTGTTCAAAAATCATGTGAACAAAACAGAATTCTGCTATTGGCCAACGTTTTCTGACGTCGATCATAAATGGCCAGACAGCAGTAGCCGTTCGCCATGTTCACATAACAAAGCATGGTACATATACGAGTACCTATAACACATTATCATATTATAAGCACCGATGCGTTTGAGAAAATTTTAATAATAAATTCTATTGGTGGTAAGTACATTTATTATTGTTTCTGAATAATTTACCTTTATATAACTAATTTAAATAACCTTAGTAGATTATTTAAAAAAAAATAGTTGTGGCCAACGATCGAATGTTGTGCCCAACGATCGAATTTTGTGCCAAGTTCAATGATGTTTTTTTGTCTTAATTGTGACATACCTACTTTCTCATTTTTGTTAGTTATCTGACTTAGTCATTTAATATCCAAATCAGTGTAAAGGTGATAAATATCCCCGTTTTAAGGGTATGAACAGTTCAATTGTTATTAATTTTTATTTCATATTTTTCAGGTGCAGAAAAGCCAACTGAGACTGAGGGTGTTATTATTACTGTTATTCATTACATAATGTAATTAAGACTTTGTATCTTTTATATTAAAATAATAAATTGAATATTTTATTAAGGAACATTTTTTTCTAGGTTATAATTATAATAATTATGGAATACTACTATAAGTTTTATTAAAAATTACTACAATTTGTATGAATTTTTACTATTTATTGTGTAAAATTTTCGTATTTATTTTCATAAAACGCAATACATTTTTAATATAAATTCATACAACGAATAGCAAAAATTATAACAATTTGTAGAACAATTCTTATAATGCATTTGGATATTTTTACTAAATATTGTAGATAATAACTCTACAATACATTCTCCACAAATATTTGGAAATTTTTACTACAAATTGTCCCTGTCCCTATATGTACTATTTATTGTAGAGAAAAAATCTATAATTGTAGAAATTTGTTCTACAATTTTTTTTCCGTGCAACTTTAATTTTATTATTTGACACTTTCAATCTATTTTAACAATACAAATGAACAAGTTTTGAGATTTTTCTATGAATAGGATAGATAAAATATTTTAATTAATACCATTAAATCCATAAATCAATTTGGAACCAATTCATGTTGTATTGTCAGGAAAAAGTACGACTTCGGCGCAAAAGACATATCTGTAGAGTAAATTTCTATAATATTAAAATACTGGGCATACAACATGCGTAGAAAAGATGGTGAAGATTCTGTAGTTTAAGCAATTATTTTATAAATTAATATAGAAATACAATGTTCCACTTATTTTTTTTTGTAAAATTGGACTAAAAATGGCGGTTTAGATGTACTCTAGAACCGATACAAATATTTTTGTTTAAATTTCTATTCCATTCCAATTTTTCAATTTAAATTTTTTTATGGATTATAATAAAATATAGGCATTTGAATAAAAAAGACGAACAGACTATATTGGTCGGGCTGAGACAGGACTCCTACTCCCAGGCGCGATCCCAATACTGCACGACGCGGAGACGATAAACTGTATACTTAAAAATATTTTTTTTTAATTATGATTTGTAATTAAAAAAATTCTAAACCCTGATCAAAATGCGATTTGGATTGATTCTTATACACCAGGGCTTGTGAAGATCCTCTACGTGGTTTAGTCTGTTAACATATATACCTGAAAATTCAACGTCCTAATATATCATCTTCCGGTCCGTGGGGCCTCAGTCTGGATAAGGTGAGAACCACCAATTTAACGTCTCTCGAATTTGTTTTGAGATTCTATTATGTACCGGGTGGGAAACTAAAAATGGACGCCGGCCATATCTCAGAAACAGATCAGTGTACATATTCGGCGAAAAAATTTTTTCAATGAAAATGGCCATGAAAAAACGCAGGAAAATATTTTCGAGTTCTTTAAATGGCCGCTAGGGGTGCAACGAACTCTCGAAAACATAATCATGTGATTATCTCGAGAAATACAATTGAAACCTTGATGAGATTAAACAAAAAATATTTAGAGACATTTTGTCCTTACAAATAAATGTTATGTAACTTTTTTGTTTCTTAACCGATTTCAATGATTTTGACGTCATTTAAAATAGTTTTTCCTGTTTCATAAGATGCATAAAATGAATAACAATAATAAATAATTTTATCGCCTATAGAGTGCTCTATGTCAAAAAGTTGACAATATTCTCATTTTTCTCAAAAATTTTAAATGCAATGAAGCTGTTTTTTTTTAATTTAGATGAAAAGAGGATTAAAAAAGTCAGGAATCTAGTGAAAATCGCAAATATAAATCTTAAACATATTATGATATAAATAATGAAGATTAAGATTTAGACCTCGATTTAGATTAATAATATTAAAATTATTTTAATTTATTAGAAATATGGCAACATTGGAAATGCGAAAGTATCTAAGGAGATATTAATTACGTCATTTCCAGTAATAAAACGAATGTGTCTTAAAAATAAGCATTATATAACAATTTAGAAATATAATTGCGTTATTAGAAACAACTTCACGATAGTTTAGTTACATAATTATTTCCGAAACAACAAAACTGATTTATTGATTGACTCCATCTTGGATACGTTTATCAATCAGTAAATATAATGTCTACCATGTTTTTATATGTAAACTATTTCAAAATTATTAATAAATTTTTACACTAGTTTGTTCAGATATCGAAAATAAGCAAATATTTTGTACAATAGACACAACATTATCAATATTTACTAATTTAGGTAAATTTTTGAAACATTAATTAAATTATTAAAGTAATTTTTTTATTAACAACTAATTAAATTCAGGGCCCGTGAAAATTTTCCCATAATTAGGCATATATAATGTCAGTAAAATTTGTGTGATAGAAGAAATTACTGGATAAACAGTGAAAATAATATGCATATAGTTTATTACATGAAAACTATCGCCATTATATATTTGTTTATTCTGAGCATCTTAAAAATCTGTTTTGTCTTTGTCACCACAATTTAATTTTAATTTACATAACTGTAAAACTGTATTGTGTTGCATAAAATCTAAATGTTGCAAATAAATCAATTCTGCATATTATAAAATAATTATAAGACTGTTAAACAACAATTTTATAAGTCGTTTCTAAATATTTTAATATGGTCGTAAGCCATATCTATAAAACAAATATATAATATCCATAAAACTATTATATAATAGTAGTTTCAGAAACAAACTTATTTTATAGGTATGTTGATAGTTCCAATAATATAACTTTAAAATTTTTTTATAACATACTACAGAATGTTTTATACTTACTTTTATACCCCATAATAAAACTGTTAAGAATCACATTTATTTTATAAACCTGCGCCTTTTCCGTGTTTATAACTGCAATATAAGCGTCTATAAAATATACAATTTTTATAACAAATTGTTATATAGTTGTTTATATAACTCTTTTAAGCATTTTTTTGCTGCTTGGGGATTACCTCCATTGCGACCGTAGGACAGGTTATTATTGCACCGGTGATGCAAACACAGGCTAGTTTTTGTACTTTTGGTATATTAGCTCTCCTAGTAGTTAAACTAGTTCTGTTACTCCAGGATACAGCCCAGTGTTCCCCATCTTTTACCCGTAATATTTTTGCATATCATTAAGGCTTTTGTGACCTTATTTACTACTTTCTTCTCATGTATGTTCCAGATAAGTTTGTTGTCCAAATGAGATGTTTTACCTTTTTAATCTTGCTTCACGAAATGTTGATAGCACACCTTAGATTCGGATTCGGCACCCCAAAGAACACGTAGAATGGAAGAAATCAAAACTACACCAAAACAATCCTACTAGGCGCCTTGTTGAGAACAAAATACTATATAAATAATTAGTAATAATTCTTAAGATAATAATAATGATAATAATAATTAAATTAGATTAGCCCTGTAGTCCTCCCCCACCTAGATATTTTCAGACCTCTGGTGAATATTCTTTAATCATTGGTTAAATTACCTTGTCTAGTTTAATCTTTTGTTCCACATTTCGTATACTAGAAAGTAATTCTCTCCGAAGGTAAAAAAGAGAAGAACTTTAATTTCTGCTGATTACATACGAGGGTGGTTTGATGGAAGAGTGACTTTTCAATGAAAAAGTGACTTTACTGTAAAAAAATATTATATTTTTATACATAAACTCTTTTTAACTCTATACACTTATCCCAGAGAGTTTTCAATTTTTTTCAAACCATCCAAAAAATAATCTTTTGAAAGTTCTGCAAGATACGCGTTTGTCTTTGTCATCACCTTTTGATTTGTCTAAAATCGTTTTCCAGCAAGACATTTTTTTAAGTTTGGGAACAGAAAGTAATTGAAAGGAGACAGATCAGGTCAATATGGCCGATGAGGCAATAAATCGTAACGCAGTTCGGCTAATTTTTCTGCAACAATAGTGGACGAATGGGTAGGCGCATTATCGTAATGGGACAAAACAGTTTTCTTTATATGAGTATTAAAACTAATCTATCTGTCAGATTTATGTAAAATTTTGACAGATGACATCAAAAACATGCCGGAAACTACCAATATAATCACCGTAGCGAAAATGTTGCCAACTTCTGAAAAGTCACTCTTCCGTCAAACCACCCTCGTTTATACTATTTACAATTTTCTTTTATTTTATGCTAATAATTATGTTTAAATTAAGGGTCATATTATACCCATTCAAAACCACGTGTTAGCAAAATGAGTGTAGACTGGATTTCATGTACTTTTAGAAAATAAAATTTCTTTCATAATATTGTTTCAACACCATTGTTTGCCTGAAGATGGGATTGAAACTTAGTATTTTTAGCAATAAATTTTGTGGTTTTAATTTTGAGTTGCAAGAATACCGACCACATTTGAGAATATGGATAATTTTTGATTATTGATAAAAATAATAAAAACAAAAAACAGTTGTACCACTTACTAAAAGTAGGTATTTATTTATTTTCCAAACGTTTTACTAAAGCGACGGTAGCATTTATTATTTGACTCATTAAAAACTTAAAAGGGAAAATAATTTTTTATAATTTGCATAAAGCCTTGTAAAAGGTCAGAGCCAATTGCGTGATGAACATAATTATGTTTTAAAAATCACTTCGCTTGCATAAGTGTGATAAAAGTGTTATTTAATGAATTTATGAAAGGAAAAAGACCTTTACATTAAAATTTAATGTAGAGATGAAATATGAAATTTTCATTATTATGAAATGTATAAACTAGAGTTTTACTGTTTTATGGTGCTCTTAAAAATGTCGCTGCGCTAATGCACAAATTTTTATTTTCTATTCAATTTAAAGTTTTTGTCTGAAGATGTTTTATTATTCCGGTGTTTTAAACTTAACCGAATTAGTTGTAGGTTTTTAAGTGGGCAAAAATAAAAGAAGTCTTTTATATTCAATTAAGCTGTTTATTAATACACGTTCCAAAACACAATCCTTTCAATGCAACTTTTTAAATTCCTTCAACGGATTTTAAAACAACTTTTATAAACATATAAACTATTTACTTAATTCTCATAATAGTAATATATCATTAATAATTGTCCATATGGTAAATCGAGAATCCTTGTCCAAAACGCGGAAATAAAATATTCTTCATAACCTAGATACTGTTATAAAAATTATTTTTGTCTAGTATTACGATACCATTCAATATTTTTTGTTCATGCTTGGCTAAAAGTTCGTACCCTTTCAATTATTGTAATAGTATATTACATTACGAGTGTGGAAAGTGACATTTTTCACACGAGTGGGAAATATTGTCGCACGAGGCACAAGCCGAGTGCGACTATCACACGAGTATGGAAAATCACTTTTCACACAAGTGATGTACAATATTTTTCCTACGACCACAAAATAATTTCATCAAAAAATGTAAAACCAGGTTATTATAATAATTAAAATGTATTTAAAAAAATAATCAACAATAATTGTATTTATTCAATTTTCATATTTTTCGAAACAAAAATAAATAATAAAAAACCAAAAAAACAAAAAACCAAAAAACCAAAAAACCAAAAAACCAAAAAACCAAAAAACCAAAAAACCAAAAAACCAAAAAACCAAAAAATCAAAAAACCAAAAAACCAAAAAACCAAAAAACCAAAAAACCAAAAAACCAAAAAAACCAAAAAACCAAAAAACCAAAAAACCAAAAAACCAAAAAACCAAAAAACCAAAAAACCAAAAAACCAAAAAAACCAAAAAACCAAAAAACCAAAAAACCAAAAAACCAAAAAACCAAAAAACCAAAAAACCAAAAAACAAAAAAAAAATTAAAAAAAATTCTGCCTCCGCAAGGATTTGAACGCGGTCGCTCGCCAGGTCTCAAATGGCAAAGTTGATAAAGTTTGATAATCTACCTGAGCTAATACGCCTTGCGTCAATTGAATGATCTAATCGCTTATGTGTTTAACCAGAATAAAAAGCAAACATAACTTAGTTATTTTAAAATTATTTTAATAATAATTGTTAAAGATAAATATCTAGGATCTAATTTACAACAATTTTAATAATTTAACAATCATATCGATTTTAGTATTAATATGGATATTACATAGGTTAAAATAGAAATGATGCGTTTGACATTTTGTGACAGCTGATGCGAAAGTAGCATATTCGCACACGGGTGGAAAGTAAATTCTTATTCATACGCGTGTGATATAGGGCACTTTCCATAGGACTATATAATCTGATATGTGTCACTTTCCTAAGTGGTCGTAGGAAAAGACAATTTTTCGCTATTAGCATAATGTAGAGATAGTTTTACTTCTCTAAATTGTATGCAACGGGTAAACTTAGTCTCTATTCGTACCGTATCACATCACCTTTAAATTAGTAGAGGAGCATTCAAGAGATTGAGTATACTTATTTCATTTTTACTTCTCCCGATAAAAGGGAAGTATTGTAATCGTGAAAATTTAGATTTTTTACGTTTTCGAGTCCTTAGATTTTGAAAAACATGTTTTCCCTATTCTGTCGGTCTGTCCGTCGTATGGTATGGTGATATTCCATTTTTCCCTACAAACGACATATCTTTGCATTTGAAAAACATTATTTTATTGTCAACAAATACGTCCAATGTAAAATCAATTCACGTGTGTTTTAGCGTTTTATACGTTCTTGTTGAACATACTTTTGCGCAACTCTGTATTTTACGGAAAAATTCACTATACAAAATATCAATAAAATATTATAATGTTCTACACAACAACGTATTATGTACTTAATGTATAAATTTATATGTGTTTCTTATTGTCAATATAGATTCACTAATTGTGGTCTTTATCTCAATCATTTCGACTTATTTGCTTTCCAATTTTTGGCAATTCTAACACACTTTCTTGCGTGTTTTTTTATCTACAGGAGTACAAGAGACCTCAATTTTATGAAGTTCACTAAACAATTCTTATTATTGTGTTATTATATACTAAAAAACAGTAATTAACTATGCATGTGTTGTTACAAGCTACCATACTAGTTTAACTTCTTGTTATTGGCTGAAAGTGACTTTGCTACTTTTGTTATGTTAAATCTGGAGATTGCTGTTTCTGATACAAACTTATAACTTTGCTGAATGGTTTTAACTTGTTTTTGTTTTTGTTACCAAATAAGACCTGATATTTTAATAAACAAGTTTGCTGCTTTTGATATTAGATCCCTGATATATGTTACAGTTTTTTTTTTGTTTTCAATTTTTGGTTTTTTGTTTTTCTTTTTGGGTTTTCGGTTTGGTTTTTCTTTTTTAATTATTTTCTCTTTTCATTTTCTTTTAAATATTCCTATGTGCGTCGCTTGGTGTTACTTATACCGCCATTTTGTACCTACTACCTTGTTTCTTGATCGCGTGAACCGTATGTCGTTCCGTGGAAAGAGGGAATATAATATACGTTCGCCTAGTTACATATCGCAACTTATCATGTAATTCTAATACAAAAAAAATCATTAAAATCATGCATGATTCAGGATTACGTTTCATACGCAGATATTTTAAGGAGAAGGAATAGCACTATACAGGAAAAATTATCAAGATATCAAAATTGACACTTTGGTACATAAAAAGCTAATAAATTTCTTTAGTTACCTGCTGAAAAAATTGATATCCTGGAAGAAACATTTCATGGAAGAAGTTGTTTTTAGAATGCATCATTGCTTAAAACAAATGGTAGATAATTTATTATTCTTCCTTATAAAGCCAATCTCGATATTCCTGATATTTTTCATTTGTAAGTGCTACAAAAAATTTTAAAATGATATAAAAACCAATTACGAAAATTAAGAATAAAATAGTACCAAGGGCGTAAAGTTGATCTTTTTTTGGGCGAATAAGAAATTTCATAAAAGATTATATGACCGACGTGCACACAACATATTTTGGTACAATATTTTTTTTACTTGCTTGTTATTGAAAGTATACATAAATGCAAGAATAGTTTCAAATTTTTATTGTTAAGTAACAAAGATTTGTACAGAATTACTAACGATAAGTATGATAAACTTATGTTTATAAAAACTAAATGCGGCCAAAAAGTAAATACGACAAAAGGAAGGTAGGTATACTTTAGGGATGTTAATAAATTCGTTTTTCAGAAAATTGGTATGTACAACCAAGTTCTGATGCAGCTCGGTGCAATTCTTTTCCTTTGACTGTGGTTAATCTTGGACGCCAGTTGGTGTTTCTAGAGTTGTGATCTCCACTGATTATAAATTTGTTAGCTAGTTTTTTGAGTATATTGAGATAATTTTCTTTTTTTTTTTGGTTGTATCTTGGTGGGCAACAGATTGCAGCTATTATAATTTTGCCCCCCTTAATGTTAATGGTGCTAATGGTTATATGATATTCTGGTTCTTATAGTGGGAAACGTTATTTTTAATAATTAACGCACTTCCTCCTATTGCTGCATTTGATGGATGGATAGTGTGTATCCTCTGAATTTATTGTATGACTTCGTTGTAAGGTGGGTTTCAGAAGTCAGACATTTATCTATTTTTTGTACGTCCAAGAAAACTTGGATATCAGTTTGTTTTTGGAGAATACCATTGGCATTCCAAGTGGCTATTCTAATATCTCTTTTGTCCATTGGTGGTTTTGTTATGTATTTGGGGTTTATTTAATTCTTCTAGCTTCTGAAGCCTGTCAAAGAGTGAATCTATTCTGATTATTAAGGATAATAATAATAATTCACGAGTGGAACTTTCTGCTAGGCTGGCTGACTGTGCAATATGCTGTGCAATTTGTAGCGTACGATTCATGGCTGGTTATGACCTTTGAATTGGTTGTTCCTGAGAGTTTGTTACCTGAGAATATGTTATTTCATTTCTGATAGTAGGAAAAGCGTTCATGAGTCTCTTCTGCCCCGTCATTATTTTAGGTTTAGTGATGTTATCCTTTCTTATCTAAAAAGGTATTAGCTACCTCAAATCCTCTGTAGTGAGCAGGATGTTCAATTAGGCAGTTTATACACTTCGGTTATTGTTCTGAATGTTTTTACACAATCCTTCGTATGATGTTTTCCTACGCACTTTACGCATCTTGATTTTTTTTGCAAAAGTTGTGTGTATGTCCAAATAGCTGGCAGTTTTTGCATTGCGGAACTAGTTTTGACTTTCTTATGGTTTCCATTCTAACTCTTAGATTAAGTATTGCTTTGATTTCGTAGATTTTCTTGATATCTTCAATATTTTCGAAGGACAGCATGAATAGCGGCAATGATTTTTTTAATTTAGTTTCCTAGTGTTATCCTCGGTTAATTCTATATCCTTCTTTATTATAATGACAGCTTCTTTTAAATTTTAAACCTTGAATTTGCAAGTCTTTAACAATATCTTTTGTCTCTGTTTAATTTCATAGGAATGCCAACTAATGTCTTTGGAATTCAAGGTTGATATGACATTTTTGAAGTCTTCTTCTTGTTTAGTATTAATTCTAAACTGGTTATTGCTTAGAGCTGTGGCTTAAAAGGAAATATTATTTTCTGTCAGTGTATGGCGCAATTCTTCATACTTATTAATGTTGCGCTATTATCGGGGGAAATTTCATTGTTTTTCGACTATTTCTTTCTCTTTTTGTTGATTTTTGCTTCCTCCAGGTTGGCCAGGAGAGGTTTATGGAGAGGAGTTGGCTTTTCGTTTTTTTCGTCTATTGTTTCTGCTTTCCGCTGTTATCCATTCTACTTCTTTGTTAATTTGATCGCCGATTTCTTTTGCCAGTTCTTCTACATCAGTCTCATAATTCGTTGGACTTTTATATTTTTCTTTGTTTTTACATTTTTTCCATATTGTTTTGCATTGTCGCAATGTACTTTCTAGTTGCTGTTTTTCAGTTTTTTCTGTATCCAAGCATTGTACAACGCCTGTTCATTCTGTCTTCTAGATTTTCATTTTCATGAAATAATGCCTGATTATATTGGGCTAGGAGATTTTCTCCCACTTCCATTGTTTTCATATTATTTGTTTAATTTACCTGAAGCAGGTCCTGTTTCTTTGCACCAAAAGTACTTTGGCAGGTGTCGATTCTGTTTTAATATTTTTTTCTACACATTGTAAAACTATTTTTGATGGCACATTATTATTTTTATTTTGGTTCTTAAACATTACGTTTAGCAACCATTGTTGATTTTTTTTAAACAATCGCAATTAAAAAATATTTACACTACATAAGCAAAAGAAACTGAGCTATTTACGGAGACCTTTTGGATTTCTTTATTCTTAGGAAAATTTCACCAAACTATACCAAGTAGAAGAAAACTTTGATATGGATTCAGATTATTCTGCAGTAAGCCTTACTCTAAGTGATAATTTTATTCAAAAAGAAGCCAAACCGACCCTAGCAAATCGGAAAACTAATTGGGAAGGTTTTCAAGAGGACTTAGCAAATACTATTCAACTGACCATAACATTAAAAACGAAAAATCAGCTAGATAAAGAACTGGAAAGGTTTATAGTTGAAATCCAGCAAGCCGCATGGAGGAACACATCAAAAGTAAGAAGATTAACAGCTGGAAGAAACTATCCTGTCTAGATAAGAGAAGTGGTAGCGGAAAATAGAAAACTAAGAAAGAAATGGCAGATGACAAGATTATCAGAAGATAAAAATATATTAAATTGGGTTACCCAAAGACTGAGAAGAGAAATTTTAGTAGGGCGAACAGATGATAAAGAAACTGATTATTTGCTGTGGAAGGCAACTTAAAAGATGAAAAATTCGTGTTAACACTGTCCTTCTATCAGAATCGCAGAAAACAAATGGGCAAGAGACAACGGAAAGTGGATATTTTCACTTACCACCTACAATACAAAAGACGTTTCATTTATATGAAAATCAAGACATTCCTAATGAGACGATCCATAATATGAAACAACTTGAAATTAGGCTAGTTACGCTTAAAGAAGTTACAGACAAACATCAACTCACAGAAAGCCCCAAGATATGACCTTATTACTAGAGAAATATTAAAGGAAGGCTATTGTTAAATTGATATATCTCATAAGTGCACCATTTCGCCTTAAATATATACCTGATGCGTGGAAAATGGCTGAAGTTATCCTTATTTCTAAGCCAGGAAAACCTCCAAATGAAGTGTCATCATATAGACTTATATCATTGTTACCGATAATATTTAAGTTATTTGAAAAACTACTACTAAAACGACTAAAACCAATAATTAAAAATAAAAATCTGATCCCTTTGCACCAATTTGGTTTTAGAAACAAACACTCGTCAATAGATCAAGTACACAGAATAGGCGATATCATCGAAAAAGCTTACGAAGAAAAATATATATGCTCAGCAATATTTCTTGAAGTAGCCTAAGCATTTGACAAGGTTTGGCACGCTGGCCTAATACAGAAACTTAAAAAAATTTAGACAATATGTCGACATTCTACAATCATATCTAACGGGAAGAATGTTTAGGGTAAAGCAAGACGAGGCATACTCCGAAATGAAAGAAATTAAAGCAAGTGTCACACAAGGCAGTGTGCTAGGACCGGTTCTTTAATTATTATTCACCAGCGATATCCCTCAAGAACACTGTGTTAAAATAGCAACATTTGCGGATGACACTGCAATATTAGCAGTTAGCGGAACTAATACAGAGACCTCAGAAAAACTTCACGAAATCTGCAACAGAATTAATCGATGGACAAAAAGTGGAAAATAAAAATAAATCAAACTAAATCAGTGCATGTTGATTTTACTCTTTGACCAAATGAACAAAAACAAATCAGAATAAACAATGACGTTATTCCGCATCACGATTCGGCCAAATACCTAGGGAATGAACCTAGATGTAAGACCTAAGTGAAAAGAGCACATTAAAAAAAAGCGTAAAGAACTTGAACTTAAATTCAAAAGAATGTATTGGCTCCTAGGAAGAAAATCCAATTTGTCAGTGTACAACAAACTTCTGATTTATAAACAAATCATAAAAACAATCTGAATTTATGGTATACAGCTATGGGGATGTGCCAGCAAGGGTAATAACAACATGATACAAGTTTTCCAAAATAAAGTCCTAAGATGTATGGTTGATGCACCTTGGTTCTATCGAAACAATTATCTTTATAGAGACCTGAAGATGCCAATAATCGAAGACGAAATAAAAAGCTTTGCTGCGAAACATGAGGGTCGACTACACTCCCACGTCAACGAAGAAGCGCTGCAATTACTGGACAACTCAACAGAAGGCTCTAAAGGAAGAAGCCATTTGAGCTAGTACAGTGAACGTTAATGTTAGTGCTAGTGTAAAACAGTGTAATAAATCGTCATGCTTTCCTATGGAAACAATTAAGACAGCCCAATGGTAAGTAATTAGTTCATAAGATTTTTAGATTAAAATTGGAGGTTGTCAATAATGACTAGTAACAATACTCTAACAAAAAAAAAAAAAAAATCGTTACATGTAATTTTTATACGACAGTCGTTTAAAATTTAAAATTTTGGTCAAAAATTAATCAACAATAATTATATTCATAATCACAATATATCTTGGATGTTTTATCCTTTTCAGATTGTCAAATAAAAAGAGTTATAGTAGTTAACTAATGATTACGTAATAATAAAACACTATATACTCGTACCTTCCTTTATTATTCCTTTATGCTGTTTCAGATTATGATACTGTATCAGAACAGTTTTTAGGGTTTCGTACCTGAAGGGACCCTATTACTAAGCCTCCCCAGTTACTTAATCACAGTTACTTATAAAAAAATTAATAAAATATCGAATTAAAACTCTCTGTTAAACTCAAAATGTAAAAAAATATTTTGTAATTTGTTGGGCGACATTTTACTCAATTTACTAACATTTAGTCGCTGCTTGGACGATTCTCTTCCCATCATACTGGTGCGAGCTGCGATATGAGACGAAGTAATAAAAAATAAAAGTACAACTAAAATTCAATAATTATAAATCAAAAACGGAATGAGCACAATTTAGTGTCATCTTTATTCGTTGGTTATGTAAAAACTTTGACTTCAATGCATTTATAACAAAGTATTGAAATGTTTTTCTTGAAATGATACAAGACAAATTCAAATTTACCGTTAAAATGATTAGTTACTTTTTTGGTTATTTTTTCCTGTGTAAATAGGACTTTTCAATTCGCTCCTCCTTGGTTAAAAACACAGTATAGCAAATAATATTAATATGCACTGACGGATATAATTAAATTAGAAAAATTTACAAATATTTACGAATTGTTATAGCACCTCACTTATTTCTATTACAAAAGTATTTAAAAAGTACCTACATAGTATTAAATATTGTACGATGGTGCGGAACTCTTCATGGGCGAGTCCGTCTCGCACTTGGCCGGTTTTTAAAGATTTGGAAGTATGGTATATAAGTAAAATATTTCATTTAGATACTGTGGACCTTTGTTTGATTTTAATTTGTCATTTGGTTATAATAAGTTCGGTATCTTATTTATTTAAATATGTGTTACATTAATGTAAAATTCATTTTACTCGTAGGTATATTAATAAAAATTCATATTCGATTTCTATACAAATACGAATATTTCACTCAATCTGATGTGTTTAGAGAATTTGTGTTACCAATATAAATTAAACAGTAAAACAATAGCGCAGCTGAATAGTCGACTGCCTTACCCGATGTGTGTTTACAAGATTAATTTTGTTGAGAATCGAAACAGTATAGATGTGAGACTAAGGTACAGCCGACAATTAAATGGTAGCATAGTCTTAGTAAATAAATAGTGGACAAAAATGGCTAACATTACAATATGATAACAATTATTATAATTGACAAATAATAGTTTGTAACGAAGAAGTTTATTTCGAAATTATGGTAATTCTGTACCATAGCGATATTACAGCACTGTGGTATTGCCACTTATTAATAACAAAATTTAGTGAACTCTAGGGTTACCTTACATAGGAATTATATTCACTATTTAATTATTAAAAAAAAAATATGTAGAAATAATGGTAACAAAAATATGAAAAAGATACTAATAGCATTTCCAATGTCCGCGATAGTTTCAAGAGTTGCGAAATCTGTGAATTTTTCCAAGTATAAACAAAAAATATTGTATCAGTTGCCAATAATTTTTTAATTTTTAAATAAAACACTGTATCTCGTCATATTTTAGATCAAGAATTCTCCAGTTACCATGATACACTCTGTATACATATGTGTATGTAGAAGTAGGTAGTTATGCTAAAAATTCCGGCTTCATGTCAAAACTAAAATAACACTATTTAACATTCTAAATTAGTAATTTTGCAGTGCTTCTTGCGGTGGAAAAACTTTTCACTCCTCTAAAATTGCGACTGTTCTCTCTATTTCTCACTCTGTCTCTCCACATTTATATCGAAACACGTTTGATATATAGCAAAAAGAATTATATGCCTAGGAGCGATAACTTGAAATCAGATTTTTTCTATATAGCATTCAATTTCAGTAAAAAGAGGTTATATATTCAAGAAAAAAATTTACTTTCATCGAAGCGCACATATATTTTTTTTATGGTTTGACTTCCACGGCATGGCAAGAGTTGATTGTTAATGCGGTTTTTTAAGTTGGTTCGTCAAAAAACACTTAGATGTGTTGTGTTCTTTCACGATATTATATATTGAGGGTTTAATAAAAGTTTGATAGTAATAATAATATAAAAATATCTTTATTTTCTTGTAATATAGAATCCACATAAACATTGCTACTCTACTTAACTTCCATATAAATACAAACTAAAATTAATCAAAAAGTATCCAACATTCACAATATCAAATAAAAAAAATTAATTTTAAAACACTATTTTAAAAAGTTATTAACGTTACACTATATTTAAATCTAAACTGAAATCAATTAAGGTCCTCTGCATCTGTAACGTGTGGAAGGTGGGTTACTTCATGGCCTCACTAGCCCATTGTGCATCCTTCTAAGATGATAAGCACCTCCTAACTCATAAGCCAGCCTACACATTTAATGTAGTTGACAACATTTCAAAGAAGTGCTTCCCTTATATCGGCCAGTGTTAGCCGATACTTGCCAAACACAAATCCTTTAATAAATGGGAGCGGCAATGACCAGTCAGAATGCTTGGGACCAGGCGTAGATTTTACCTAGTCATAGTCAAGTGTGTGTTTGCTGCAGTGTTGTCTGGATAACTTAAAAGTTAACCACCGATTTAGTCAGGCCAATAGAAGGGCCAGATCCAAAAATTATTTGGCTTCCGTGACCTTTAATCCATCTTAAGGTGACCACATTGTTGATGGATACTTTGGCCAAAGCTTCGTGACATTCTAGTACTAATCCTAAATAAATTTGTGGTCTGTTTAGGGTGAATTGTGCTTGTCTGCTGTCAGTATAAATGAGCATGTTTCTTCCAGTCATATTGTTTCTGGTGATTTCTTTTGCTGCTATGAGAATCCCTGTGAGTCCTGATTGAACTACACTGGCACTATTGCTCACAGCCCATTTTATGTTTAGGTTTAAGGATCTAGAGTATATTCCACATCCCGAGCCTTGTTTTGTTTTAGAACTGTCTGTGTAGATATGAATCGCACCTGCCACTTCTGGCTCTTCTATTTGTTTTGTTATAACTGTATGACTTATAGAAGATATATCTCGGAAAAATACAATCCATCTGTCTATTATTGGCAAACTGCCAAACACATTGTAGAGGATGAAAAAATTAGATGGGCAATATCCAGCTTCTCTACGTTTAAATCGCCAGGACCTGACGGTATCTATCCAGCCCTACTTCAATGGGGTCTGGAAGAACTCACACCGCACCTGGTGGGTATATTCAGATCCTCGTTAACTCTGAGGTATATCCCCAAAACATGGAAAGAGGTAAAAGTAGTATTTATACCCAAACCTGGAAGGATGGATTACACTGTCCGAAAAACATACCGACCAATTAGTCTGACAAAGGTTTTCCACGAAGACATTGGAAAGGCTATGCGAAAGGTACATAAGGTATGCAGTGATTACAACAACACCACTACACCCAAACCAACATGCATACACCCCAGGCAGATCTACTGATTCACCTTTTCATCAAGTTGCTGGCCGGATAGAAAGATCCCTGGAAAATAAGGAGTCAGCCTTGGGTGTTTTCATAGACATAGAAGGTGCTTTTGATAAAACCACCTTCCCAAAGATAATACACTCACTAACCAACAGGAATGTTCCACAAATGGTTAGTGGGTGGATACATAACATGCTCTCAAAGCGAGCAGTAAACATAAGTGTAGAAGATGTGAATATAAGAGGCTTGGTTGCGAGGGGATGTCCATAGGGATGGGCGATATTACCTCTACTGTGAAATATGGTCCTCGACACCCTCATCAGCCGCCTCAATAATGACAGTCACTACACAATAGCATATGCAGATGACCTGGTCATTCTGCAAACAGATAATTTTGAGAACATACTCTGCGAAAGAATGCAAGTATCTCTAAAAATTATAGAACAGTGGCGCAAGGACCATTCACTGTCTATCAATCCTAAGAAGAATGAAACGGTCCTTTTCGCAAGGAAAAGGATGAAAATTGAATTAAAACCTCCAGAACTCCTAAACACAAAACTAAACTTTGCAACAGAGGTGAAGTACCTAGGTCTCACCTTTGACTGCAAGTTAACATGGAACTCGCGTTTAGAAAATAAAGTTAAAAGAGCATACATTGTTTGTAACGGTTGGAACCGTTTTCGTTATTTTGTAACGGTTGGAACCGTTTTTGTTATTTTGACCCAAACATCTCTACTCTAATGTCATTTGTCGTTTATGCCTTGCGTCAAAAGTTCGTAATTCATTTTGATTCGTATCTGTCAACAAGCAAGTTGATTTAAATTTTAAATTATCTAGGTCATCCGATGTACTAAATAAAGTTTATCTATCGTATAGGCCGTCTGATTTTGTAAGGTAAGTTTGAATACCGATATATTGTTGAAAATATATATTTTCTACAAAGATTTCTTAATTAAAATGTCAAATTTGAAACATAACCTCAATACTTGAATAACACAAGGATAACACGTTTTATAAAATTTTATGTTATTTTGTTTGGAATGAGATAATATGCTTTACTATATTTAAATATGTTAAATAAGATTTTTCCTTTTCATATTAATTTTAGTCTTTGTCACTTAATAGTTTAAATTGTTCAGTTATTAGTCAAAGGCATTTTATCTGATTCCTATATAAATTTTCTAGTTCCTTTCTTGATATGTTTACCTTTTCCTTGTAGCCTGGCTGTATCTAGACGGTTTAGAAGTTTAGTTCAAGCTGTATCGAAGAAGTTCATTTCGAGTCATATCTTAGAAGTTTAATTCAATATATATCTAAACTTGTTTATGATGATTCCTATCAAGAAGTTTATTTCAAGCTATATCAAGAGGTTTGGTTCGAGTTACATCTGAAGAAGCTTCTGGAGATTTAAGTTTATAAAGATTTATACCTAGGAGTTTGGTGCTGTCCGAAGAGTATCATTCGAGTCGCTTTGAAGAAGGCCTATACAAATATCTTCTGAATACTACCTCCTGTTATAACAGATAAGTTTTTTGAATAAATCCCTAAATTTGAATAAGTAAATCTCTGTGAATTAGAATTTGTTGCTACCTTATCTAAAACTTTGTTTAATTATAATATCTTAATGGTTAGTGATTTTTTATATTTTTATCACTAATCGATAGTCAAGTTTAGTAAGTTTTAAATATAGTGGTGCCCAACATTCTTTTTCAAAGTAATAGGAGTTATTTAATAACCTGACCCACTCCCAAAATCATTAGAGCTTAAAACACTATAAAAAATAGATAAAATAACAAGTATCATATTACATGTTTATGAACAATGCCGCAGTTGTCTGGGTACCGAAAACCCAAAAATTAACAGCTATCCGTAAACTAGAACAAATTCAAAGAACAACATGTTTCAACATAACAGGAGACATGAAAACAACACCGACCAGAGCGATAGAAGTCATTCTTAGTCTCACTCCCCTTGGTATCACGGAGGTTGCTCTGATAATAAGGACACGCCTCTGCACGGTTGGAATATAACCTGATGTAAGATATGGTGAGGCGAGACGTTGCTTTTGACAGGAGGCTCCAACTGCTTTAAGCGAACAGGGACTCCATCTTACCGAGATATATTTCCATAAGCCATCTCTCTCTTTGTAACGTGTGGAGGGTGGTTTACCCCCACGGCACTTAGGCTTCATTAATGTATGCTCTTTTGATCATGTTTTTTTAAGTGTTAATTCCATGTTAATTTGCTGTCAATGGTGAGACCTAGGTACTTCACCTCTGTTGCAAAGTTTAATTTTGTGTTTAGGAGTTATGGAGGTTTTAATTCCATTTTTATCCTTTTCCTTATGAAAAGGATCATTTCTGTCTTTTTGGGATTGACAGACAGTGAATGATCCCAATTAGGGTCCCAAAATTCAAAAAAAGGAAAATGCATAAAACTTAAAATACAAATAACTCTAGAAAATAATTATAAACATAAAAACACATTAATTGTATTTATTGCTCAGGTAATAGCACCGTTTTATAATTTTATTTTAAAAATATTAGAGAACGTGTCCCAATATCCCTAGGTAGATTGTTATATATTGAAACGGCGTTATATGTAAAAGATCTTTTGGAAAAATGATAATCGATTACTCAAAATCGTTAAGTTGTATATCAATTTATTTAATAAATATATGGAATTTGAGGTTGAAAAAATTCGTGATACCGTGGTCACCATCTGATATTGAAATAAATTTCCTATATTGAGCCAGCTAAGTTCTTTAAGTTTTGAATCTTTTGAAGCCTATAACCACATATTATGTGATTATTTTATCATAATTTAGGATGAACAATACTATACTTTCACAGAGCATCTTACGTAACTTTAAACTCTAAATAACTTGATTCCTATAATTGACCAATAACCAGATACAGTTTTTTGACAAGGAGCGAAACATAGTCCTGAATCCCCAGTTTGCCGTCATAGATAATACCTAAGTATTTGGCACTTCTACATGATAAGACGTTCATTTTGATTGAATAATTTAAGGTGGTGTTGTACATTAAGTTCCGTATTTGTAGGACAACATAATAATGTATGACTTTTACTGATATTCAGTTTAAGGTTATGATTTATAGAAAATGTATATACAGTAATAATATAGTTGCATTTTGTCCGCAACATAATGGATATTTACATGCTCCAATAATTTATAAAGTTCTGAAATATATATTCAAAACAAAAGGAGACTGAGGACAGAGCCTTGGGTTGCTTCTGATGTTAGAATTCTTAACAACGTGTTTCTGGATCTTTCATTTTGGAAAATGCTTGATTAAGAAATACTTCAACCTGTCAGGAAAAAATCAACTTCTAAACAATTTACAATGTGCATTATGTAAGGATCACAGACAGAAATAGAAAGTTGTAACATTTTTGCTGAGATTTTATCAGTTCCTAAAACGATTGATTTGAATCCCAAAAACTATTAACCCAATTTCATTTACTGTTGCCTGTTGCGAGTTTAAAAGAAAAGCTAATACCATGATTATACAGCTTTGAATTATAATAAGATGTATTGTTAGGACAACAATTTCTCTAACTAAATACTGATATAAAAAAGTGTTTATATCAATTAGGCATCAGGAATTTACCATGTGGTTTTATTTAAAATTTTTAAGGATTTCATTGATTTCCAAAGGTTTTTTTGTTTTGCATGCTTGTACGATAATTTAAGTAAGCTGATTTTTCTGTTCTAATTGCATTAGTAACGGTATATCGCATTTCTTTGTAATTAATGAAGTCTGATATATTTTGAGATCTCTTATCTTTTTAAAGGGCTTTATATCGTGTTTAGTTATTTTAGCTTCTACTTAAGAAGCATTTTTGTTAAATAATGTTGTAATTAGGTTAGTAATCTATATTTTCTTTTTAATGTTTTCGTAAATAAATTTGACTCAATTATAATTTCCTAGAGAGTTTTTATAAAACTTGATTTGATTATTCAAAAAGAGTATGATTGAAGCAAATAAACTATGGAAAAATCATATTAAAAGTTTTTCGATAAAATCGGAAAACAATGGGACTATGCTAACATAACGTAAATCTTACTAAAATTTAGGTATGATCAATCACTTCCAGTCTATGACGGTGTTTGAATAAGACTAAAAAAACATTTTTGCGGAAGGATATTCTTTATATATATCCGTTCTTTTTATGTATACACAGGAGTTTGAAATACCCGAAGTTTTCTTGGGAGCCAATATATTTTATCGTCAAGTAGAATAGAATCGGATGAGTATTTGTTCAATTCATTTGCCCCATCTTCGTAGTCGAAATAATAGAGCTTTGATAAATATACCAATATAAATCATAAAGCGCACACCTCCAGCTGAAGTCAGAAACGATTCCGGAAAGTAATTTTTGATGCATTAGGTTAATAAATCCGAAATATTAGATTCGCTCACTGCGTTAAGCGTACCATAACACTCGCAACTTTTTGTTTTACCAACCAACAAAAGTGGCACATGTTTATCCACCTACGTCATGTTAGCAAATAGCCAGCCAGCAATAAATTCAGGTGGAGGTTAAAGCGCCAGCGATCGAACTAAATCTTTAACATCTAATTATTTTAAATTTCGACATAAAGAATACATTAAATCATAATTATAATAAATACCTTTTTAAATGCTATATGGGTAATAAGGGATTTAGAGAGCTTTAAAATGTTTTTATTGCTAGAACGAAATTTGTGTTTTTCAAAAATTTATTTAGACCATTCGATAGAAAATAAAAACAAACAACTTTTCCAAATACCATTTTAAATGCTATATGTGTAATAAGGGCTTAAATAAATTTTTGAAAGAACAAATTTTGGTTCAGCAATAAAACCTTTGAAATTTCAAAGCTCTCTAAATCCCTTATTACTTGTATAGCATTTAAAATGGTATTTGAAAAAGTTGTTTGTTTTTTCATTATCTATCAAAAGGCCTGAATAAATTTTTAAAAAAACAAATTTTATACAAGCTATAAAAAGTTTAGTTCTCTATAAATCCCTTGTTATAATTTTAAGAAAGGATAATATTAATTAAAATGTAAAAAAATATGATTTAATGTATTCTTTATATCGAAATTTAAAATAATTAGATGTTAAAGATAAAGTCCAACCCCTGGCGCTTTGACCTCCACTTGAATTTACTGCTGGCTGGCTACTTGCTAACATGACGTAGGTCTTTCTCTTACTCTGGTACCGCCAGACAGAACTAGTCCACTATTGAATTTCCCGCGTTTGATAACGGTAATGCAGCAATACCAGCACAAAAACTCACTGTGTCAGTGACCATCGCAAAGTGAAGAATGTAAAAAGTCTCAACAGTGGCATATTTTAAATAGTACGCTAAAGTGAGTTGAATATTATAATTTTAGTGAAATAATAATGACACATTTGAAGGTATGCCCTATTGTATGTTAAGATGTTATTATGAATTCCAATATTATTGGATTAATGTAAATTGTGCCAATATTGCATATACAAATATTGGTGTTTTTAAAATGTGCCCTGATTGATTGTTAAAAGTGTTGCGTTAAGTTATCATTTGGGAAGGCGAGACCGAGTAAGACGACAAGCGATAGGCAGCCAGCAGAAAATACTGTCTTGTTAAAAGTGCTGTCGTCGGATGCGCTGTCCCAATTGTTTTTCATATAATTACATGTGTTCAGACGTGAGAAGAACATTTTCGGTCTCCTTCGCTGTCGCTTTACATGGTCTCTTCTTCCCAAAGGGTACCTTTAGAGAAATTTATTTAAGTTACATTTTATAATGTGCCACTGTTGTTTTTTAAATAGATTATCTTACATTTTCTATATTATTTATATTTAATATATAACAGTACACGAAACAACGTTTTTCCTTTATATTTTTAAGTTTTAAAAGACTCTTTTTTAATACTTTAAATAGAATAATCGGGGTTTTCAGCATTAGAAATGCCGCAAGTTTAATTGATTAATGTACTAAAACCGTTTTTTGTTTTAGTTTACCAAATTAAACTATAAGAAATGATTGGGTTTATTGCATTATGAAACCTCAAAATTATAATTCAAAGTGCGCAAAAATTCTAGAACTGTTAAGTATTAGATTAATAAAAAACACTTGTCCTAACACAGCAAGCTGTAAAATTGCATCAGTTTTGTGCCAAGATATTATACCAATTCCAAAGAAAAATTTTGACTACCTCATGGATTTGTTAAAAAGTAATGCTATTAAAAAATGTTATTCACTTTTATGGACGGTGGTATACGGACGGTTCCAAAACCATAGAAGGGACTGAAATAGGAGTGTATGGACCGAGAACCAAAAGCACTCTGAAAGCTTGGGAAAATACCCAAGCATCTTCCAGGCGGAAATACACGCAATCGAGAAGTGTATCCAGTTTAACATCCAGAGAAACTATCATAGACAAGAGATTATCATCATGTCCGATAGCCAAGCAGCCATCAAAGCGATGAGCTCCTACGTAATCAGCTCAAAAATGGGCTGGAGATGCCTAGAACAATTGAATGAGCTAGGCGAGAAAGATAGAGTTACTCTTACTTGGGTCCCGGGTCATAACGGGGTACAGGGTAACGAGATTGCAGATAGTCTTGCAAGGAAAGGAACTCAAACACCCTAGGACCTGAGCCGTTCTGCGGTATCAGCAGTAACATAATATTAGGAGAGATTACAAAATAATTGGGAAGTAGAAAAACCAATAATTGGAACAATCTCTTGGGGCTGAGACAGGCTAAGATATTTCTGGGTGACTATAACCATAAAAGATCAAAAGCCTGCATCTGCCTGAGCAAGAACAGGCTACGTATTGTAACAGGGATCCTTACCGGGCATTGCCGACTGTAAGGACACCTTAGTAAACTGAGAGTAGTAGAGGATAGTGAGTACAGATTCTGTGAGGAGGAGGACGAAACCTCAATTCACATTTTAACTGAATGTGTAGCACTCCAAAATCCAAGAGCACTATACCTAGAAGGATATCAAATAGAAGAGGGAGATTTACCTAACTTAAAGCCACTCCAAATCCTACACTTCCTTGAGAAGATAGGATTGGAAGGGTCGTTATAGGCATTGAGATATTTCCTTGGTGCATTAGCGACAGAAGGAGGCACAATAGATCTGTTATGTCACAGTGTATTAACACCCCATTCTCAACATAACATAGTCACTTTTATAATGGCCTGGAACGTGCCAAAGAATAAAGAACAGTTGTCCTTTTTTTAGTTTTAGAATAGCAGTTATTTTCACTTTTAAATTGGGAATTTTTTGTTATTTTTGAGTTGGTAATTTTAACTTCCTACCTCGCAAATAATTTTATAAACTTATACAGTTAAAAAACCATATTTTGTTACCCATTTTTTTGTTATTTTATGTTGGTAAAACTTTAAACTGCAGTTTTATTAAGACTTTCCTATTAAAATATTTCACTTTGTTCATAAAAGAACCAGATGTGTAAAAAAGTCAATAATGGCACAACTAGTTGTTTTTTTCCAAAAATAAAGTTAAAAAAGACATTTTGTTAAAAAGTAGCAATAATACAATTTGATACCTAATTTTAGCACATATCAATGTCACACTTTTAATTGAGTAAAAGAGTTGATATAGAATATATAAATCTTTTAAATCCATTTTACAAATCGGTGATTTTCTCAAAAATAATTTTGTGATGTGCCACTATTGCACCCAGTGAGCAAATATGTAAAACTAATTTTTACACTTAATTTACAGTTAATGATAAAATCACTGATCTAAATTTGGTACGCCTAAATCCTTTTGGTAAACACAAATCCTTATAAATTTGTAAATCCCTAAAATATCCCCCATACTTCTATGGAAATCCTTATAAATTCCTCATACATCTTTAAAAATCTTCAAAAATCCTTCATACTTCCTTCAAAATCCTTATACATCCTCACACTTTCTGTTGTACCAGCATGTTAGAAATTAATACACAGTGTGTAAAAATTCATTTACTATTTGAATATATAAAAAATATTAGAAAATAAGAAATAAAAAATACTATTTTTTAAAACCTATTTTTTCCATATGAAGAGTACAGGGGCAAATAGATCAGAGTCCATTTTGGTTAAATATGAAATAACACCGCCTTCTTGTAGTTTTACATACACTCTTTCTGCAGGTATCCAGAGTAAATCGATAACAGTCTCTGTATTGTACTTGAAATTAAAAACCATACAGCGTAAAAATATGAATCTGTAAACTTTGTTTTGTTTATTCTACGAAAAGTAGTTTTTGTGACCCTGATCATTTTCCCCTGTGTTTTTCAAATATATCTCTAGTTGTAACGTAAAGTAATTTCCTTGTGTGGCTTAAAAATTATACAGATTGGGCCTAAATTTTTATTGGGTATAGGTCACAACTAAGAGTAACAGAAACAAGACTATTCATATGAAGCAAAAATAAGAGGGAGAAAGAAGAAGTAGAGCGTTTGTATTCAACTTTATGGCGGCAGCCATATATTATGTAAAATTAAAAGTAATAACTGTTACGAAAATCTTCAGAAAAGCACGGAATTATTATGTTCTAGTTTTATTGACAATATAACAAGTATGTTAAGGATAACATTTTTTATGAACATTTGTTTGGTGGAATTAAACATTATGTGGGCGCTTTGTGGCCATAAATTGGTTATATATTTTTTCTATTTTATTTTAGTGCAATTTAAAATATTTAATAGTTTTATGGCACATAAATTAATGTAAAATATTTTTATCCTTTTACATCCACAAGAAATCATCATACATCCTTCAGAAATCTTCATAAATCCTCATACATTCTCGCAAATCCTTGCATATTCGCATACATCCTTATACACTATTGAGAAATCCGTATACATACATCTACGTAAATCCTCCTTTTTGTACACCTCAGTGGTTTACCCATCGTTTACAGTATTTGAAATTATAACAACAAGCAATAAATCGCGAAAAAGCAAGTGAAAAAATTGATTTAACTAAACTTGTTATTTTTAGTTTTACAACTTTGTCTTTTGACATTTGAACACCATCATGAATTCAGAAACGATATCAAACTTTTAGCTAATCGAACTTTAGGGCGATCATTAAAAACTCTTATAAATATATATTTAATTCACAGCATTCGAAAAAGTTTTTTTTCATCTTCCCGTTGTTGGGTGCTTTGAGATAAATAAAAAAGATACGTTTATATTAAATTAATTTACATAAAACATCGTATTGCGTTTTAAGTATTAGTTATTTTGCACTTCTTTACATCCATAATCCACAACTTAAAAGCTTTTTTAAATTTCGTGACTTCTGTTTCCTAATTTTTACGATATCTTAATTTAATACGTAATGTTAAAACTCATGGAAATTCCATTTCTCATTTTGCTAATACACATCCTAACGCATCTGCCTTCGGGTTCCCTAAAGCTTTTGACTAAATATTTAAATACCATTCAAGCGGTAATGAGAACAAAACGAGAAGCTCATCTGGCTAAAATTTGTTGTGTCATGAGTTGACAACCTAAAACTTTCCAGTCAACCACAATAAGCAGGTACAAACACTGAAAAAACTTCTGTAATTCGGTTTAAAATATCTCCCTAATTCTTTCACTTAATTAGTTACAAAAGTCTCGACAATGTTAATCTGTTGTTTTGGATCTGATTCAATCTATTCATCATATTCTTTTCGTAATACGTTTACAAGAAATTATCCTCGCTACTCACTACTATTGCAGTCTACGCAATGTATTTCATATAAATTATAATTCTTCAAATTAATATTGGGACGTACTGTATAATGTAAGTCATAAAAAATGCTTTATAGATCTCGATTTACTCAATCAGTGGGTGAATCATCTGTATCTGTAACGTGTGGAGGGTGAGTTACCTCTCACTAGGCCCATTGTGCATCCTCCTAAGACGATAGGCACCTCCTAGCTCGTGAGCCAGCCTACAGATTTAATGTAGTTAACGCCGCCATGAGGTGCTTCTCTTATATCGGCCAATACTAGCCGAACACAAATCTCCTAATAAATGAGAGCGTTGAGCAATCGTATAATAGAGGATATGCTCGATGGTCTCATCTTCTTGTTCGCACACTCTGTAGAGTGTGGATTCTGACAGCCCCGTGATATGAAGATGCTTCCGTACTTGTCAGTGACCAGTCAAAATGTCTGTGACTAGGCGCAGATTCTGTCTAGTCATAGTCACGGACGGCTCCA
Source organism: Psylliodes chrysocephalus (assembly GCA_927349885.1). Classification (NCBI taxonomy): domain Eukaryota; kingdom Metazoa; phylum Arthropoda; class Insecta; order Coleoptera; family Chrysomelidae; genus Psylliodes; species Psylliodes chrysocephalus. The sequence continues at coordinate 12,758,873 of OV651826.1, read as the reverse complement.
AAACTAAAAAAGGAGTAGGAGCGGGAGTTTTCGGCCAGAGGTCTAGAGTTGACATATCAATAAACCTAGGCTCTCTGGCCACGATCTTCCAAGCAGAAATGATTGCTATAGAACTGGGAGCGAGAGAGTTGATTAATTTTCTCCCCGCAAATACTATAAAGATCTTTTCAGATAGCCAGGCAGCCCTTAAGGCCCTGAGCTCCAATCGAGTTGACTCCAAGCTGGTTTGGAACTATATAAATACCCTAGAATGTCTCGGTGCCCGGAACAAAGTTTCTTTGATCTGGGTTCTGGGACACAGCGGTGTGGAAGGCAACGAAAAAGCCTTACGCAGTTGCTAAAAGAAGAACCGAATCTGTGTTCATAGGACCAGAACCATTCCTGGGCATTGCAAAAAGAACTGCCAAAGGAATTATCTCAAAATGGATATAGGGGGCAACACTCATGAACTGGAGATATACCCCAAGGCTAACCCATTTAAAGGCGTTTATAACCAACCCTTCTATGAACGCCTCTGCTCAGATCCGAGAATGGAGTAAGAAAGATCTACGCATTTTCACTGGACTGATGACGGGACCCTGCCGTCTGGGCAACCACATGAGATGGATAGGTCTGCAACAAACATCGGACTGTCGATTTTGCAGCGTGGAGGACGAGTCTGCAGAGCACATTTTATGTACCTGCTCCGTTCTGGAAAGAACCAGGTTCCAGATCTTTAGATTTACCCGACTGCAGCCTACTGACTTCAAGAAATCTCACCCAATTCAACCATGACCTTTATAAAAAGGTGTGACTTGTACGGTGAACTATAAGTTAGTCATGAGCCACAATAGCCCCATCTGGATCGCAGTGGAAGGCGACGAGATCATCCCACTCATTTTCAACCTAACCTAACCTAGCATAGGTCTTATGTTTGCAGTGTAAGTCCATGGGACGACTACTCCAGTTACGCCTCACGGTTCGACGCCATTGTTCATAAGCAATATATGCTCTTTTGACTCTGTTTTCTAAATGCGAGTTTCATGTTAACTTGCTGTCAAAGGTGAGACCTAAGTACTTCAGCTCTGTAGCAAAGTTTAGTTTTGTGTTTAGGAGTTCTGGAGGTTTTAATTCCATTTTCATCATTTTCCTTGTAAAAAGGACCATTTCAGTAGTCTTCTTAGGATTGATAGATAGAGAATGGTCCTGTACTATAATTTTGAGAGCTACTTGCATTCTTCCGCAGAGTATGTTCTCAAAATTCCCTGTTTGAGGCGGCTAATGAGGGTGTTGATGACCATATTCCACAGTAGAGGTGATAGCACCTCTCCCTATGGACATCCCCTCGCAACCAAACCTCTTATATTCACATCTTCTACACTTATGTTTACTGCTCGCTTTGAGAGCATGTTATGTATCCACCTATTAACCATTTGTGGAATATTCCTGTTGGTTAGTGAGTGTATTAACTTTGGGAAGGTGGTTTTATCAAAAGCACCTTCTATGTCTATGAAAACACCCAAGGCGGACTCCTTATTGTCCAGGGATCTTTGAAGGCCTGTATAAATCATGTCTACTTGGCCTTGTTTATCTAAATCCTCTGATAAATACTGTGTGATTATTGTGAAATTAGTGACTGTTGAAATTTATTTGACAAATCCGTGTTGTAAAAAAGAAATCTGCTTTGAGATAAACATGGTCAACATCTCAAGGACCTTCAATAAAATTAAAGAGGATATCGCGGACAAATTTTGACTTCCCTTCACACTCAAGGAAATTTTAAGCCTTTTAATGCAAGAATAAAAACTATATTTAAAGGAACAGTAAAAACTTTTGAACAATCCCTACCTATAAAAGAAGGGATAAATTTGTAATAAACATTATGGACTCAGTTGTGACCGGAAAACGAATGTTTATATGGTTGTTGGGTACATTTTTACAGTCCAAATAGGTTGACTATAGTAATCTATCATCGGCAATACAATAGCACAAATGCTATAACTGATTCGATAAAATCGTTAATAATAATTTATTTTCAAATCACTACCTATCTTTTAAGGATAAAAGGGCACCAGAATGGCCGTGCAGACATATACCTTTCGAGGACGAAAGATAATCAGAATGGCCGTGCAGTTTACGCAATGTATTAAATATAAATTATAATTGCTCATATTAATATTGAGACGTACTGTATAATGTAAGTCATGACAAATGCTTTATAAATCTCGAATTACTCAATCAGTGGGAGAATCATATACGTAGTAATATGATTCGGCACTCTTTGTCATATATTATTTATTCTGTTTTACAATCGCGAAGTATTAAGTCTTGACTAAGGTATTTATTGTTGAAGGTTTACAGAAGATCAGTGGTTTCTTTGTGTACTCTGCTACAGTTATTCTATGAATTATATCCATGACCCTAAAGATAAATATCCTTGAGGGCATAATGATGCGGTCGTTTGTGTGTATATATTTGTAAACACTCAACACTGACTGGCATTGGTATTAAACGCCCACCGTTAGCAGTTTGATAAAAACATTATGGCTTTTATTCTGCAAGTGACAGTTCAACATTAATTTAATTTATTTGAACAGGGTGAAAATTATTCACTGGCACTGAAATACGGTTAATTGTTTAGTTAACACGCTGTACTACATTAATTTAAGTTTTAAAGTTGTTGACCAGAGAAAACTAGATGTATACAAACCATATTAGAAGTTCGAACGCAATTTCCATGACAACTTTCGTAACAAATTAATACGCTATGTAGGTACTTTCTAAAGTGTACTATACAAATATTTGTGTTTGACGTATATTGGTAGCGGGACTATTACAATGCATGATTTATTTACATGGGCGGTCAGCTTTCAAAACCACTTATAAAAACGTAAGAAAAAAATATTTATTTTCTATTGTTTCTTTCAACCGACAAACATTCCTTTTCACCTGAGATGGGGAAGTATACAAAGTAAATATGCTTTTATCTCTGTCCATTTTCCCATCAGAAAAAAGGACCTACAATCTTATTTTTTCTTGAACGGTTTTCACTTTTAATCTTTGTTTGTTTAGTCGTGAAAATATACTTAAAAATTCACATATTTAGCAATCCTTGCAACCATCGAACATAGGGGTATTTGAACGATTTACGCGGCCAAAGTTATTTTTTGGTCTATATCAATTCTAAACGATATTAATAAATAAAACAAAGGTTTTAATGTTTAATTAACCTATTAATAGAAAATATGGATATACAATTTTATCTAACATTATTCGTATAAATTTTCATCGTCGCTTTCTGAAGAATTACCAGCTTCAAGTGGCTTTGCAGACATTAGTAAATTGTTTCTGGCAACTTCTTTTAACGTTCCTTATGCTACTTAAGAGGGGGTCTGAACTTAGAAGCAGGCGAGTAAAAATATCCCTGTTACAATTTTCTCTAGAGAATTTTCGCGCGAAGTCTTGGCGGTATAAGCTGAAATGCTGTTACGTGCTTCTGCGGCTTCTTCAGACAGCTGTCCAATAGGCAACAATGCAGTTTTTATTACAACTGCACTGTTAGCTGCAAAAGGTTTCGCCTTAATGCGCGGCTATCGTGGGTTCTACCTTTTCTCAGGGAATAAAAGGCTTGGTAAATAAACATTAAATAATAAAATAATATTTTTTGATTGATTAGGTTTATTCTTTTAGTAATCAACTCAAACGTAATTCAATAGATATGTACAGAGTAAATCAAAGGATAATTATTACTATCTATCTCCTGTTATAAAGGCAACCATATAATACTGTATATTCCCGCAAGTAGGAACAGTTGATAGCCTAAACAGTAGGCAGAGAAAAATAAGACTGTATGTCTTTTAAAATTGTTCTATTAAATATCAGTTAAAAAATGAATAAAAAAGAATAAAAAGTTTATGAAAAAACGCTTGAGACCAAATCACTTACCCAAACTACATCTAGGGGGGTGACGTGAGAGCTCTCTATTCCGGTATCCAAGGGATGATCCAGGCTTTTTTCTACCACAGGTTTTGTTCTGATTTTACTGATAAGAACGAACGGTTTTGAAGCACACATTTAACTTTACCGGTCTTCCAAACGGTTTATTTCATACTGACTTTCTCAAAGGACTTTTCATCGTACGAGTCTACAATCGTGAGTCGGTCTCAAAATATATTTTAATCAAACACATCCCAAAATGTCTTTGATTTGAATCTACTAATAGGCAACTCAAATTACAAGTGACATTAATGAGGCTGCTTAATAAATTACCTATCGAAATGATAAATAAAGATTTAAAATGATTAGGATTCAACAAATACAAATTATAAGAGATAAAAAGGGAGATAGATAAAACTACCGCTAGTGTCGACACTTTTGGCTAACAGCTAAATTTGATTGAATCAAGGGGCTTCATGCAATTATGGGTAAGTTTATATACGAGTATATTTAACTTATTTAAAAAAAACTATAATAATTATCTATAATTTGTTCTATTGTAGATAGTGACGTTGTTGGCCATAGACTAAATGGATCAATCCTACCTTTCTAGTCCTGGGTACCTGGTAAGCTATACAGCCTCCTAGTACTCCACATGCAAGTTATGGGGCTAATGATGAGTGTAAGCTAGCAGGTGTGTCAGGCATGTAGTTAAGAATATGCTGGTATCGTGCAGTGTGGATTCGTGTACCACACTGGATGGTGTTGGTGATGTGTGCTCGTGATGTGTGTATGGTAAAAGCAGTGATGCTAAGAAGCAGATCTCAAAGAGAAAGTGAAGTGCAAGCAAAGAGCGAGTGAAGTTATAGCAAGTGTGTAGGTAGGTATCTTACTAAGTGGCCTAAAATAATTACAATAAAAGTAAGCCTCAAGTTAAGCTTAATACAGGAGCGCATGCAACAATAATAAAGGTTATACCCTACCTGAAGGTGTTGGGCGGCCACATGGATATTAAGTAATTTTAAGTGTGGTTTTTATTGAAAATAGATCCGCAAAATAGCTGTGTAATTTAATATTTTCCAATAAAATATCTTTATTCTAATAAAATACTACGAACTCTGTTTTTGACTATTAAAATCCTCAAAATTGAGTTAGGATGCCGTCCTAAATAAGAGTCATAAAACAAAATGGAAGATTCTTCTCAAATATCTAGAAAAATGCCTTGTCAGGATCAAAGTTCAAAATTAATTCATTAAAATATTGTTCTTTTATTACAAACACTCTAATAAAATATATGTTTCCTACTTTATTGTCATAGTACCATTAGTACCACAAAACATAATATTGTTCTTTTGTTTGAAATATTCTAATAAATTATATTTTCCGGTATTATGATGTTAATTAATAAAGGACAGACACATGGTCAAGGCCATGGTACTATTAATTTGAAGATTTGTACTTGATATGTTACTCTTACACCAGTTTTTCATCATAATGTCAATTATTGTTCGGGGATTAATCAAGTAATATACATAAATAATGTTGCGGGCAAGAGCAAAATGCTCGTCGCTTAAATGGTTAACTTTTAAATTAAAAATCTGCAGAGATTAAATTTGCAAGCCAGACAATTAGATTTTATAAAATCTTGTCTGTATTTTCATGTTTTAAATCGTGGAATATTGTACATTATTTTAATTACCCAGTCTTGGAAAGTTGCTGGAAAAAAAAGAGAAAGAGAAAAACTAAAGTAAGGGTATAATAACAGGGATTTATAATTAAAAAAAAAAAAAAGCAGCTGCACTTGTACCGACATATTATATATGAATATAGTCTAAGATCCGACCGTGTGATTACTGCACTAATCTATATACGGTTTTGCCGGGTTGCCTATCAAAATAAGGCCGCAAGTATTTTTCATTAAAATTTTACTTAATTTTTTTCGAACAATTTCGTTCGCTTGTTTTGAAGATAAAATATAGTTGATACCAAAGGGAGACATGTAAGGATTTTAAAAAGTTTGGATTGCCATTTCTTATTTGACCGTAACCTAATTTCCACCAGGTGTAATAGATATAATTTCGGTGAATATAAATTATATTTTCGTTAGTTTAGGAACGTTTTTATATAAAATCACAAAATTTTCAGTAGACACAAAAACTACCTAAAACTTCATGTAGAAGTTCATACATACAAGGTATTAATTATTGGCGACGATGCTTTTTAACAGCTTACTACTGTAACCTAACGCACCCAGGTACCTTAATAATTTATTAATTCCATTTATTAAATATAATAGTGCATTCTTATTAAATTCAAAATCCTTAATTTAACAAAAAATCTCCCAGATAATTTAATCTTATTTGCGACACCTAATAAATAATATCTATAACCCAGTCTGTAAGAGATCCAATTTTCGTGCACGTGTCTGGGAACCCAGCTCAAGAAATACTTGACACACTTATCTTAAGTGCGTTTGAATAGTAACGTTGTTTTCGATACACAAAATTTTCAAATAAATCAGCCACCCCTTTTCCACCCAGATTCATATTTCTCTGGGAACTAAGACACACAGAGACGTCACAAAAAGCCATAGAAACGCTAATAAGAACCCGGACCCAAATGAGCTCGGATTCATTTATTTTTTATTATTTGATGTGCATGCATTTATTTTAATATTTTACATTCAAGCAATCACTTTATTATTTATACCCAGTTATATAGTCTGTACCTTTCCTATAACGCTCTTCCTAAACGACGTCTGTCACACAATACCTCCTATCCTTGAAGGTGTCAACGTCTCGACGCTCAACATCCTGCCGTCCTACTTCCCTACCTTTCTACGCTATCAATTCTACCATCACTTTAGTATTTCCTACCATTATATTTATACCGACGCTCAATGTCTCGACGCTCAACGTCCAGACGTCCTACTTTCCTACCTATCTACGTCTCGAACGCTGTCACATTCCACACCATCTAAATATTTTCCATCTTACATTCATTCTGACGCCCAACGTACCATCGCTCTACTTTTCGATGCTTGCCGCCCCTAAATATTTCCTTCATAATATCCTTATCGACACTCTTCGTCACGTCCCGCACCACCTAAATATTTATACTGTATATCTGTCGCAGTGCAGTACCGTATATCTATCCCAATACAGTACCGTATTAAATACCTTCTTCTCCACCACGACCCTAGGCGCCTCCACGCTAGGCGCCTGGACGCAAGGCGACGCTTAACGCTGCGACGTACCTAAATCGACGCTGTCACAATGCTTGATGATTTAAGTACATAATCTAATGTCTGTATTTTCAACGGTGAGTTAAAAGATTTAGGTAACTTTCTTTGAGATACCACCGAGGTCGTTTAGACGAGGGCCTGACATTTCCTTTAAATATTATCAATAACCAATGTTCTTCAGTTGTTCACCCCGAAAGACAGTTAGGTTAGTCATTTGTTTTCGGGTGAATTTAAGTTAATTAAATAGAAATTATAAAAATAAATATTAAGAAATATACAGGGTTGTATTAAGTTATTTCAATAGAAATTATGAAAATCAATATTTTAGAAATATACAGGGATGTGCTATCTTGATTAAATTGTACAAACCGAGATGGTAAAATTTAACAGTAAGATAACCAATTGGCGAATACACTGTTCGTTAGCTCAAGGGGGACACCTATATGTTAAGGCATCCATTTTATAAGGTTTGAAACAAAGTATATGTGAAATCAACATAGTAAGGTAACCAACTGACGAATTGGCGCTAGTCGTTACTTTCGTTGGTCATCACCTTTATACTCGTCGAAATATTTACCTAAGAGGGTACAACTTATGTATATCTAGAATAGAATCAAATCAACATTAACACAGTAGTTAACCAACTGGCGAATTGGCGCTGTTCGTTAACTTTGTTGGTCATCGACCTAAATAAAATATATTGATAGCAAATGAACGTTGTCTGCGTTTGAACGGGGCTCAAGTGAGATCTCAGTAAATAGTAACAATTGTAATATACTTTGCTAATTATTGCATGACAGTTAAAGTATGTAAAATAAAAAGAGTTTAAATATGAATTTGTATGTTTTATTTATCAATTTGCAACAAACTTTGCATCGAATCCTGGTTTACTTAATTAACATTATCACAACGTGGGTATATAAATTATCAACTAATTAACTGTACGATAATTTTTACTACTACTAAAATAAAATAAACTTGAGAGGTAAATAATATTTCCGAGAGTAAAATAACTATCAAAATGGGGTACCGGGGGTGGGCAGTTACACTACAAACAAGAGATATTTTAAATTTGTAGGGAGCAACTACATGGGTCTTGTGGCACCAAAATATGAATATTCACAAACGATGCACATAGGAGGTATTGCTAAACCACCGATTATATATCAAATTAAAGATAATTTTTATCTCTACACGATTAAATGAGGTTGCCTATAAAAGAGCCCGTAAATAGGGATTGCAAACTGTTAAAAATATGATGTGTCAAACACGTCTAATCAACAAGTATTAAGAATATGAATTAAATATAAAAACTATTCAAAACTTGTTTTCATACCTTCATTGCCAACAAAAATACTGAAAAAATCAAATTTGGCTTTTTTCCTCAAATTTCTCCATTTTCGAAAAATTATGTATGGGAGAAAAATTATAAAAAATAACATCACAAACAACTCCTGTTTTTTTTTTTTCTATAATAATGAATAAAAGAAATATACCTTAAAATTGAAAAATAACCCCCAGAGATGCTCTGACTATGCCCAAACTTGACTAGATTTTGGGTAAAAATCATAGTGAATAAATTAATTTTCCTACGACCACCACCTATCTCACAATTTAGTCTTATAGGAAATGCCCTATATCGCACGCGTGCGGATAAGAATCTACTTTCCACTCGTGTGCGAATATGAATCTACTTTCCGCATAGGTAAGCTGACAAATATGTCAGACGCATAATTTCTATTTTGATTGATGTAATGTCCATATTAATAGTAAAATCGATTTTATGAATAAATTGTTACTATTAATTTTTAAATCTAGATCTTAGTTATTTCTTTTTAATAAATGATTTATTATTTTTGATTTCCTGGTTCATATACAAATTTTATTAGATAATGCTTTTGAGATAATTCTGATAGCGCAGGTCGTAGAGTGAAGTATCTTTTTTATTTTTGAAAAATAGGAAAATTGGAAAAATGCGACCATTGTTGTTTATTTATTTGAAATATATGTTATTAATTTATCATCGTCCAGTGGTCGAAATTTGGAGGTTTCTAACTTTTTTTCCTATACAATCGTTCATTGTATATCTAAGACCATAAACTTTTATATGTATTTACAATACAACATAGTTCAGTACCATTATAATTAAATAAAAATTAATTCAGTAAAATAACAGTAACTTGCAATTTAAAAACCCTCATTTATTGATATGGTATGAAACACAATTTTTATTTTTGGGTTACTCTTGAAGCCCCTAAAAAAGGGGGATTGAGCGTGGGTAACCCCTATCGCTCTACTATATCCGACCTCAGCTTAATAATCATTAACAGCCCAGAAGAGGTAGGGGATGGCAGGCGTTGGGCTGGGAGGGGGTTTCAAACGGAGCCGATAGCCTTGCTATTAATTTTTTCTATCCCTTACCATTACGGTGTGGCAGAGGAAGAGAAGGGGAAGTTGGAGGGGCGAGGGGAACGTATTTTTCGTTTTTCACGATCCTCTAATTCTCCATGCAATATTGTGCATGTTGGTTCGAAATTAAAGGGTGTTCATGTTCGCTACAAGCTAATTTTATTAGTCAATCATAATTGTGGATCAATGGATTATTTCATATATCGAAGGTTGGAAAAAAACTATTTCCATTTTTTTTTTTATTGTTTTTACTACACCTCGTGAATAGCTACTAAATTATTTATTGTTTCGGCCTTTACTTGATGAATATCCATATTATCTTAAATGAGTAAAACCAAATAGGGTAGATTTTCACAAAACTTTTATTTTAAACAAATAAAAATTAAAAAATTAAAAACACTACACATGACATGTTTCGAAGTACAACTTCTTTTACGAATGTGACTAATTTACAATTCGGTGTCCAATATATATGCGAAGTAATTTAACCAAACAAAGTAATTAAGAAAATACATCAATAACATAAAATAAACTGACTATTTAAAGTTAATAAGGGTACTTAAGTAATTATGATATCAATCAGGTAACAATAAGATAGTATCATTACCGGGATCATCTCACAGAAAACACCAGGAATCCATTAAGCCCATTGCTTGCAGAAATATTTATGGATAATATAGAACATAAAATTTATATCAATAATTTAAGTAAACATTGTCTTTATTGGCATAGATATGTTGACGATATACTAACTGCTTTTACTGGTAATAGTAGACAGTTAAATTGCTTATTAGTTTTTATCAATACTATATACCCTAATATTAAATTTAGGTACTATGGAAACAGAGAAGGATAATTCAATTAATTTTTTAGACTTATATATTATTAAAATTAAAAAAGGCTATAATTTTGGGATATTTCATAAGCCATCACATACTGATATTAAAATAAATAATAGTTCATCTCATCCATAAAAACAAAAGCTGGCAGCATACAACAGTATGATCCATAGATTAGTTAATATCCCCCTTACCAAAGAGAACTTCACAAAATAATAATTAAATATCATTAAACAAATCGCAGTAAACAATAATTTTAATTCAAAGTTAGTAGACAACATTTTAGGGAAAAAACTTTTTAAACATGCTATTCAACAAGTTTACCCAATAATTAAAAATCAAAATTGCAGATATAGGACTCTTACATATATAGGAGCTTCTAGTGAAAAGGTATCATATTTAAAAAACCAAAATATTAACGTAGCTTTTAAAATCAATAATATGCTTGGGAAGTATATTAAAAACAATAAGGGTAAAATTAATCCTAATAATAAATCGGGGGTATATAAATTAAATTGTGGTAGTTGTCCAAAATTGTATATTGGTCAAACAGGCCGTACTTTCAAAAGCGCTATTCCGAACATTATAATAGCTATACAAAAAACAAAAATAATTCTACTTACTCAAATCATATTTTGGCTGAAAATCATACTTTTACAGACAACTTTGTAATTTTACATATAGAAAATAAGGGCATTAAACTAAACCATTTAGAAACACTTGAAATAAATAAATTTAAAAATTCAGTTAACCTACTAAATGATCAATTAGATATTAATAACTTACTCTTATTAAATCTCTTTCCTAGTTTTCTGTGAGATAATCCCGGTAATGATACTATTTTATTGTTGATTGATTTCATAATTACTTAAGTACCCTTATTTACTTTAAATAGTCAGTTTATTTTGTTATGTTATTGATGTATTTTCTTATTTACTTTGTTTGGTTAACTTCGCATATATATTGGACACCGAATTGTAAATTAGTCACATTTCAAAAAGAAGTTGTACTTCGAAACATGTTATGTGTAGTGTTTTTAATTTTTATTTTTTTAAAATAAAAGTTTTGTGAAAATCTACCAAATTTGGTTTTACTCATTTAAAATAGCTACTAAACAAACATTTAAAAAAGAAAATCGGTTTACAAACAGAGACAAAATGACACTAACTTAAAGAGGCAAATAAAAATTTTATACCTAATAAATGTAGACACAGTGACTTTTGTATTACTTTTCATGTTAACTTGTGAAGCTAATTCGTAATGAATTTGTTATGTTAAGTCAAGTTAATATTAATCTTGTTTTCATCTTTATTTGTTTTTTGTTCAATTTTGACTTTCTTTAATAAATATTTTCACTTTACAATGCATTGACTACATAACTAGGTAAGCCTGAAGATGAAGTAACTACTTCGAAACCGGTCACCAAATAAATTGTAGAACCAGGACGAATAGCTAAAACGAGAAGAAGGGAACTAGATGTCAATATAAAAGTTTATTTTTATTTTAATTGTTACTGTTAATTCATCACTACCGGAAACTGCTTCGGATTGCTACAGGAACAGTTTACATTACCAGATATAATTTATTTTTAATTACAAATTACCCAGTAACTTTTTCCAATTTGCACGTTGATTACTTCACTATTTTATTTTAGGCAGACATACAGACGTAAAGATCCCTTTCTACTTTTACTCTTTTTCACTTTTTTAGTTTAAAACTTTATTGTATAGGGATTAATTTGAATTTAAAATTGAGAAAGCAGAGAATTCTTTACCAACAGAACTAACTAGATGACGAAAATCGAAATCAATCTTTCACTCATCGTCAACAGATTTGCATAATAAAAAACTTGGACTCGGAATAATTTTTTTTTTGTCGGTATTAGTCTGGTCTGGAAAGTTTTTATCGGTTTGATTCCAGCTTGCAAATTGATTTAGATAATATATTTTTTTTGGTTAGATTCATCGTGTCATTGTCAAAGGAGGATATTGTTTTTTTGGTCCCATTGAGGATGTGATTAAAATTTTTTCTACTTATAATTAATAAAAAATATCTATATTTCCCAAAAATTGTATTCTCTTAAACGGCCCGGTACATATTTTTTTATTCTTTAATTGCTAATTATTGCAAAATGACAAGGAGGATGTGGCAACTCTCTTCAAAACCTCAGATAGTAATAGTCGCCTCTGTCAGTGTCACTGCTGTCAAATTATCAATATTAAATTTTCAGCTTCTCTCCATTTAAATCGCCAGGACCTGACGGTATCTATTTAGCCCTACTTTAGTGAAAACAACACCGATCAGAGCCATCGAAGTCATTCTTAGTCTCATTTCACTTGATATTTACATCAAGGAGGTTGCTCTGATGACAATGACTCGCCTCCGCACGTTTTTTTTTGTTTTACACCCTTCAGACCTCCTGTGCTACACCCTAATCCGTCTGTAGTCTGGCAGCACTGCAGCCTGCGGCTTATTGTACCACTACTTAAAGGTCCTACTACTTTCCCATTCACCCCCTCATTCATTCTCATTCATTCCTCATGATCTCGAGACAGAAATGAAACTTCCTACCGAGGTTTGTATACTATTTTATTCACAACCATCATATTTCGATCAAAGTTAATAAATCTCTGTTTTGTTCTGAACATACCTAATATATTACATTTAACGACAAATAACCAAGCGCGCGGTTTTCTCAGAATAATCAAGTAGGTAAATATATTGTTACTGTGATTACGGGGTAAACAACTGTCACCAATATGAATAAATGTCAGATAAAGCTGGATATTAAATTCGCGAATAATAAATATCAATAAGTAGTTTGTTATATTTTAGATCATTGTTGTTTTTTATTGTTTGCCATTAAATAGGTATTATATAATTTGTCAAACACTGTGTTATTTTTTTTTTAAATATAAAAAATATTCATCTAGAATAGATGAAATGTGAGTGGGAAGTGAGGGCGGGAAGTAGAGGTGTGTAATGTGACACTTCCCAACCTTCAATGACGTTAGTATTGACAACATTACATATATAGTTGTAAATAAAGAACATTTCCTTGTGAAATTCAAGGAAATATGGGGTGAAACAAGAACTGCAGAGTTGCCAGGCATTCTGACTGGTCATTGCCAAGTACGAAAGCATCTCCATATCATGGAGCTGTCAGAATCCGCACTCTGCAGAGGGTGCGAAAAAGACGAGACCATCGAGCATATCCTCTACGATTGCTCGACACTCTCAATTATTAGAAGATTTGTATTCGGCGAGTATCGGCTAACACCGGCCGATATAAGAGAAACACCTCTTGGCGACGTTGTCAACTACGTCAAATCTGTAGGCTTGCTCACGAGCTACGAGGTGTCTATCATCTTAGCAGGATGCACAATGGGCGTAGTAAGGCCTAAGTGCCGTTGGGGGGTAACCCATCCTCCATACGTTACAGATATACAGATACAGTAAGTTATCTCTGAGATATGTGATCTGAAGGTTTTTTAATGTAGCACATAAGTGGCATCTACTAAAATTACCCAAGAATCTGCTTGGGTTTGACAAAGTCTATTGGAAGTAGTAACTTATGCAGAATTGCTGTGTTGATTTCATGACGAATATATTTTGAAAACTTTCTGGCTGGGCTCAACTCCTAAGCCTGATAAGAAAAAGAGCAAGACAGTCTTTCTTGCTAAGGTTTTTCCTAAACGTAATGTCATCGTGTTGTTCGGATAGATTATTATATTCTGCTCTATTCATTCCAGTCAAACATTTGTAATCTTTGTTTTCCATATTGTGAGAATCAAAGTCAAAAATGTCTGGCGATTTACAAGTGCTTATCATGGGGAGTTAAAGTTCTTGCAGTCGTCCGCAAGTCCAACTACTTTCTTAGATAATATTCTTATCTTCTAAATGGTCTGAAAATCGTCGATTTTCTTGAGGAAAAATGTTGCAGAACTGCATACACAATTTTAAAACTGTCATTTTTGAAATACTTTGCCGAATATGAATTCCACAGACCCAACAGACTTTCTTGTTATTTGGTAGAGGGTAGGGTTCATTAGGATGGGTGGGGTTTTCCGGGTTTTTCTCCCTATAAATCAAATGGCACCATCAATCATCTTTAAGTCGCCCCGCAGCAAATAATAATAATAATAATAATAATAATATCCGACCCTTCCCTGAACAAGCTCAGCTTTTGGGGTTCCAATTTACTCGTAAGGAGGTGAATTAGGGAGAATTTTATTATTATTATTATTTTCATAATCGTCCCGCAACGTTTTCTCCATTTTCATTTGATCTTAATGTAAGTCAAAAGTCTCTGGATTACCTTAAAAGGTTATTAAAATAAATATTATTCAGTCAGTATATATTTTCGTTTTCGAGTATAAAATAATATTTACAAATACAGAATAAAATTTATTGCAGATACGTAAATGGTATACGGATTCAAAACATTCTACTTTCCTAAGCTCATATTTATTAAATTTTCTCGATATCTCGCATTATTCGCGAAGTGCTTTTTTTGTTAATTTAGTTATATAAGCATAAACATTTTGTTGAGGCCATTATAATACAGAGTGAGGAAAGAGATATACAGTGTGTTCCATAAAGTGAGATCTTCTTCTTTTTTATAAACTTAAAATAGCTCATATTAAAGTTGGTTCTAGGTATTTCATTAGTTATCTGTCAAATTCGGTATTTTAAAAAATTGTTTTTAAATGTGAATTGGACAGAAAACTAATTTCAGTAGCCAACTTTAATGTGGGCTATTTTAAGTTTTTAAACTAGAATGAAGATATATAATGCTTGGCATTCTATATTATTCTCTTCACAGTTTAACAGATCCCCTCCCTTAACCCCTCATTTTTATTTATTTATTTTTTTCAGAATGAATAGGCTTCATCCCCTTATGAAGCTTGATTTCAATTTGATATTTTTTTTTGTTTCTGAGTTATGATTTTTTTTTATATTTTCACCTCACTTATTTCCTCATTTTTATTTAGATTTATTTTTTCAGACATCATTCCCTTGTAGAGCTTGATTTTTACTAAAAATTTCATGTTGGTATCGCTTTTCATTTTTAATTTTTTAAATTTCAACCCCGCCTTAAACTCTAATTTTTATTTAGATTTTTTTCATAATCCGTAGGTCTAATCCCCTTGTGATGTCTGATTTTTTCTAAAGATTTTAATTTGATATCTTGTTTCGTTTTTAAGTTAGGATTTTTTAAATATTTCAACCCCCCTTAATCCTCATATTTTTATTCAGATTTTTTAAAAATCAATTTCGTTTTTGACTTAGCGTGCTGACAAAAAATGTGCATACTACTTTTCATAGACTACTTTGTGAAGAGTATAATAAGCAGTTTTTTCCAAGCTTAATAAACAATCCCATATGGATCCAACGTTATAGCACACACATGGGAATAACACACAATTGCAGTTTATCAGACTATACTTTTTATAGAAATATAAAACAGTGTTTTGACACTAGAATTTTGACACGAACCTAATGAACCGTTTTTGTCTTTTATATAAAAAAATAACCTAGTTTTAAAAATATCTTCGGTCTGTTTTACTTAAGTTGTTTTATTTCAAAATATTTTTTATTGCACTAATATTGAATCCACCTACATGCAAAATATCAGATAAAGTAGTTTTTTAAGTTATGGAAATGTATTTTGTAACGTGATACTTTATATTTTATCTATTTGTTATATGTTTAAGCTCAGTTGATTAGGCATGGTTTAGGTTATTAAATAACTCGAATAACTTTGAAAAAGAAGTTGGGCACCACTATATTTAAAACTTACTATACTTGACTTTTAGTTAGTGATAAAAATATAGAAAATCACTAACCATTAACAAATTATATTTAAATCAAGTTTTAGATAAGGTAGTAGCAAATTTTAATTCACATAGTTTTACTAAATTCAAAATTAAGATGATTTATTTAAAAGCACTTATCTGTTCTTAGAACGAGGTAATATAAGGAATATTTATTTGCATGGTATTCTTCAGGCCTTCTTCAAAGGGATTCGGGATCCTTATTGGTAATTCTGGAACTTGAATGATATCGTGAAATTGGGTATTCTAACTTAAACTCGAACGTGTAGGTCTCCTATATATGAACCAAACCAAGGTCTTCAGATTGTACCAAACTTCTAGGTATTAAAACAATTAAACTTCTTGATAGGAGTTCAAAACGTCTAGATATAAATCCAAATAAACTGTCTAGATATAAATCGAAATAAACCGTCTAGATATAGCCATGCTAAAAAGAAAGGGAAATGTTATGACAGGAAATAGGAAATTTGAACAGGATTTATATAAAATGCTTTTAACAATTAAACGAACAATTTAAAACTATTAAATGAATAATTTCACACATACTTAAATTAATATGAAAAGGAAAAATCCTATTTAACATATTTAAACATAGTAAAGCATAATACCTTATTCCAAACAAAATAATATATAATTTTATATAAAACGTGTTATCCATTGTTGAGGTTATGTTCAAAGTTTGACATTTTATTTAAGAAATTCTTGTACAAAATATATATTTTTAACAATATATCAGTATTAAAACTTACCTTATAAAATCAGATGAAATTTACGATAGATAATAATTATTTAGTATATCGGATGACCAAGATATATTAAAATTCAAATCAACTTGATTCGTTGACAAATTCAAATCAAATGAAATACGAACATTTGACACAAGGCATAAACGACAAATGACATTTGAGTAGAGGTGTGATTGTGTTGAAATAACGAATAACGGTTCCAACCGTTTTAATTTTAAACTTAAAACGCTAATAATATTAAAAATAATAATAATACTCTCCCTAATTCACCCCCTTACTAGTGAATTTTAACCCCTGTAGTCGACTGAGCGACTTGTGTAGGGGAAGGGACGCCTATTATTATTATTTGTTATGGCGCTCCGGGGCGACTTAAAGATGATTAATAGTACCATTTGACTTACAGGTGAGGAAAACTGGGAAAACCTCAAATATAAGACTACATTTTCGTTTTCCAAGTTTTTGAAACTAAAAATATATTTCACAAGGGACCTAAAACAGCCATTTAAAATGATACTCACCTTTAGCTTCATATTAATGCTTTTATTGGTAATGGTTTTGTAGAATGTGCAAAGAATTCAAGTAACTACAGATATACGTCTCTACGTTTTTCCCGTTTTAATTTTGTGTACCCATGAACAAACAATGCCGTTCTTATTTTCAAGTAGAACAAACAAATTTCATATCTCATTTATGATTGTATCAGTTTCATTGCCCCAAGCCAATTTTCATTTATTAGTTTCTCTTTGCGAAAGTTTCAATCCGGAAAGTGAAAAATTACAATGTACATTCTACAGAAACGTGAAGGGTTTCTCTTTTCTTTTCTTACCTTTTAGGGATTTACGATATCGAACCCTCTTTGCATCTGATTTTTTTCTTTATTTTTATTATAGGAAGCACAATAGGTAGGACAATAATAATATAGTGAGAGGTTTGGGTTGATCGTCCTTAATATTCCATCAAAATTGTTATCCATTTAATATTTTTGTTTTAATGAGCGTTATATTGCACCTGCCTTGGATTCAGTAACTTCTATT
The DNA here is from genome assembly GCA_927349885.1 of Psylliodes chrysocephalus. Classification (NCBI taxonomy): domain Eukaryota; kingdom Metazoa; phylum Arthropoda; class Insecta; order Coleoptera; family Chrysomelidae; genus Psylliodes; species Psylliodes chrysocephalus. Next base: position 12,740,849 of record OV651826.1, on the reverse strand, counting down.
ACTTTGAATCAGAGCGGTCATTGACTAATTAAGTACAATGATAACCAATAACAAATTGAGGATTGTTTTTTCAACAGGAGCAAGTAATTTAAATATCTTTTACGCCTTGCTGTTGAACTCAAGTTACCTTATGTGAAATCAATAAAACTCCAAACAGAAAATTAATTTTTATTTATTATGGTAATTACTCAAGTTTATAATTACATACCAGACATGACACAATTATGTATACAGATCAATTACTGTACAATGACTTTTATTTTAACTAAAATAATGTAATTAGGTACCTTTCTTTCCTCGACCTAATACATGAATTTCAATATACAATGATTAATTTACGAAATGATTTAAATTCACTGATTAACAAAACATTTACCTAACTTGCTCCAGTGATGAGTAATAGCTGAACCACCTCTTACTGAATATATGTGCTTGGAATGACACTACTACCATATAAACGTCCAGCAACTGACATGAGTGAAATGGCAAGAAGACAACGGTTCAGGACCTGAATTGTCTCTTATTCAATGAATCAATTCAAATTGGTTACTCTCATGAATTTATGTATAATCAATATCTTGGGTCCATTTTTGAGTACGAGATTCTGCTCACCAAACCATTTATTAATCCAAATTTTTTTAAGCTAATAAGTAAAAAATTAATTCTAAAAAAAGGGGTCTTTTCTTCCATAATTTTTTCTTAAAAGTCAACAACTGTTGCTTGGCAGTTTTTTTACTAACAACTGCCGCGTTTATTTTAAAACAACAGTTTATTTGTTAATAATTTATTTGAACATTTATTTATTTTAAACGATACTATTCTAATTTATATATTTCGAATGTCTTTATACTGTTTACTATTTATCTTCACAATATTTTGTATACTACTGACTGCTGCGTTGTTCCTCTACCAATATTTATATACACATTTAAAATTCTGGTGGATTCCAGAATAATCTCCGCCAAAACTAGAAACATTATCACGTTCTACCTGAAAAGTTCTCGAAAGCGCCTTCGCCATAGTCACATATGTTTGAGTCTTATGGGGTTTAATTATGTATGATAATCGGACAAGTTGAGCTTTAAAGGCCAAATAAGACAGAGAGGGATTAGAGCATGACTAAATAATGAAATGGCTCACATTATATTGCCCCCTCTTTAAGAGATAGTTTCTTTTAGAACTCTTACGAAACTAAAATGGAATGGTTGTATCTGCAACTGAACCCTCTTTTACAATTTCTAGTTGCATAGAAGTAACAAGGGACTGTCTTCGCTGTAACCTGGATACTTAGCGAATAGCTGCAGACCAGTATTTGGACTCCGGTATCTTGAAAGATTACTTTCACCAAGTTCCTAATGATCCTCCAATCCAGCTGATTTCCTTCTATCTTCGGCATGGCTAGTTTCTGTATATTGGACTCCAGTACGTGCTCCCTTATACTAAGTAATACTTTCCATACATCATGATAAGTGGATCAATCTCGGAAGGTGTTCTTCGTTATCAAATAGAAAAGATAACGCGACCCGTCTTGAAGTTTCAAGGCTTTTTCAGGGGCTGGTAACTGACATTTAAGTTCTAGCAGTCGACCAAACTTCTTAAGGAACACATATACCAGTCCTCGCACGTCGTTGATGCTGACGGAAGTACTATGGACCAGCGAGTAGTCTTTTGGAAGCGAGAGAAGATCTTGTTGTTGCTGGGTCGTAACCCCACGTCTTGCTTTTCTGGTACCTTCATATGTACCCATAAATTTTTCAAAGACAAGGTCAGGTGTTTCTTGGAGCTGGTTTACTTCTTCCTTGTCGTGGTCACCCTCAAATGGTGCCAGCTGGTTTTGGTGCACTACCTTCGGTTTACCGTTCGGGATCTTACTTATACGGTAGATAACATCATTGATTCTTTTCTTGATAAGATACAGAGCTTCCCAAGATCTTTGAAGCTTCGGAAAATAACCTTTCTGTCTTTTTGGGTTATGGAGCCAAACTTTTTCGCCTTCCTTGTAGCATACCTCTGTAGCTTGAGTATCGTACTGTTTCTTCATCCTGTCGCTGGCGATTTGAAAATGCGAGCGGTCCAATTCATGCATATCGTCCATTCTTCTTCGTAACTGGATCGCATAATCTTCACCAGCTACATCTTCTCCAGGTCGGCATCCAAACTCAAAGTCGCACAGTAGTCTCATCTTATGCCCAAACAGGACCTTTGCTGGTGTTTGGCCTATTGATTCATTGACAGCGGATCTATAAGCCATTGCGAAGAGCGGAAGATACTGATCCCAATCTTGCTGATGGTTTGAAACCACTTTTAAAAGATATTTGCCAATAGTTTTATTCATTCGCTCTACCACTCCATCGGATTGTGGGTACAATGTTGTGGTTCTGGTTTTCTTCGTGCCCAGTCTCACATATTCCACGAAAAAGCTGACTTACAAAATTTCTGCCTTGGTCACTGTGGATCTCCAAGGGCACTCCAAATCGACAGATAAACTCTTTTATTAACACATCTGCAATAGTTGCGGCCTCTTTATTTGGATTGGCATAGATTTCCACCCACTTTTTAAAATAATCCATAACCACCAATGTATTTATTACTATCCTCGGTCGCGGAGAATGGTTCAACAATATCTGAGGCGATCTTCTCAAATGGGCTACCAACGTTGTATTGCTTCATGGGAGCTTTCCTTTTTTGTTGAGGTCCATTAGTCATAGCACAGGTAGTACATTTCTTACTCCAGTCCTTTACATCATCGGAACTGTTCATACAGTAAAACCTTTGTTACCTTCTTTCTAGATTTCTATGTTGTTAATTATTTAATAAGTAATTTAGCTCAAATTGCTGATATGTGTGGATTCAAAAATTGACCAGGACAAATAAAATTAGAGTAGCTTGACCTTTTCGCGGGCCAAGATCTACTTTAAGATAAAATTAAAGATATTAAAATAAGACAACAACAAAAAGAGTTGAGAGCCACCAAGTTTTTCAGTTACTTGGAAAACTTATCTGATTTTAAATGTCCCGTTTAATTGAGTCCGTCTCTGGTACTTAAAGTTATCTGTATGGGTTCTGGCAAATAAAAGAAAGTGAGAAAATTTAATAACATTTAATAAAAAAGTGAGAGATTAATTTTACATGAGTCTACCAATTAAATAGTTAGTGAGAGGAATGAATCAATGATTGTTTAAATTTACTTCATTGCGCTTCGAAGATTCCACCATGACAGGCGTTGCTTTCTCTACAGTTCCTTGCAACCGCCTTATTCTTACGGTTTCACTTCTTTCAAGCAACACCACCGTTCCTTCCTGTACAGCCACCGGCACGGTTTCTCGATTCGTAGTGTTCTTTGGGCGTTTGTGCGAACTGCTTACATTTCCCATTTCACCGCAATTCCAGCACCTAATATCCTTCGGTTGCTTCTCAATAAGGGTTCTTATCATGTGAAACAATTGGTCCAATTTATTTCCCTGTTCTTCTTCTTTTACAGTCCTTACTTCACTGTATCCACCAGAAGTCAGCGTAGCGCTTCATATTCAAGAGCAGCGGACAATACATCGACCAATGTTTTGTGATGGGCTTAACGGAGTGTTCTTTGCATTTCATGGTCACGAAGTCCATCTACAAATACTTGAACGGCCAAACATTCCGTCATGTTTTCCGGAGCAGATGGGTACGCAAATCGCACCAACCTGGCAATATCTACTTCATATTCTTGAACGGCCATATCGCATGTTGAGTCTCTTTTTTAGTTGTCTCTTCCACAGGTATAGTCTGAAGGACATCTAAAGCGTCTCCTCGAAGGGCGATGGTCAAATTTAACTTCGACTCTACCTCATGTCACTTTATTTCACCGTTCTTGGTTTGGTCTACGTGTTCCATTTCTTCTATCTTCTTTTCCATTTGTTTTATTTTCACCTCAATGGAAGTCATTATTTTCTCCTCAACGTAAGAAATTTTATCTTCCATAGAAGAAATTTCAACAGCAAATTCAGCGGTTTGACATTAATCATTTCTGATATCTCGTAAGTAAATAGTAGATAAAAGGCAGGACAGAGTACGCTCCCTTGTGGAACTCCTGTTAGTTTGACTTAACTCAGAGTATTCGTCCTGTTGTTTTACTCTGTAAAATCTATCAGTTATGTACGATTTCAGAAATTGTACATACTGCTTTGGGAATATTTGCCAAAATTTTATTATGAGTTCTTTATGCCAGTCTGTATCAAACGCCTACGTGATAGCAAGGAACAATGCAAAGCAGATTTATTTCCCTTCGTAACCTTTCTCTGTTATCCTGTGGACTTGTTATATTGTGTTCTGAATCACTTTGAGTTTCTTTAATAGCAGCTTCTCAAAGAGTTTTGATGTTACTGGCAATAGATGATTTAGATTCACTTGGTGTTTTTTTAGGTTTTAAGATTATAATGACTTCCATACATTTGGTACATGTTTCAGTCTAAAATATGCGTTTATCAAATTTGTAAGATACATCTGTGTCAAACGGATTCTCCAATGCCACCCCTTCTTTCCCCCACACACAAATTTGTAAGTTTGACAATGCCTTTTCTTGGGAGTTTTTTCAGTACTTTTCCTTTAATATTTAATATTACGCTACTGAAATCCAGAAATTTAATAAATGTTTCAATGTGCTGCTTGTGGAAAAAAATATTTTAACGTTTTATCTTTAAAATGGATTTCGGGTAAAGACCCTATCCCAAAAAATTTAAACCTTTGAGCTGATTTATATTTAATAGCAGCCACATGTATAATTTATGTTAAGGTGGATATAGGTAGATTGACAAAACGGGAAAATTCATTATTCATAATCATTGAAAAATTAGCAACAGTTTAAGGATTGGTTTAAAAATCAAATTTATAGAATAAAAATTACTATATGTAATATAAATGTTAATCAAATAAAGAATGAGTTTAATTTTTTAAACAGAAAAGTCATATAATTTTTTTACGTTATAAGTTTTTATCATAGAATAGAGAAAGTAACAAGTTCTTATAATACATCTCCCTTTAAATAGAGATTTCTGATAGCGATATATCACCCTTAAAAAGAATGTTTGTTATTGTTAGCCCTCTTGATGCACAATTTATTTATTTGTTTATCCAGTACATGGATATATATTTTTTTCTCAAAACAAATAATTATATTGTTACAACATACACAGGTAGATTACTTACTACATAACTTTCTCCGTGATTTTTAATATCGTTTATATCTAATCATCGATTTAGATCTGTGTTCAGTGTAATAAGGGATTTATTTGTGATTTACACAACTATCACGACCTCTTTAAATTCCTGTTTATAACCAATTAGGAGGGTGTTGTATGTTAAGCGCTTTAGCCAGGTTAGACAGTTCGAGGATGTTTCCAATGTCCAGACTCAATCAGGGAGCAAAAGCAGTAATTTGTAGTTCCTGTTTTATTACGCTAATTACGTAACATCAAACACTATAGTCACCTTCATTTACATTAGACCACGAGCTTACACTGCTTCAGTCTCAGTTAGATTATGAAATTTTGTTTAAATTTAATATGGCATTTGATACAGTTAGACACGTTTAGTATCTGAATAATAATAAAATTACCAAATATTTATCTATTTTATTTTATAAGTAGAAATTAATGCATGCATTATATTGAAGCTTTTTATCTGGTACTTATTTTATAGTGAAATAGGTTATTTAATCACTAGACAAGAGAGTTAAATTGACAACAGAAAGCCCAAAGTATTCTAAAACAGAGCGAGTTTGTCGACGGACAAGAAGATTCAATTTATGTGTTGGACAGAAAAAAAATTGTAATAAATAAATTAGAATTGTGAGTTATAATAGTGTTTAAGTATTATATAAATTAGTTAGTAAATAATAAATTTTAAATAGTGTTTTAAATAATAAATTAAATAAACTTTACTGTATTTGTTGTTTTGGTTTAAAAATTTGGGGGTCGGTCGTCCCGATTGTCATTAGTTTTGTTAGCAACATTTTCTTTACGTTTTATTAAATTCTCATTTAATTTGGGATACATGATTTTTGTTCTTTCTTTATGATAAATTTAAAAGTACATGATAAATATCTAAATCAAAAGGGTCATTGCTACTAATATGCCCGTTTATGATGTCGATTAGTTTTAATTTAGTGGACGAGTGAATTGAATGATTGTAGGCTAAAATTGCATATAGCATTTTTATATTTGCCGGTGTTTTAGAAAAACAAAAAGGCCGGAAGCTACACCCTCCCAACTTTGATCTTCCCCCCACCGAAAGAACTCGAGATGTAGATCCTTTTGGTAATTATATATTATTGAAAACAATAATAAAGATATAAACTTAGGTCCTTTTGGCAATGCTACTGCGCAGTACCAGTGACAGCTAAATGACAGTTTTGAATCTACCCAATAATATTAGAGACACACATTAAAGCCTTTTTAGCTTTGACGCTGCGCACGTTTTTATCATAAATTCCAATAATATGTAATTTCTTTCACTATTCCGTTTTTCCCATTTGAATAGAATAAGTAATAACGAAGATATAAGCTTAGGTCTCTTTAGCAATGTTACTACTGCGCAATACTTAACGTTCTCTCTCTATCTGTAACGTGTGGAGGGTGGGTTACCCCACGGCACTTAGGTTTCATTAGGCCCATTGTGCATCCTCCTAAGATGATAGGTACCTCCTAGCTCGTGAGCCAGCCTAAAGTTTTGATGTAGTTGACAACGTCGCTAAGAGGTGATTCTATTAAATAGGCCAGTGTTAGCCGATACTCACCAAACACAAATCTTTTAATAAATGAGAGCGTCAAGCAATCGTAGTGGATATGCTGGATGGTCTCATCTTCTTGTTCGCATTCTCTGCAGAGTGCGAATTCTGACAGCCTTATGATATGGAGATGCTTCCATACTTGGCAATGACCAGTCAGAATGCCTGTGACTAGGCGCAGATTATGTTTAGTCATAGTCAAGTATTTGTTTTCTGCAGTGTTGTCAGGATAACTTAAGAGCTCCCTGGCAACTCTGCAGTTTCTTGTTTCATCCCATCTTTCCTTGAATTTCACAAAGGAATGTTCTTTAATTAGGTCTGTCCCTACTGATTTTGTCAGGCCAATAAAAGAGCTAGGTCCAAAAAGTATTTGGTTGGCTGCTTTCTTGGCCAGTGAATCAGCAAGACGGTTAACTTTCGATGTGGCGTGACCTTTGATCCATTTTAAGGTGACCACGTTGTTAATGGATACTTCAGCCAAACCTTCGTGACATTCTAGTACTAACCCTGAATAAATTCGTGGTCTGTTCAGGGCGAGTAGTGCTTGTCTGCTATCTGTATAGATATTCCTTCCAGTAATATTGTTTCTGGTGATTTTTTTTGTTGCTATGAGAATCCCCGTGAGCTCTGTTTAAACTATACTGGCACTATTGCTTACAGCCCATTTTATGTTAAGGTTTAAGGATCTGTATACTAACGAAAGAGGTGAGACAAAAATTTAATAAGGCTAAAATAAAAGGCAAATGGGAAGTAGATAGAACCATACGCACCTGTTACAACATAGCCTTACGAAAAGTCAAGGCACTGTGAGGAGATAGCAAGCACTCAAGAATGAGCCGGGCTCCAAAAAATTATTTTAAAAGACACACAACACACAATAAACACCCTTAAGAACGAACTGGGGGAGTACACAATCACAGGGAAGGAAACAGTAAGGGAACTCTTTAGGGTTCACTTCCCTGGTGCAAAAACCATAGCACACACACACACACATACACCGGCTAACCGGAATCTAAGTGGACTATAAGCTCATAATAGAGCCAACACGGAAGATTGGAGGATAACCAAACAAGTGGTGATCTATGATAAACTGAAATGGGCAATTAGCTCATTCGAACCATATAAATCACCGGACGTGGACAGGATTTATCCAATAATGTTACAAAGAGGTCCTGATATTTTATACAGCAGACTCTGTAACATACTCAGAAGTAGCCTGGCCTTTGGACACATACCAAAAGCTTGGAGAAATATAAGGGTAACTTTTATACCAAAACCTAGGAAAATAGGACACAGGAAACGGCAAAGTCCCTAAGACCAATAAGTCTTATGTCTTTTGTACTTAAGACTATGGAAAAACTGCTAGATAGGCATATTATAGACGGGATATTGGTTCAGAGGCCAATATACCAAGACCAATACGCCTATAATGCAGGGAAATCAACTGAAACAGCTATCCATCAATTAATAAAAGGGGTGGAGAACACACTGGAAAATAAGGAGGTAATGCTGGAAGCATCCTTGGATATCGAAGGTGCATTTGACAATACCTCCGTTAAATCGATCATTAGATCTCTCAAACATAGAGGAATCGAGGACACGTGCGTATCCTGGATCGACTCTATGTTAAGGGAGAGAACTATACACACAACCCTTATGGGAGAGACAATAGCGGCACGGGTAGCGAAAGGATGTCCGCAGGGTGGAGTGCTCTCCACTCCTGTGGAACCTTGTAGTGGACGGGCTGCTTAGGGCCCTTAAAGATAAGGGATATAGAACCCTGAAATATGCCAATGATCTAGTGATCATGGCACAGGGAAAATACAACACTATAGTAAGAGATCGAATGCAAGAGGCTTTAAATATAGTAACAAAATGGACAGAGGCGGAAGGACTAAACATTAGCACAAACAAATCTGATATAATTGCATTTACCCGCAGGAGGAAATTGGAGAGAGTAGGGCCTCTAAACCTAAGACGTGCAAGCATCCAGCTTAAGGGGAAGGTAAAATATCCCGGGGTTATGATTGACTCGAAACTAACCTGGAACCAGCATCTAGAAAAAACCACAAGGAGAGCGGAAACCTCGTTAATGATGGTAAGGCGATCCTTTGGAAAAAAAATAGGGGTCAAAACCAGACATGGCTTTAAACATGGTGGTGAGACCGATAGTAACATACGCAGCTTTGGTGTGGTGGCCAAAAATACAGCAAAGGAAAGCAATAACGAGGCTAAGCAAGGTACAAAGACGGAATAACGGGGCAATGAAAACAACATCCACTGATGCAATGGAAGCACTAATAGGACTGCCACCTCTTCACTATGTGATACAAGGGGAGGCAAGATTAGGTACTTACAGATTAGGGAATACACTGTAAAAATTTGACATTAGGCCAGGTCACATGAGTATCTCAAGGTTAGTGACAGGAAACGTGCCAGACATAACCAAGAGGTACTCTTTTAATACTCCATTTGAGTTTTAAATACAGGAAAAAGCGGAGATCACCATAAGGGAGCCTAATGTCCAACGACAGGAACAAACCTGGTATACAGACGGGTCTAAGACTGCGGCAGGCACTGGGGCAGGAGTATTCTCCAAAAAACCCTGATACTAACCATAGCTATGCTATAGGAATACATTCCTCGGTATTTCAGGCCGAGGTATGCGCAATTTTGCGAAGCTTTAGATCGCAAAAGACGGGCTCTTTTTGGACAACCCCAGGTTGATCCAACAACTTATAGAACTGACTCACCCAAGGATCTGTACACACTTGTACAAGGTACAAAGGTGACAGAGTGGGTGCTATGAACTAACATGGGGTAAAACACAATAAGCCAATAGGCTTCAGTGTTATTCGGAGACATAATCAGACGAGCCCAGGAGAAAAAAAAAAGGATCTGTAGTATATTCTACATCCTAAGCCTTGTTTAGTTTTAGAACCGTCGGTGTAGATATAAATCGTACCTGCTACTTCCGGCTCTTCTATTTGTTCTGTTACAACTTTATATGGCTTATGGAAGATATATCTGGGTGAGATGGAGTCCATGCTCGCTTGGAGCAGTGGGAGCGTTAACGTTAATCTAAATTACCAATGCTTCATAATGCCATTTGTCCCATGCAAATCGGACCATTATTAACGGAGATATAAGTTTATGCCCTTTTGTTTTTGTTTCTTATTTTACCTCGTATATTTTAGTTTACTTTAAATATACCCTTGTTTACGTCAATGATGGCCACCATCTTAGATAACTTAGCCAAGTAGCAAACTATTTATCCAAATTTCAATTCTCAATATTGATAGGTGGCACCATCTCGAGGTGACTTTTGGCACACGTGGTCTGGTGCCACCATATTTAATCTATTATCATTATATTTTGTTTATCAATGATATATGTAACAATATTACATCAGAAAAACTTATATTTGCAGACATGAAACATAAACAAAATAAATCAACAATATATCTGAATGTATTCTTCTGCAAGAAGATCTGTACAAATTAGATGAATGGTGTGAAAATAAATTGTTTTAAACTGTATTAAATGTTAAATATTGTTTTTTCAAGAATGTAATTCTCATATTATCTATAACTACAACTTGGACAATACTAATTTAGAAAAAGTTACCAAAGCAAAGGATCTTTTGCAATGTAATGATCTTTTTCCATTTTTCTTGTCCTAATTTTTTTTAATGTAAATTATTTTGAAATAGAGAACCATGCAAATAAATTCACATGGTCTTCTGTAGGATTCGAAGCCGGGTGTCTACCACAAAATTTCTCACAAATGAATGCGAGCGTTTTAGACACTTACGCTACCGTCCCGATATGAAAATTTGAAGTATATAACATATACAAAAGAGGCCTTATATTTTGTTTTTTTTTGTTATATACACCTGTAATTGAGCCTTGGCCTGCTGATTGTATAATTATAGAACTAAATGAGCGAAAATTGCTTGCTCTATAGCACAATGGAATTATTCGGACTTCGATTTGTTTCTAAAAATCAAAAGATTCCATGGTGGAAAATGAATTTAATTGAATATTGTAACGAATTCTTTATAAATGGCTCACTCAATAGACGATTGAACCTATCTAAAAGGCTTTCTATATAAAAAAGGCACTTAAAACGATAAAATAGTTTCCTGTAAATGAATATACATTTACGAACAGAGTGAAAAGTTCAGCGTAATTGGAAAAGCGGGATTTTTGCTACTTCACACATTCTATGGACCTACCTATATTGAAATGCAAATACCATAAATTACGAATAATTGCCTTGCCGTGTTTAGTAGCTTGTTATTTTGCTTAATAAGCTCTACTACTACATTAATTAACTCCTAACCTTCAATCGTAATCACTTCCAAAACTTTCATCGGCATTATAAGAGCTTTTATCTTGTAAATCGATAACAAGGTGTCTCACCAAAAATATATTTAATGCTTGTAAATGCTCTTCCAAAAATGGTAAAACGGAAACACATCTTTGTATTCGTTTTGTCAAAGTCAAAGGAACAGATTAAAGTACTAAAACCAATCACAGATTTTTTATCATCAGGAAACTTTAAGGATTGGGTCCTTTGTATTAGTTATGTACACCTACTTGTTGTAACCGAGTGGTTAACGTTTTTTTGCTTTTAACAATATCAATGATATAGAGCCTTTTATTAAGATCAAGCTCAGAGGGAATGGATGAATAACGGGATGAATCAAGGGCACCAACTATACTGCTGTTTAATAGAAAGCTTGCAATTATAATAAAAGAGTTATTCAACAGAAGAGAATTTAAATAAGTTTGTTAATTTGAAGTAGTTAACAGACAAAAGAGGCAGTTGACGGGGAGAAAGTAGCAGCAGAACAGAGATTGAAATCCTGTAAAATAGGGTAATGTGAAATAAAAATACATTTGACCGACCTTATTGAAGGAAAAGGAAGATTTTAAGTGTGCAAGAGAAAGAGTAAATACTTTTCGAATGATTCTTTTCGAGGGCGAATAAAACGAAGTGGTTATTTGAAAATACCCATGTCTACATTAAAAGCACTAAGAAGTTGAAAGACTTTGTACACGAATGGGAAAATGGTACTTATATTTTTAAATGCACATTTTAATTTCCAAAAGCTTATTCTGAAGTGCCCTTTTTGCTAAAATGGTTATAAAATTACACAGAAAATTGCTGTTCATGCAGTAAAAAAATGTTTATTACGTACAAACCAAGAAATTAAAGCCACTTCGATAAAGAGATTGCTGAGTGCGATATTTGAAACAGCAAAATGTTGGAAATATTATGTGATTTTCTTTAGATATTCTAGCTTGCAGTGAAAAATACGAATAAGGGTAATACGAGTAAGGGTAGTTGAAGAGAAGTCCTTTATTTTTCAGTGACTGGTTTCGATGTAGCTACATCATTATTAAGCACAACTAGATACATAATTTAACAAACATAAAACCAGAAAACTAAGGACGAAAAAGAATTAAAAATTATTTAATAATTTGACTTATCATAACATTCTTTAAGGATCAGCTACATAGGTTTATAATACTTAACATTATAAGCAAAGGTACAATAAGTAATATAAACGATTTAAAAAAGGGAAGAAGTAAGAGTTGCTTTTTTAGATTGAGAAAACTAATAATAACAATATTCAAACGTACAACATATACAATATGGACTAACGACTAAAATGGAATTAAATTTGAATAATTTTTTTTTAACTTGAAATAAAATTCAAAAATTATTCAAAGTTGGGTACATACAGTTCCCTCTATTTAAAAATAATTAAAACAATAAGAATAGTCCATAGAATAATGTTTACTGAAATGAAGTATAAATGATGCTATATATGAATATTTAAAATATTAAAAAAAATCACAATAATTATTTATAAATCAAGTTATAATAGAAAGAAAACCTATAATTATAATGTAAAATGTACTAGATAATCAAAAGATAATTGTTACAGGAAATGAACTATGGTGGTTTTAAAAAATTAGCAGTTGTTAGTAAGAAACATTAAACAAACAGTGCAAAGTTGATTTTTTGGGCATATACAGAGTGTTTCAGATTTAAACGGACACATCTTAATGGGAGGTAGAGTACACTTAGCTCAGTTCAAAACACTCCCATACTTAGCCTTTAATCTTACTTGTTTCTGAGATATAGGGTTTTATGATTTTTTGTCGAAACTAAAATCGGCCATTATGTTTAAACGGCTAAAACAATTTTGATAAAATTTTGTACAAAAGTTACACAATCAAAACCATAATTTAATTTTAAAAAAATCCAGGACCGGACTCTCTTTTTTATATTGCTCTGCTTAACTAAAATATCACCCTGTATATCGGATCTTAGTAAATGTTACTGCACATTTAAATAGTAGGTAGATCAATAAATAAAGTAATGTAATACTAGATAGACAAAGCCGGTATGGGCTTACATAGGGAATTCAATGTGTAAGAGTGAGACAGAGTGAGGGGAAGCGGGGAGTGGGGGAATTAAATCTCTTTTAACGTTGAACAAAAAAATCATGCAAAAGCCAGAAGGGCCTAAGCGTGTATCTTTGTTATTGTTGGTCTGATTCAAACGGGAAAAACGGCATGATGTATAGAACGCGGTATAGATTACCTTCGAATAGAAAAAACATGCGCAGAACGAAAGGCCAGAAGGACCTTAGCGTGTATATTTATTGCTATCGATCCGATTCAAACGGGAAAAACGGGATTATGTAGAGAACGCGGTTTAGAGTAACGTTGAAGAGTAAAATCAACATTTTGTTTAACGTTTCATTTGATGTTTTTGTTTTGACGCTTTTGTTTGACGTTTTCGTTTGACGTTTTCGTTTGACGTTTTCGTTTGACGTTTTCGTTTGACGTTTTCGTTTGACGTTTTCGTTTGACGTTTTCGTTTGACGTTTTCGTTTTCGTTTGAAATTTTTGTTTGACATTTTCGTTTGATATTTTCGTTTAACGTTTTCGTTTGACGTTTTCGTTTGACGTTTTCGTTTGACGTTTTCGTTTGACGTTTTCGTTTGACGTTTTCGTTTGACGTTTTCGTTTGACGTTTTCGTTTGACGTTTCGTACTTCAACTAAACTAACTACTACTACAGCCAGGTTGGTCGAGCAGTATAACATAAGTCCATCCTCCGAATAGTCAGTATTGAGATGTCTAGCGAAGAGAATAGACGTAGAATTGAAGAGTTTGGTATAAAAGTTGAAGAACTAAATAGAGACATAAAATTATATGAAGATAAAAAACAAGTTTTAAGAGATTTGACAAATTTAAGTTTTTGGGATGAAGTCATTGAGATATATTATCCTAGACCCCTTAAAAGAATCCAACCGACGCAAATATGGCCATCTTAAAGGCTAATTTCATTATACTCCTCTATTTTTAAATCGACTTTATAAATAGTTAATATTATTAAGAGATCATCTCTTATAATGATTAGTATTTACCCTATGTAGCTAATCCTCAATGGATATGTAGTCAAATTATTAAATAATTTCTAATTCTTTTTCTGTCAAATTTTTATTTTTCTTAATTTTTTTTTTTCAATTTTCAATACATTGACTTTAAAATTATTATCCATTTAAATGTGCCTGATGATGATGCAACTACATCGAAACCGATTAAATAACTATTTGAGAAATAAAGGACTTTTCTTTCACTATTCTTACTCTATACCTATACTTCAAATATGGCCTACCCTCAACTTATTATTTTAGCAACAACCAATGAAAATTTCGAGAGCACGATTACATTGTAAGTAAATATATGTTCCCGGATGTGCATCTCACATTAAACTTTTCTTTGTTTAGCTAAGCGCGTAGTCTAATTGTCCTTGTTGCACTCCTTTCGCGAGGACATGCATGACTAAACTTGCGGTAGCAGGTAGGTAGTAGGTATAACTTGATTTGTATTGCATTCAATTCCAATTTAAAGTGATAGTATACGACTAGGATTGTATCGAAAATGATCAGCATTTCTGGTTTGATATTCATGAGTATCTGAATGTGTTCAGGACGCCAATTTATTTTTATGGATTTAAAGCAAGCTGCAGCTCTAGAACATTTCTTATTCATCGAATCATTTTTAATAGAATACGAATAAAGTCGAACAAAATTGAGTTTGCGTCAACTAATCAAATAATATTGTTCTTTTCAACTTCAATTTTATGCATTTCCTTTTCCATTTCTTGAATCTCATAAAAATATTTTGTTCAAACCTTTCTTTTAGATAGCGTTTTTTCCAAATATTTCAAATTTTGGTGGAGGGGTTTAAATTTCTGGTGGATATTTGTAAATATTTTTTTTACTTTAATTTTTTCCATTTTTTCAAAAGTTTTTATTTGAAAAAATGGGAAAAATTCTCGTGGACAAAAATTAAATTATGAGAGGAAAGATATAAAACATTATACTTAAATCAAATTTGAAATGAAATCCACCAATCTCAGTTCATATTTTGGACACCCAACTAATATTATTTTTACAATTTTAAATAAGTAACAATTGTGTCAAACTAATTGTCAGTATGTTTTTTAGTTATTGAGTTCAAATATACATTAAAATCAGTTATTTTTGTGTAGAATCGATAAATAATAGCATTTTTATTTTTATTTAAAAAAAAAATTTAGTTTTAATTAAACTGTATGAAACTAATTATTTAATTACGAGTATTAAAACTTAAATCTTAAAAGCGGACGGGCAGGTGTGGACAGAGCTTCTGCCTTCCATGCGTAAAGCACGGATTCGGATCTGACTATCGGACCAATTAAATTAAATCTTTTTTATGTTTATTTTATAAATTAGTAAAATTCATAAATTATTTTAAAATTTTTTTTCGTTAGTGGGTCATAGAAAAAATATACTGTACAACTCGAGTGGTTGCTTATATCGCATTTAGACGATTGAGCACTCTGACTGCGGCGTCTTGCTCAAACTTCGTCCTCGTGCGACACGGCCATCATATCCACTCCTGGGCGTTAAAACACAAAATTTTATTAGAGGTTGTTCTCATCTGTGTTTTATTGGGCATTGATATTTAAAGTAGAAAATTTCATATTCTGATAAGTAAAGGGTGTTCCAACAAGAGTTTCCGGATGTTGATAATAAATAAAAGAAAACGTTTACAACATAAATGACAATTTTTTATTGCAATATGAAGTATAAATATTTACAATTATACGTGGAATATAATAGCTGACAAATGGCCACCACGACTTCTCTGGCAAGAAACAATTCTTTTGTTGAAATTTTCCATAACATCTGAGCACATTTGTGGTGTTATCTCACGAATTTTGCGTCGAATTTCCTCTTTCAACTGTTGAACTGTTTGGGGATTGTTTTTGTAAGCTTTGCTTTTTACAAAACCCCACAAAAAATAATCCAGCGGCGTCAAGTCGCATGATCTAGGTGGCCAGTTTACGTTCCCATTTCTTGAGAGACTCCTCCCATCGAATCTTGTATGCAATAAATCCATCGTTTATCTTACTGTATGACATGTCGCACCATCCTGTTGAAACCACATATTGTTAAAGTCCATGTCCCTTATCTCATGCCACAAAAAGTCGTTAATCAT
The DNA here is from genome assembly GCA_927349885.1 of Psylliodes chrysocephalus. Taxonomy (NCBI): domain Eukaryota; kingdom Metazoa; phylum Arthropoda; class Insecta; order Coleoptera; family Chrysomelidae; genus Psylliodes; species Psylliodes chrysocephalus. Next base: position 12,724,512 of record OV651826.1, on the reverse strand, counting down.
CGCTCGATATCGCTCCCCGTTTACCGTAACAGCTTGTTCGTTTTCATTTTCAAAAAAGAAAGGTCCAATGATACCTCCAGCCCAAAAACCACACCAAACCGTGACACGTTTAGCATGCATTGGCTTTTCATGGATTTGTCTGGGATTTTCAATGCCCCAGATGCGACAGTTTTGCTTGTTTCCGTAACCGCTCAAATGAAAATGGGCCTCGTCGCTTAAGATGATTTTGTTGTAAAAATAATCAACATCTGCCTTCCTCTGTAGGATCCAGTTAGCAAAATCACGGCGTTGGCCATGGTCTGCTGGCTTTAACTCCTGTGTTAGCTGAATCTTGTAAGGGTGGAGGGCCAAATCCTTTTTCAAAATTCGCCATGTTGAGGTTTTGCTGATGCCCACTTGCTGCGAACGCCTTGCAATAGATATTTGGGGATTGTCAACCACACTTGACAAACAGCTTCAATATTATCAACCGAGCGAGCTGGACGTTCACGATGTTTTGTTTTAATATCTTGCACAGAACCTGTAGTTTTGAATTTACGCACTATATTACGAATGGTTCTTTCTGAGGGTCGATTTTGTATGCCAAAATAATCACGAATTCGGCGATATTTTCAAAGTACGTTTTAATAACGTAAACTCTTTGTTCTACTGTGTACCGCTCCATTGGTAAACTTGTACTGGTTTACAGCATGTAACAAAAAAAGAATACCACATAAAATGTTTGTGACGAAAAAAGTAGCAAACAAAAATATTCGGAAACTCTTAATGGAATACCCTTTATAAAACTACATGTAATTTATTTGAGAAATGTTAAATATTAGAACTTGTTTACTAGACCGTTTAGAAAACGTTTTAAGTGTAATGTCTCTTTTATTTTGCATGAATTTAAAAAAAGAAAATGCATCCAAAAATAAATCAAAGTTGCTTAATTGTGGGTTTGTAATTAAAGGCAGAAAATTGGACATTCAATTAATATTCGTCCTTCAATGTAATTGGCGGCTGCGGGTACAGCCAATTCGAATCACGATTGAATTGCATCAAACAAACTTATCAGGATTAATCCATTTCGTAGTCACCTCTAATCTGCATCTTTATCAAATCGCTAACAGTGTAGTTATCCTAAACCGCAAACATCATGCATATTAATGCACGGGTAACAAAGTTAAGTGTTCGATCTTTTCAGTTTCCGCAAGTGCACATAATCACGTAGAGTTGGCGATAGTTGGATGGTTAGTTGGTCGGCAGGTACCAGCTAGGTGATGATGAGTGATGAGGTTTGTAAGGTTAATTTGGTTTTCAAGTTAGCAGAGGCTTTTAACTCATCTCTCGATAAATCTATAACGATTCCGTAATATTAAGTGAATAAATTGTTAATAATTCAACGCTATATATTTCGAATTCAAATTCAAATGATTAAATAGGTAGTAAGGACCGTTGTGCTATAAAATATACCACACTGACGAACAGATGTTCTAATTAATAGGACTCGACTAAACAGATATTGAATATCTTGAATCGAAAACAATAAGCATTCATCCTTCGGAAGATTTATCCTCATCTAAACATTCTCTTGAATCCAACTGAAATAAATAGGTAATTTGAATTAAATGACAACTCAGATCTGCGTCTTGCCGATACAAGACGTAAATAGTTAAATAAACTCTTGAAAGTTAAATTCCAAATCAATGAATTCATTGCAAATACAATCACAGACCGAATTGTTATCGAATATAAATTTGTAAATTGTTTGTCTCAACTCTTCAAGCAGCATGATTGGATTAAAGATTATTAGCTATTACGTTCTCCTCAAAACAATGTATTTAGTAGTTATCCTTGCCACATTAATTAGATTAAATTTCAATTATGCTAAACCTATTGAACAGTTTCTATTAATTTTCGTATAAATTAGATAGTAATTGATAGATACATAAAAGCCCTATAACATTTATTAGATTTAACACCAGGAATTTTGTATAGTATTTAACTCGAGGCATTTCAAATAATCAAGGGTATGTATTAAACTGCAAATGTGTTTGAATTAAATAATTAGTAATAATAATAAAAAAAATGTAATCAATCGAATAAAAATACAATAATAAAATAAAATACACATCGTTATTATGATTGAATAAGGTACTCAATAAGTAATTACTTCAGATTATAAAAACTGTAGATAGAACATAAGACACTGTGCATAATACAACTTCGAAATTATTCACACTGACCAATCACAGTTAAGGATGTTACATGTCAGAGTGTTGGTCGTTTAAATTTAATTTAAATCTATTGTGTCAACGCAAATTAATTTAGTATTTTAGTGACTTAAATTTTTAGAACTAATATTGAAAATGCCAAGATGTGTTGTAAAAAGCTGTGTTTACAATAAAAGTGCGAAGTGTGACGCCGATAAAGGAAACTTACCTTTATTTCGGTGTTATTTAATTTTTAGAGAACCTATTGACTGGCATATTTTATTATTTGAAAATAAACAGAACCGGACTTGGTCATTAATACATGTTATATCATAACCCAACAAGGCTCTATTCATAGAGAATGACTCACATAACCCAGTAAACAGGAAACAGCTCAGCATATTCCAAGGTGCCCTAATCGTCCCAGACAACATTGTTTCAACCTCTAGCTACGTCACTAGATAAAATATTATAAATAGGATCCAATAGAGATCACAGCGTCTTTTATGCGATTAGTAGTCTTGAAGCCATAGCTGTCTTTCAACTATTATTCAACATTGAATTCCCGGCTTTGCCTTTTGCCGTAAAAGTTAAGTTATAATAAGTATTAAATAAATGTGTTAAAAAGTTTAAGTGTTGTTTTTAAAAAATTAATAACAAGAAGAAACCCATAACATACATATTACAAGTTGCAAATTGGATAAATGTTTTTGTTGTAAACAGTTTACTATTTCTTGTTTTATAGGGAAGCTTTTTCAGGAAGTAGAAAGTAGAAGTAGAAAGAAATATACTTAATTAATTCCACCACAGTGTGTATTGATATTTTTAATTTTAATTTTTGATCAGTATCTGGCACTCTGATTACTCAAGCATGAGTGCACATGAAATTGAAGTCTCACAGTTGCCTGAAGAACAACGCTTACTTTTTAAATTGATAAATAGAGTCAGTCAACAATAAACTGAATCCATAAAAAATGAAATTCATAATTGCGTGAAGTCACTGAACATAAATATTGATAATGTCAACAAAGAGATAGTTAAGAAACGCTGTTCTGAAGTTGAACGTAAACTTAAGAAGAATAATATAGTTATTTTTGACATCCTTTTAAGAAAAAATGAAAACATGTTAAATAAAACTCAATGACAATTTTCAAGTAAATATTGAAGGGCACGATGTAAATAATATTTTTAAATTGGACAAAGAAGACAAATCACCGATTTTAATTGAATTTACATCTTATCTAAAGAAATTAGAGTTATTTAAGAACAAGGAGAAGTTAAAGAAATTTAATGAAAATGGTTTTGGCATAGCGAATGATTTAAATAAGGAAGATAGAGAAGAACTGAAAATTTTGAGAATACATTTAAAAGATACTAGATCACAAAACTTGGAAGCTAAAATCAAGGGATTTCATTTACATGTAAACAATCAAACCTTCAGTGCTGAACAACTCAAAGACCTTGAATCTGAAGAAGAAGCCGGTACTAATGACAGTGAAAATAATTATTCGGAGAGGAGTGTGGACAACTCTGTGAAGAAATCAAATTCCAGTAACCTAAATTCAACCGTGGTGGAAAGAACCGAAGTAAAATCCACAAGAAGAAGAAGAAGAAGCAAGTTTTTTCGCTACAGCCCGATAAGCTTAAGAAGTACTAAAATTTAATTTTTAATTTTATTCTTAATATAAGATTATTTCTTTGCAACACCGTTTTTAGTATCAATAAAATCTATAGTAAAATAAATTTAGTAATAATGTATATTTCTGTAGGTCATCTTAATGTAAGTTCTATAAGAAAAAGAAGAGTCTCATTAGCTCCATACTGCCCCCTATACGAGATCATTAAGTGGTAGGCCTCGTTCACCGACCACTTGTTAATGACAGACGCGCGCGTCATGTACTTGGCAATAGCACATGTCTTCGAAGAAATGTTAACCTTAAAAGTTTTGATAGTTCGACAAAGCTACTAGTTAGTTGTAAACTGTAAATAATTTTTAACAAAAGTTTTAATAATAATTTTATTGCATTGTCTAACATGTTCCGGTTGTTTTATATCTAGTTTAATAATAATTTATACAATAATTTTCACCATTTTCACAAACCAACCTCACTAAGTTGTAAGTAAACACATTAATTGTTTATCATTAAATTTTTTAAGATCCCTGAGATACATTTACATTCGAAAGCTTGGAATAAACTTATAAGAGTACATATTTCATTCTGCTGCAAACCCAGTAATTCCACAGTGTGCTCCGTCGTCATAAGTAAACGTACGAGAAAAAGAAGAAGATAGAATAGTCCAGAAATGTCTGGAAATGTCATTCCATGTCAAGAAAAATCCGGATTGTTCGAAAAGGGTCTAGAAGGTCAAAGCGAGCTCTAAGTCGATCCTGACGTCAGAGTTTCAGTTTTATGATATACGTTGCATATTTTGCAGAACCTTTTTCAACTATCCGAATTTTTCTTGACAAGGCATGACATTTCCAGACATTTCTGGACTACACTATTTTCTTCTTTTACTCGTACATTTACTTACACAGTTGTAGGAGAATTTTGAAATAAAATATTTGATGTCGGCATTAAAGATGAATTAAATTATCAATGTTTTATATTGTGCACTTGTAACTTTAAATTTTAACCTCACAACCAGTAAGTCATTTAAATAATTTTAAGACTAAATATTGTAATTATTTTAGTGTCTTGATAATGGAAATAAACATTTTCGAAAGCTTGACGATGATCAAAGAGTTTTACTAAAAATTTTGACCTAAAAAATTTTTGGTTGACTGCATTCCCCAAGGAATACAATTTTTTCCAGTCAGGACTACCCTTCTTCAACCTTTTTCTCTCTCTCTTATTTCAGATAGGGGTGTCCATTAAATTGTACTATTTAGATAGAGAAAGACCTCCAATTTTCATATTGAACAGTATGGATTCTAAAACACTGCCTTAATGTACTCCATACTCAATTTATTCTTACAGTCTGATATCTTTTAGGTAACTTTTAAATAGGAATATAGGGTTTTATCTTATTCCTATATCTTCTAGACATTGCAAAAGCAAATGGTGATCAACCGTATCAAACGCCTTACTAAGATCCATAAATAGACTTAAACAGGGCTGATTTGACTCCATGCTGTGGTTTATTTTAATTAATAAAACTAATAAGGCAACATCTGAAGCTTTCTTTCTTTGAAACCAAACTGTATAGGTGATAACATTTTATATTTGTTTAAAAACTTATTAAGTTAATATTTTATTAGCTTCTCAAAAATGTTCGATAATTGAGTTAATAAACCTTTCTTAAAGATAGGTAGTACGTTAAAAGGTTTTGAAACAATTTTTTAGTATATGTTAACGAAGTAGATTAAATATAATATAAAATAATAGAGAGTTATTGCAAGTTCGCTTAAGATCAGTCACTATTAGTGCCGCTCTTATTTTGACATCTGAGCATGCGCAGATCACTAACTTTAATAAAGATTGTGCCTGTCCTTAATAAGAAAGTTATTGCAAGTTCACTTAAGGTCAGTCACTATTAGTGCCGCTCTTATTTTGACATCTAAGCATGCGCAGATGTTTATGTTCTAAAACTGACTTTATTAAGGATTGTGCCTGTCCTTAATTGTGGATGTTTAAGGGCAGCAGGTAGTGGCGACTTTATAGTTTTTAGATGCGCTCGCCGACATTCGTATCCGTTAGAAGTTTTTTAATATTAAATATTTAATATAATCGTCATTTAAACCTTCTAAAATTATAATTTCTAATGCCTCTTTAATATTATAGACAACAAAAAAGATGAACAATAATTTAAAGTTTAGTAGCTGGCTTTATAGAAATTTGCAATATCTCTCTATTAAGGACAGGCACAATCTTTATTAAAGTTAGTGATCTGCGCATGCTCAGATGTCAAAATAAGAGCGGCACTAATAGTGACTGACCGTAAGTGAACTTGCAATAACTCTCTAATAACAATACACCGCAGTAGATTAAATAATAAGAGACCTAAAAAGATATTTCACATTATTGAGAGTGAAAGTTACATCCCAATAAAATAAAGATAAAAAGGAATCGATCTAGTCCTTTCACCTGATGAACTCACAGTTTCCAATGCTGTAGACATTTTAATTCCACCTGACTCTTATCACCCCCCACTTGTAACTACTTTGCAGCTTTATGTTGATAAAAACATACCCTCTGGAACAGAATACTACTATGATTTTCGTAATGCAGATTTCTCAGCTATACGCCAGTGTCTGGACGCAATTGAGTGGGATGGCCTTCTTCATGGTAAAGAACTTTCCGATATGGTGTGCATATTCTACGATGTAATGTTTTCAGTGATAGAACAATTTGTTCCAGTGAAAAAAATCGGTAAAAGTTCATTCCCTTGTTGGTATTCTCCGCAGCTTAGACAGTTGTTACGCGATAAAAAGTTAGCCCATAAAACTTATAAATGTACTAAGTCTCCTGAACATTACAATTATTTCAGTCAACTCAGAGCTCAATGCAAAATGTTATCAAAAGAGTGTTATGCTAGTTATGTAAGCCGTACTGAGAATTCAGTTGTAAAAAATGTTAAAGCGTTCTGGAAATTTGTAAAAAATAAGAGAGAAAATAATTCTTTACCTGACTCGATGACATTAAACGATACAGTGGCTTCCTGCGGTAATGACATTGCCAATCTATTTGCTAGTCACTTTTCTTCTGTATACACGAACCAAACGCTAAATTTAAATGGAAGTGAAATCCAATCTGCAACATGTGTATCTTCTTATTTTATCCAAATTTCCAAGATCTATGTTAAGCTGTCAACACTTGACACTAATAAAGGGTCAGGTCCCGATGGAATTCCACCCATTTTTCTCAAAACATTTAATTTTGCATTATCTAGGCCACTTTTTCATATCTTTAACAAATCACTGAGCACAGGTGAATTTCCTGACTTTTGGAAACTCTCTTATGTTACTCCCATTTACAAATCGGGTAACAAATCTAATGTAATAAATTATCGCCCCATTTCCATCTTAAGCACAATCCCAAAAATCTTTGAAAGTATAATAACTGATTTTCTAACTCACGACTGCTCCAATATCTTAAATTCCCAACAATTTGGTTTTTCGCCAGGCAAATCTGCTGAACTAAGCTTATTAACATATGCTAACTTTCTGTCTGAAGCTTTAGAGAAGGGTCTACAGGTAGATTCTGTATATACAGACTTTTCCAAGGCCTTTGACAAGGTGAACCATGATCTTCTCGTTCATAAGCTAAATTTATATGGTATTGATGGGATTGTCTTACAATGGCTCGGTAGTTATCTAACAAATAGGACTCAACAGGTTCGAGTAAATCATCATTATTCCCAAATTTTTCCAGTTACTTCGGGTGTTCCTCAAGGGTCTCACTTAGGACCGCTACTATTCAACCTGTTTATTAATGACATCATAACTTGCTTTCCTAACACTAAAGCCCTATTGTTTGCAGATGAGTTGAAATGCTTCAAGATCATTCATGACTATGCCGACACTCAGATTTTGCAGTTGGATTTAAATAAACTAGAAAGTTGGTGCTCTAGTAATGGCATGGATCTAAATACTAACAAATGTCACATTATCCGATTTTGTCGCAGCCATAATTTAATAACTTATAATTATAGTTTATTTCAACATGTTTTGGACCCTGTCGATCAAATCAAGGATCTAGGGATCACCTTTGACTCTTCCATGAGCTTTAATGGTCATATCTCTGCTACAGTTCAAAAATCAATGAAAATGCTGGGCTTTGTAAAGAGGACAACTCAAGACTTCACTAATATAAACACAATTAAAATGCTATACTTCTCTTTAGTTAGGACACAACTTGATTATTGCTCCTCAGTCTGGTTCCCACACTACTTAATTCATAAAAGTAAACTGGATGGAGTTCAAAATAATTTTCTTAGATACATAGCATTCAAGTTTAACATTTATTACAATTATGCGGAATTGCAACAATATTTAAACATACCTTCTCTGGAAGTTCGTAGGAAACGAAAAGATCTTACCATACTGTCCAATATTATCAATGGCAGGTGTAATTGCCCCGACCTCCTTTCCAGAATTAATCTTTTTGTGCCGTCACGTACTACTAGACAAATTCAAACATTCCATGTACCTTTTCACCGTTACAATTATGCGTTTAATACTTTTATTCCTAGAACACTTAGACTAGCTAACTCTCTTCATGATATTCGACTTTTTAACAGTTCTGTTCAAGGATTTAAGAACCACTTACTTACATTGAATATTTTAACGTCTCAAGCAATTCCATAAATTTCATTTAACACATTATAATTTATTTGCTGTTCTGTACATTAATGTCCACTGTTTTATCTAAACATTTTATTCTATATTTTACTTAATTTTTATTATATCACTATTCTATTTTATTGTATTTTTTATTTTATATTGTATTTTATTGTATGTAAACTGAATTGGGCTTTGCCCGTAAATAAATAAATAAATAAATAAATAAATAAAAGCAACTTACATGTGGAGAATAAGTGATCCCACCAATCAGTCCTGCAGAGATAGGCTTTAAGGTCATCAGCGGTTCGTCCTACGATGACGACGGGGGGTGCGACGAGAGTGCGAATCAGGAGAAAAGCGGTAAAAATAGTCAAAATCACCCCAAGTCTTTTCAGTAAATTTGTATCCGTAATCTTAACCGCTTTCGCTGAACGGACACGAAATATAACGGATATTCTGTAAAAAAAATGAAACTATGAGAAAGCAGTCATTCTCGGTGTTTTCATAGTAAATCAATATACCGTATACTTGGGTGGCATTGGTCCACTTTAAACTTTTTTTTCACCGGAAGACATGTCGATAATAGTACTTTCAGCATGCCTAAAATCAAAATTATCCTAATTTGAAAAATGCCATTGTTTATAAAAAGTTAATTCCCAAAGCTACTTTTTCATTTAAATGTAAGGACGGCCACAGTAATAGGTAACTTTTAGGGTCCATTGAGTATGGTATTTATGAGTCATATATACCTTGATATTGGAAATTTGAAGTTCATTTTTTATATATAGAAAAGGAACTAATTTTTTAAAGCCACTCAAGTTTACGTTACCCGATTTCAAGTTAAATTTCCATTTTCTTTAAAAATTTCCAAACAACTCATTCAAATCGAAAAGCCTCTTAGAATTTATCAATTAAGAATGTTTTTCGCCAATATCGCTAGAGGTAGAAAGAAGTATTGTGTTATAAAACAAAAAAGAAAGTGAATTTCCAAGATTAAATTCATTTTTATGGACAAAGTGAAGATTTATTTTAGGTTTTTCGAGAGTATTCCAACAGTATCGATATTTTTATGACAAAAACATTGGTTCATTTTACGATTTTAAACATTCCTAGTAAACTTTTGAGAGCTATAACATATAATACCCCTTACTGGTTTATTCAGCAGCTCTTTTATACAGTCATAAATGTTATTACTATTTTTGATACTATATTTTCATGCCTTCAAAGTCAAGTTTTTCGATTTATAAAACCTGATCCATTTTATAGCGACAAAACTTAAATATGTTAGATTACGTGTCCACGTTATATATACATCAAAAGAGCGGATGATAGATATTTAATATTTTCCGCGTAGTTCTTTTTAGGATGTCAGTATAAAACGAACTTAGTATGATTCAATAGTGCTTTTCTATTTTGATCACTGTGAAACTATATTAGTGAGATAAAAATTGAATCTAAACGATTCATATTTCATGTGTTCGATTTATATATAAACCTAAAACGTTAAAATGGCTTAATATGCACAATTTCCACACTCTACATTTAGGTTGTTGGCTTTTTAAAATCTTAAAATTTAATACTCCTTGTTTTTTAAAAGTACATCAAAAAATTTAATTTTCTACACTCACATGGATATTAGATTATATACGCACAGACTACAGAACGAAAAAGTATGCTACTGCGTTCAAATGAAAGAATATATTTCATATCCATTATAGGAAGTGTTTCGTTCAAATTTTGAAATAAATTTAAAATTTTAATCAAACTATATAAAACTAATTTAGTAGAAGAGCTAACATAGGAGTCTGTGTCGGTCTTCCACGCGTGAAACTTGAGTTCATTTGATGGGATTACACAATGATTCCACTACGTGTAGACTTTGCATGAAAGAGGAAGAAACCTCATACCATGTGATCTTCGGATGCGAGGCTCTTACTAGGCGAGGGTTCATCCTTTTCGGCCTAGAACCGGAAAAAACGTCCCAGGCATACTTAGGAAACTTATTAAAACTAACCAAAGACACAAGACTATTCCAAAGATAGTATCTGAATACGGGGAAAGCAGGAAAATACAATAAAGCCAAAAGGCCGCAGTGTTCTGGGCCAAACCTAACCTTACCTGCTTACAACCGACAAAGATAAAGATAAGGACCGATTTAGGTGTCCCATTTTTGCATATAAGCCTCGAATAGGGTTGAAAAGTACATCGATGTTGAGTAAAATAAAAGAAAATTTACGAGTGGCTCTTGAGGATAACACATGGAAAATTTGATTTTCCTTATCAGAACAATTTTCCGACCCCAAAATGCACTTATACGTTCAGGTCATTCAAGAAAATATATTTTTCGGACTAGTGACGACGTACGTTTTCATATAGTCGATGGGCTTGTGTGGAAAAATCTGGTAAACTCTCGATTTTTCCTTAAAAGATTACGCCCTTATTTCAACCCTTCAGCTGCTTGCAACAATTAAAGCCTTTGATTTTCCGAAGCCTAGTTCTATTAATTAATCATATAGTGAAAACGGCTTGCGTGGAAATATGGGCAACAAATAACTTTTCATTTTTGTTGGGGAAAATCGAATTTTCCATGTGTTATCCCCAAGATCCACTTGTAAATTTACTTTTATTCTACTTAAAATCGATGTACTTTTCAACCCTCTTCGAGGCTTTTATGCGAAAATGGGGCACCTAAACCTGTCACTATCTGACGGTCTATAAAATAATTTTTAAATTCGTAGATTTTCATTAGTGTACAACTGTACAGCTCGATTAGATTATCCATATCGCACTCAGATGAATTAGCACTCCGCCTACGGCGTTCTGCACAAACTTCGTGCGATATGGTCATCATATCCACTATTGTTGCACAAACTACTATTCTGACCGATGTCCATATTATCAATAAAAGACGCAAAAATATACTTACCTTTACATCGTAAATTAATATTAATACGATCAGTTTCTTATGATATCGCTTAAGTTATCAATAGTTTAGTTGAATGCAACCTATTCTTTGTCTCTGTTACACCCCATACATTTAAAACAAATTATAAAAAATATATTTTCCATTTTAATTAATTTCATTTGTTTATTTTTTTAGTTCTATAGTTTTTTTTTTTGTAAAAAGATTATAATATAAAAAATATAATATTAATATAAAAGATTGTAATAATAAAATAAGGGCAAAACCACTGACTTAAATTTTGTACACCTACATCGTTTTGGTAGAAATAAATCCTTGTAAATCCTTAAACATCCTCCATACCCCCACGAAAATCCTCATAAATCCTTCATACCGCCTCAGAAGTCCTCATAAAATCTTCATACTTCCTCCGAAATCCTCATACATCCTAACAATATGTATATCGCTATCTGATTTGCCAGTATGTTAGAAGTTCGTATACAATGTGTTAAAATAATGGAGATATTTGATTATAAATAAAATTATTTTAATTTAAGGAATACAGAATACTATTTTTCAAATCCTATTTTTATAATATGCAATATTTTTGTAACTAATGTTCGGTTTCTGAAACAGTAGATATCTGTCCAATAGACTTATCAAACTGATATTTAGAGAAATTTCGTTTCTGAAACATTCAACAAAAGTTATCCATTCTATAAGTTATCGAATAGATATCTTGCCATTTTGGTGAGATATGTATTTAATAAGTATCTGACGTATGCCTTCATAATTTGATATTTCCAATAAATATATTTATTATTGTTTCTTAAATACCAGTAAAATAACAAATTAAACTCAAAATAATGGATTATTCAAGCTTTTCGGATTAGAATATTAGAAATTATTCAAATAGACGTTGTTCGCCATTTTCGTGTTATAAATGATCCAGTTGAAGAATATAGTGACAACGAATTTAGGGACCGTTTTAGATTTACCAAACACTACTTGGTTGAATTCATCGACTATATTCATCCTACGACTCTACTAAAGAACAATTGCTGATATCTTTAATGTTTTATGCAACAAGTTAATCAAAATACTTTTTATTGCAAAACATAACTAATACAATTTTATTCAAATTGTAGGCTCGTTTCAAATCCTTATAGAAGATTATTTTAAAGTACACAAATCTACTGTTTGTAAAGTACTACGAAAAGTTACTAATGCAATAGCTAGCCTAGCAGCTGAATTTATAAAAATGCGGAAACTAAAAAGCGATTTCTAGAAGATAAGAGGATTTCCTATTCGAGGAGATAATGCTGAATTATTTCGTAATAGAAAAGGCTTTTTTTCAGTTAATCTGCAATGGATATGTGATGCAAACCTACTTTTACGTCATGTAGTAGCACGTTGGCCCGGATCAACTCACGATAGCACAATGTTTAATGCTTCATTGATTTCTTCTCGATTAGAAAATGGACAATTTGCAGATTCATATTTGCTTGGAGATAGTGCATACGCGTGCAAATCATATTTACTTACACCTCTCTCAAATCCTGTTTTACCAGAATAACAAAGATACAATACTGCACATATTGGTACGCGCAATACTGTGGAGATATGTTTTGGCGTCTGGAAACGAAGGTTTCCTTGTCTTCCTTTAGGATTGCGTACTGATTTAGAATCATTGACATTACCTATAATAGCGATAACAGTTCTTCATAATATAGCGATAACAAGAAATGAAGTCGAAGATTTTGATGGCGAAGTTGATATTATAAATGCCAATGTAAATGATGTTTTTGTGAAAGAAAACGTAGTAGAGTTAAATCACGTCAAGTGGACCCCCCATTTTCCACTTGATCATCGAATTCAGGCATCAGTATTTTTTCATGAAGTATTCACTATAAACAATTAATCCCCAAAACAGTTTTTAATAATTTTCATTTTAACAACAATTTTTGTATTAATGAAAATTTTTATGACTTTTAGTTAAAAAATTGATAATTAAAAAACTATTAGAGATATTCTAATGAAACTTTCAGGATTTATAGGTCAATACTTGTTGTTTGATAAAATGTACAAGAGTTTAAATTGTTTATTTATTTTCATATTGTTAATTAACTTTTAAGTTAACAAATGAAAATTTTAATGACTTCTTTAAAAAATGAAATTTTTTTTTTCGGTATTATGCAATAAACATTCAAGTAACAGAATCCGCAAAAAACTTTGACTGCTCGCGATTAGATTAAACAAAAAAAAATATTAATGACGGGTGCCGAGCGTTGTCGGTACAGCGCGCTACCACGCGTCCTTGTCTTACCTTTAGATCGACTCAGTAATTATAAATAAGAAACAATTCTTTATTTTTTTTAATGAAAAAAATGTTATTTAATAAATGATTTTATTGAAACAAATTACAAAAATTTAATGAATAAAATAATTTTTTATAGAAAACTAACAAAAATATTAAAAATTTATCAGTGTTGTATTTTTCGGATTGTTTTTTAGGAAATTCCACTATTTATAATTATTTTAGGTCTTAAACAAATAAATGTAAACTTTACTTTAGTTACCCAGCTTTAATCCATTTTTAGATAAAAAAAAATTGCGTTCAGTTATTTTCTTCATTTGTTATTTTTATGTATGAATACACATGAATAACAAAAGAATATTACAAGCCATTTCAGTTCACTTGTTAAATCCGTTTATAAACACATCAGTGAATAAATTTTAAAGATAAGAATTTTTATTTAATAAATTTGTGCTTAACAGTTTCCATTGATCTAAATCTAATTGGTTTGTTTCAAATTTGTTTCAAATTATATTGGTGTTTTGAATTTTATTGGTGTTTATAATTTTGTTTATGATATATCATGGGCCGCGTGAATAAATGCTGTAATCCGTTTAATAAAAAAAAAAAACAAAAAATTATTAAAAATCTAGTTTTAATTAAAAAAAAAAAAACGCGCTCGTGCTTTTAAAGATTTTATTGGGAATTATTATGTGTATATGTATATATAAAAATAACAAATGAAGAAAATAACTGAACGCAATTTTTTTTTTCTATTCTAAAAAGGGATTAAAGCTGGGTAACTAGTAAAGTTTACATTCATTTTCAATAATTGACAATATTGTTTAAGACCTAAAATAATTATAAATAGTGGAATTCTCAAAAAACACTAAGAAAAATACAATAACAGAATACTGATAAATTTTTAATATTTTTGTTTGTTTATCTATAAAAAATTTATTTAAATAAACCTGATAATTAAAATAAAATATTGGATGCTTAAAATGTATTTAAAGAATTAATTTATAAATTAAAAATATATTATTTTTTGTAGAAAAAGAAAGAAAATGTTCTTTTTCATGTCTAGCTCGTGTTCTTTCATTTCTCGAAGCAGTCTGTCATGTAATAGTTCTTTAGTTTTTACTGAAATTTCACATTTTTTATTTCCATTTCTTTTAATTTTAATTCAACCTCTTTAATTAGTAATTCCACAGTTGTTGCCTTTAGTTGATTTTCTTCTGCCGATTTTCCAATATCAAGAATTTTTTCATTTTTTTTTTGATAATCTGTATTTAATTTATCTTCAAAATTTTTTCTTTCAACTATTCTTGTTGATAAATGCTCAATACATTGTTTTCGTGTTTTCTTTGGTACATTATCTATTTCATTATATTTGATGTATGATCTTTTGGACTGGGTGGTTTGCGATAATACTATATTTGCCAACTGAGGAATTTGGATTGTGGACCTTTGCATATCCTAAGACTGAACTATTTCGATCCCATGACTTACTCCACCTGTTATTTCTACTAATTCCACAATCTGTGGAATATTTTTCTTATCACTAGAAGTAGAGGCTACAAAAAGAATTGGTTATAAAATTAATATTTATTATCTCATAACCTTACCTTAAAAATACTCAGCTGATGAGTCAAAATTATTATGCAAAGGTTGGTTTCAAAACTGTGCAGACTTTCTTATCCAGCACATCTCTTAGCAGGCAGAGTATCTTGTGCAATGCTATTTAAAGAAATTAATGGCGGAGACAAATAATATAAATGTGAACTTTATTTAAAAGTAAAGTGACAATCAACTAAATATCAAAATATGACAACCATTATATAAAAAACATTTAAACATACTATATAACATACTATGATAAACATAATATTCTAACATCACTCTGTGGAATAAAAGTTCCACCGTCAGTTCTATATAAATTCTTCTACAAAAAATAAGTAGGTATGTGCAAATATTAATATAATAAAAAACTACTTCTAACCTAGTGGTCGTGAAGCCTTTCTTTGCTTTTTTTCTTTATTGTGTCATACAGAGGATGTAGTTGTTTAGAATTACGAGGGCATGTCTGACAGTTACTGTTATAGTTGTTAGTTATTTCCAGCGATGCCTCATTTTTAATAACCAAATCAAATACCAGATTTTTGTCGACATCCGTAAAGTTTCTGGAACGTTTAGAACTTTCTCCATCCATTTTCCAATTATATTTTTTATGAAAAAACAACCCTTTTTCAAATTTATCTGCTGATATACGATTTAACATTTAAAATAAAAACATCGCGTTAAATTGTAAAAGTCTATCTAGTGAGCACATGTCAAACCTAGTTAAACGATTAATTACTATTGAACGTTAGTTATCCATAGATAAGTTTTCAGAAACGCTTTATGATTTTTTTGGACACATAACTTTATCTGACCAATAACAAAATGTACGGCAAACCGGCCATAAAAGTTATATAGACAAAACCATGTTAAAACTGTTTCAGGAGTTGTAATTATTTAAATACTATGTGACCAGTGTCTCTGATTGACGTAACATTTTTTAATTAGTTCTAGTTATAAATAGTTCTTTACAACAAAAATCAAATTTGTTAGGTAGGTTTAATTTGAGGTCTATTTTAATGGGGTTGAAAATAACCGTTCTAGGGCGAAGAAAATGGTGGTAGATTTTGTAATAGTATATTGTTTCACGAGTGACGAAAAATGATTTTCGACGAGTAAAACACTATACTTTTTCTACGAACTCTATTATGTCATGTAGGTACCTACTAAAATGAAAAAAAAAACAAACGTTAGCAAATGCTTTATTTTGTGTTAGGAATAACAAAAAATTAACCAACAATTAAATATTTCAGAAATATTATTTATTATTTAAATATTGATTTATTGTTATATTTGAACAATTATTCAAAATTATGGGGTATCACACTCAAGCTTTTTATTTATTGAGGTAGATGCCGACATATTTGTTCTACTGTTAAATGTCATTTCAGATGATGATGCGCCATAATCGGATGAACTAGTAGTTTCCTTATTTTGTACAGATTGTAAAATTTTGGTTTGTATTTGGTTTTTACTGTTCGTGGATTCATCAACATATCCTTCCACAACACTACTAGATTTCCAACCACCGTGCTTTTTTAACAGAAGCAAGTCACCTCCTGCATCCACTAATAGCGTTGCGGATGTTCTGCGGAAACAGTGCCCAGTGTAATCTTGAGGATTCGGAAGCGTTAAAAACTGAGCAATTTCGTTAGGAAATTTACTGATTTTATTAATTCCAACAACCTGTCTGCTACACTTTCCATTCTGATAGTTAATAAAGAATCTTGAATTAATTTGATCCATGTTTGCGGGACGTAGGCTCATATATTTTTTAGAAATATCATAAAAGGGTCCAGAAATATGAAAAGAACGCGGAACTTTTGTTTTTGTATTACGGATTTTAACTAACAGAATACTTCCAGTATCCTTTACATCGCTTATTGTTAAATCTATTAGTTCGTGGCAACGACAAGCGCCAGATAATCCAAAAACTAATGCTACCTACACATATTAGTAGTTATGTATTAAGTATTTGTTAAAATAAAAATAATAATTCCGTTACCTTTGTTATTAAATATTTATAGTCAGGTGCATTCTTTAGGAAAGTCTTTATGTCTTCAGGCGAAAAATTTTTGGATTTTTGGCTTTTAAAACCATCAGATTTTCTTTTCAAAAGCGAACGTAACTTTGGATATTTACTAATATCGACATCATTTTTAACAGAGAGTGTAGTTCTTAGCATCGAATAAATGGACCATAACGTCGACGGTTTAAAATTTGAACATATTTCTCCAAAGTATGCTAGTAGTACAGTTTCCGAAAATGATTTCACTTTATTTTTTTCTCTCCAGTCCAAAAATTTGATATAAATTTCTTCATATCTCTTTTTTGATTTGGCCGGTAATAAATCTGAAGAGGTTTCTTCAGCTTTAAAAATAATTTCTGGGGAGTACAATCGCTTTCTGACTCAGACATCATGAAAATGTGTTAAATTTAGGACGAACTGAAACTGACAGTTCTCAAAAGTGATAAAACTTCAAATAAACAAATGAAAACCAGGAAACTAGATGTAAATTGGTTTAATTTGCACTATTTTTATACATTTTTATTTTATCTTTAATTCATTAAAGTTTAGGTAAAAACGGATATAGAATTTAATGAGCATCTTTTTATTTCATTATTAATAATTATAAGCTGCCAAAATATTATACGAGGCGACTGATATATGAAAATATGTAACAACTTACTTTCGTCACTACAGACGAAAGTAAACGTTATGGGATTTTTTCTCACTAGTGACGGAAATTAAGTTATCGCTGAAAGTATCCTGTTGCGAAAGATGTCTTTTTGTAAGAGTTCGTAGAAAAAATGTATTTTGTTACAAAGTATAGCTTGTGGGGTATTATATTAAACTAGAATTGGTTATGATTTTTTTAAAAAATATATATAATTTCCAGGGACACAATAGGGCGTTAGTTTTTTTTTTTTCACCTTTCTACTTAAGTTTAGCTGGTTATATACCAGTTTCTGTAATTCTCTTCAAATATTTTGTAATATTAATTTCACTGTATTTTTTTTATATTTTTACTCTTGTAGCATTTTCTTCATAATGCTAAAAATATAAATTAATGCGCTCTATACTCTACATTTCTTTACAGATTAAAATTTATTTTTATTTTTCTGGCTTTAGCGGTCTTTATAACCTTGCTGATCTAAGCTAATTTGCCATTTACTCAGTACGTTTTTTATTGTCTTTGTATAAATAAAATTATAATTTTTCCGTATGTTTTGAATAATAAACGTATTGATTAATATTATTAATTATTTCGGCAAAATGTAGCTATTTAGCACAACGTCTACAGGAAATCCATGAAAGGCATTTAAATTGTTTGCATGCCGCTTCTACTTATGAGCAAGCGTTGACTAATTTGCACAGAAAGGCTGAATTATGATCTAAATTTAAGGGTATTCTTGTCTCAAGTTTAAAGCGAGTTAGAATTTCGCCTCACGAGATTAGTACGAGACCAAACAACCACCATCATCGTGTAAATCCTTTTCGTTCTTTGATAGTGGCAGTAAAGCATTTTTATGTCCCCTTTTGAAATATTGGCGATCCATCGTTCAGTGTTGGATAGATACACTATATCAACGATACAAAGTAAACTCAACTGCAAAAGGTAGATAAACCTTCAATATTATCATTACAGAATTTAGCACATCTAAAAAAAAGACGATTTTGTTTGGATATTTTTTTTTAATACATTATACAGGGAATTTACATAATAATAATAATAATAATATTTTATTGATTTATTAAAACTTTACAAAAATGTATGAGACAAGTCAAAAACAAAACACAAATTTAGAATAACAAAACATTACAATTAAAATATTAAAACGTTTTTAATTATTCTGCAAATTTTCGTCAACAATGTAGTAGAATTTTAAGGTTTCTTAAAGTTGATGCCCTGAGCGGGGGTACATCGTGAGGCATAGAAAAAAAATTTGAAATGTAAACTGGTAATTCAAAATTTGGTAAGAATTTTGTAATTTTAATTGTTTTGAGTTAGGAAGTGTTGTATTGGGTCAGTAGAACAGTAACAGCGTATAATGTGTGTCTGTTATTTAAGTATTCAGGGTGAAATTTCAAAATTGAGCTTGGAATGTACCATGTACCATCCGCGGAGGCGAAGTGGCCTTTTATATTAAAAATAACCTTCAATTCAAAATAATTAGTAGAGAAAATTTAGAATTCTTAGAGTATATTTGGCTTGAAACAAAAGTTGACAAACAGTAATATGCATTTTGTACTTTGTATAGACCTCCTGCACATAATATTTTATTATTTTTAAATACATTTGTGAATTTACTTCTCGATATATTTCCGAGATATGATAAAACTGTGTGAATGAGTTACTTTAACATTAACTGTTTGTGCACAGAAACATCCTTTGCCGAGCAATTGCTCTCTATTACTCATTCTTTTAATTTAAATTTAAAAATTTCTGATCCTACACATATTTCCAATAACACCATAACATTAATCGATCATTTGTACACAAACTTTGATATTAATAATTCTTG
Source organism: Psylliodes chrysocephalus (assembly GCA_927349885.1). Taxonomy (NCBI): domain Eukaryota; kingdom Metazoa; phylum Arthropoda; class Insecta; order Coleoptera; family Chrysomelidae; genus Psylliodes; species Psylliodes chrysocephalus. The sequence goes on along the minus strand of OV651826.1, from coordinate 12,704,689 downwards.
TGTTTTTGATGCAATGATAGGTAGACATTGAATAGTATATGCATCTGTGGAAATATCTTTACAAAATGCAGCTGATACAAAGTTAGTACAATTTCGTAATTTTACATCTATAGACTTAAAAACCAATTTCAGCTAGAATTAGAGAATTTAAACTTGCATAGTGTGTATGATATATAATGTATTGATAATAAAATTGAGTTTTCGAATAATACAATAATGCAACTAGTAGATAAACATGCTCCTTTACAAATTAAAACAATATACAGGGTGTTAAAAAAAAAAGTGTCACAAAATAAAACGGGGGGTAGTATGGGCCAAAATATGCAGAAAAGTCTTAATAAACATATGTCCGCAAATGAATGGTTTCAGAGATACGGAGTGTTTTGTGTTTTGTATCATTTTTTGATTATCTTTTTTCATTCTCAAAAACTTACTTTTCTTATCGGAGTCTACCGATGTTTTTTCATAGATACTATTTGCAGTTATTATTTTGTTGTGGGTGAATAATTTTATAAATTTTCGTTATGCCTGTTTACACTAATATTGAATTAGCTGACATGCATTTTATGTACGGTCGTGCAAATGGCAATGCGAGGGAAGCGCTACGTCAGTCATTTAACTCTATGTTGTTATTGATTGTTTATAAATATCATTGTTTTTTTATAATAATAAAAAATTGTTGTAAACACAAAATGGTCCGTATCTCCGAAACCGTTAATTTGCGGTCATATATTTATTAAGACTTTTCTGCTTATTTTGGGTCATACTATTCACCATTTCATTTTGTGACACTTTTTTTTTAACACCCTGTATACAAATTACAAACGTGAACCTTGGATTACACCAAACATCAAAATCATGCAGAAATTAAGAGACAAGGCCCTCAAGAGATATTAAAAAACAAAATTGCCCGCTCATTTTGATTATTATAAAAAAATTGCGAAATTATACTTCTTCAGCTATTAAAAGGGAAACAAGAGGCTATCTTGATTTCAAATTACGTAATAGTAAAATTAAAGAAACATGGAAAGAGCTTAAACAATTAAGTATAACTAGTAATAAAAAAAGTTGTGAATTGTCCACTACTGTATTTGATGTTAATTGTATAAATCAATTTTTTGTAAATCCTACTGATCACAAAACGCAAGAGCAAGATAATGAAATTTTGAACTCTTATCAAGGTAATTTAAAAGACTCTGTCAGTTCTTTTCTCACATTTTCCTGTGTGTCCGTATCAAATAGCATTGAAATTGTTAAAAGTATTAAGACCAAGACATATGGTCACGATGGTCAAATTATGATTCTCTGTAGCCCGTTTATCATTGAATTTATTACTCATATTATAAACATGTGCATTCAAAAATCTTATTTTCCAAAGACATGAAAACATGCAATGGTAACTCCACTTCCTAAAATTGCTAAACGTCAGAGTTATCTGATATAAGAGGTATTAGTATTCTGCCTGCTTTATCAAAGATTTTTGAAAGAGTTATTGAAAAAAAATTAAGAATACATTTAAATACCAATAATTTGCCTTCTCATCAGTCCGGATTTAGACCTGGTTATAGTTGTGCAACAGCCTTGGCTGCTGTTACTGATGATATAATTTCGTCCCTCGATAAAAATGAGCTAGTTATCCTAATTTTAATTGACTATTCTAGAGTCTTTGAAACTATAAATCACCGGATTCTATTAGGCATTCCAAACTGAATGGCTACCAGTGGGTTTTGACACTTTATGATATGGCCAAATTATGGCTACCCTGTAGGCCTGGTGATTTGACAAGGTCAATGAAATAGATAGTTACATAGATTGATAATCCTTATTTTTCAAAATAAACATAAGCTTATGCCTTGAAGTAAAAATGTGAGCAATATTATTATTTTTTAAATATCCAAAGGCTGAAAATTGGTTTTAACACACATTTTTGCTAAACCGATTCAAATTAATAAATATTTGCCAGGCATATATATGTATCATTGACCCTGTTAATGACAACATGATAACAGGGTTGCCATATCTAAACTGTCAGTCCCCACTGGTAGCCATTTGGACAGGTCGTTGGAATGCCTAATTGACAATTTTACATTTTGTAGGGTTAAGTGCTTCTGCAATAAAATTTTTATCATCTTATCTCATTAACCGAACTCAACAAGTTAAACTTGGTCAAAAATTATCCAATAATAAAGAGATAAAGCAAGGTGTTCCCCAAGGCAGTATATTAGGACCGCTTTTATATTCCATTTATACTTCGAATGTTCATATTTGTTTAAATTTTGCAGATGATACTCAGCTGTATTATTCTTTTAAAAACAATGACATTTTAGATGTAAATGATAAAATTAATCAAGACCTTTTTATACCCACAAAAATCTCAACTAAGCATAATTTAATAATAGATGCGAAAAAATCATCGGCCATTCTTTTTGCAAATGAGACCCAAAAAAGGCAAGCTCTCAACCAGCTAACATTGCGGTTAAACCATGAAAGCTTAATATTTTCTGATGTTTGCAAGAATTTAGGATTATATGTAGATTCAAAATTGAGATTTAAGAAAGATATAACGAATAGAATCCGTAAAGCTTATGGGTTTCTAAAGCTTATTTTCAATCAAAGAAGTTACCTTGTGTGAAACCGTGGTTTTATCTCATTTTAACCACTGTGACGTAGTATACGCTCCTTGCTTAGATAATTGTGCGCCGTATTCAAAAGTGTCAAAATTTTTGTCTACGAATAATTTATGGTATCAGGAGAACAGAACGGATCTCACATAAATTAACGGAAACAGGATGGTTGAATATGTCAAACCGTCGCAAATTGTGTGTGTTTTTTTTTTATAAAATACTTAAAAATAAAACTTCATCATATTTGCATAGTAAAGATAGATTCCGAACCGATATACATAATTTAAATTTAAGAAGAAGAGATATTACTGATACTCCCGCTCATAATAAAGCATTATTTAAAAGATCCTTTTCTTATCAAATATCTTGTTATGGAAATCTGCTGGATGTACCATTTTTATAGTGTATCAATAGAATATTTCAAAAAAACTTAAAAAAAAAACGGTTATTAGCAGAACAAATGAACTGGTAGTAACGAATATAAATATTCAGTTCTGTTAAGATTTTTTTAATGTATTATTAAGTTAAATTTTTAATTTTGGGCTCCAATAGCATTTAAAACCAAAATTAATGGAGACTTTTGCATTACAAAATATAAAGACAATGAATACGTTGAATAATTATTTATTACGAATAGAACAAGATTTAGGGAAAACTTCAAGGAATGGATATGAAGAGAATTGGAGAATGAGAAGTGATTTTGGAGGTGTTAGGTATACTGACTTAGTAACTAGACCAAATAGCTTTGGTAATTTTTCACAGCATAACAGGTATGGTCAAAATAATTATAATAGAAATCGGTATGAAATAAAAATCATCGTCGTGGGAGTACTAATAATAATTGATATGAAAGAGTTGGGAGAGAGAATACAGAGGAAGGAGCGACGACAGACGGTATGATAAGCAACCGGGAAGTCATGAGACGAAATAGAAGAGTGACCAATGTCTGAATGATAGAATCGGAAATTAAAACAATAGTGGAACCAAAAATTATAAATGAGGAGTTGAATAAACAAAATTTTATAAGAAGCACTCACCACAAGTAAAAAAAGTAAATTGTGTATGCATGAAGATCCGAGGGAATTCATAAATTTGGGGGAAAATTTTAAAGGGAGAATAGAAAAAGTTAGATTAGTTTATGAAATTTAGAGGATAAAGTAATCAAAATTTTAATTGATACATGGTAGAAATTTCTTTAATAAATAAAATGTTAGTAGAGAGAGAAAATGATATAAGAGTGCCGAAAGTCTTTTTCGTAGGTGCAAATGAAAAAAAAAAAAAATGAAGTAAGTAAGTCAGTAATAAGGAGGATTCGTTTCAATAGTAGTAACGTGATAGAAATGCAGTTTTTAATCGTTAAGAATTTAGAAGTAAATGTAGTAATAGGAACATATTGTTAAGAAAGCAAGAAGCGAAAATTAATTATAAAAATATGACGGTAGTAACGAATGATGAAGTAAATACGTTTGGAGAAAAAAAGTACTCACCCCGACATTTAAATTAATACTGGTTGGAAATCAGAGACAACTAAATAAGGTTTACATATGTTCAAGAATAGTAGATGAATCGCTTACTTTTAAGGGGCCAATATTGAGTAGACTACTTATATATAAACAAAAGGGGATTTAAGTTTTCCGATATTAATAGTGAGTTTGTTATATTGAAACCATTTTATTATTACTTGCGTTTCCAATTCAGCGGTTATTTTTAATGAATAGAGAGAGAAAATGATATAAGAGTGCCGAAAGTCTTTTTCGTAGGTGCAAATGAAAAAAAAAATGAAGTAAGTAAGTCAGTAATAAGGAGGATTCGTTTCAATAGTAGTAACGTGATAGAAATTCAATTTTAAATCGTTGAGAATTTAGAAGTAGATGTAGTAATAGGAACATATTGTTAAGAAAGCAAGAAGCGAAAATTAATTATAAAAATATGACGGTAGTGACGAATGATGAAGTAAATACGTTTGGAGAAAAAAGTACTCACCCCGACATTTAAACTAATACTGGTTGGAAATCAGAGACAACTAAATAAGGTTTACATATGTTCAAGAATAGTAGATGAATCGCTTACTTTTAAGGGGCCAATATTGAGTAGACTACTTATGTATAAACAAAAGAGGATTTAAGTTTTTCGATATTAAGAGTGAGTTTGTTATATTGAAACCATTTTATTATTATTTGCGTTTCCAATTCAGCGGTTATTTTTAATGAATCCCAAGTTTTTTCCTTCTTGTACATAATGGCTACAAACCGAATAGCCTTCAGGCTTCATTTTTAGAGGTGAATTAATATACAAACTAAACAGTAATGGCCTTAAGACTGTTCCTTGCGGAACACTGAAAGTTACTTTTCTAATTTTGCTAACGATATCATCTACTTTAACTTGTAAGTGTATATTGCTTCAAATACCATATGATCAGCTTCTTTAACAGTAACTCATGACAGAAAGTACCGAAGGCTTTGAAGAGATCGAGAAATATACATAAAGAAGGTATTTTAAGTTTAAAAATTGTTGATCTACCTACTTGAAACTATCTCGTTCTTTTAAATTTTCTAATATTGCAATATATAAGTACACTTATTATTTAAAATAAATAAAGGTTCGAGGACTCTTCAACAAAATTTAAAAAGGTAGTTATTGTATTCGGTTGAAATTTTGTGTTAGAATGGACGTTTGGCTCTTACAAAGTTTGTCAACTATTTTGTTCATTTCCTGGAGACATAAAGTAAGCAGGCAGGCAGGCACCGAAATTATGAAATCTATTCATAACCTTTGAGCGCTTGAGAAATGACTATAATGATGAAATATAATTTTTCTCTGAACTAACTTGTCTGCATTTCTTTGCTTCAGAGATTAATGGAAAGTTTCAAAATCTTGTTTACATTATAATGTAAAGTTGATGAAAGTGATTATGTTATAGTTGGAAAATAACAGTCTTTATACAACTTTTGTTTGCATTAAGTCATTTGGAACTAATTTAATTTAAATATATTAATTAGCAGCTGGGGGAGTGTTTTTGGTGTTATACGATCCGTAAAGTTTTCGTAAGTACATTCTGACTCATTGAAAACTTATTCAACGTAAATATACGCGCTTCTAAATTTTTCTTTAGAGAAATGTCGTGCCGTACAGCTGAAAAAGCGAAACAACCTATCGGGAAAAATATAATATGATTTAAAAAATTGTTTTTGTTTTACATATTTTTTTATTCAATATAAAATTACAATTATAAGAAGAAGAATAAAATATTGGTATACACACGTTTGCAAATAAAAAGAAACTTGAACTGCCGGTTGATGGAATTCTGGAGACTTCTGGACAGCTTTGCAGATTTCTGTGATATAATTCCTCTCTTCCCAAAGAAATCCATACAGGGTGTGGATCATTATTTGTTTTCTTCGGTATTGATATTAAAAGCTGCTTGTTGGGTGGTAAGTGTTGTCAGTTTTTGATTGTTGGATTTCGATTGCCTAATCTTGAAAAAAAAAGACAGTAGTACTTATTGCACAAAGTGGCAGATACCACTGGTGGGTATTGTTTGAAGGATTTTGGAGACTTATTTGGTGGATTCGATTTTGTTCCTTCTGAAGTTAGTGGTCGAGGCACTTATACAACTAATGACCTTTTAGTCTTCAAGAATTCTTTGTTTTTTTGCATCTCAATTTGTGGTCTAAATTAATTTTCCAGACTGTGCTTTCAGATTAGAGATCGGGAGAATAAAATTGTCATCCATTGTGTTAAAAAACACACTCAACTGGATGATAAAACTGGTGGAAATGAAAGATTTTCCTCTACCAAAAATATGTTTGTTTACTTCTGTTAGACCCATCTGCTTCTGGAAGTGATCCAAAGTATAACTGAGAACTTTACGTCAAAAGATTGTTTGAAGCTGTAGACTTCAAACTGGAGTGGTCACAAATAACTTGTGAATTTCTTTAAAAAAAAAAAAAACAGAATAGTCATGTACATCCAAATACTTTGTTAAACTAAGATAAGAGAATGCTGTTTTTATATAACCATCAAACTACATAAGATTATATACAGAGTGTACCAATTAAAACTCCTAGGCCGGATATTTTAGTAAGTAATAGAGATATTTTAATTTTGTAAAAGCCAGTTCATAGAGCGCTAAGAGAGCTTTAGTTTTAGATATAAACTAATTTTAAATAGGTCAATATGTAGATGGCGCTGCGCTCAATATTTTTGTTTTTTTTTCGATGACAGAATCTTTCTTATATAGCACATCTGGTAAAAAATGCATTTTTAGGCAAATTTTGTTCTATAAACTTATTCGATAAATCTAGTCACTCAAAACAGTTTCATCCTGTTTTTCGGCATTAATCATTGGATGCTAAAATGCTAAAACAGGTCGATTTTAATTCCAACTTGAACACATTTTTACAATACAGACATCTGTCATGTGTCAATCCCCTCCCTTCCACTTCTCCAACCCCTTAATTTTAAATGACGAATATACCATGTTAGGCACATCATTGAAAAGGTAATATTATGGGGAAGTCAGAAAGTCAGAAATATGACTGTTTATTGCAATACTTTTAATTTTAGCGCCCGCTTCGGGATAAGGAGCAGGAGTACTGATTACAGTTAAATAATCTCAAACAGAAAGATGAGGAGAGCAAGAATGTGAATAAGATATTACGAAGATGATGCGATTTGCCTACTTATCAGCTCCGGAATACATGATTAAATGTTTGGCTGCTTAAGCATTTGTTGATGGACTTCGTGACTATGAAATGCAAAGAACACTCCGTTTAGCCTGTTACATAACATTGGTCTGTGTCTTGTCCGCTGCTCTTAAATATGAAGCGGCTACGCTGGCTTCTGGTGGATACAGTCAAGTAAGGACTGTAAAAGAGGAAGAACGGGGAAATAAATTCGATCAATTGTTTAAAATGATAAAAACCCCTATTAAGAAACAGTAGAAGACTATTAGGTGCTGGAAATGCGGTAAAATGGGAAATGTAAGCAGTTCGCCCAAACACCCTAAGAACACTGCGAAACGAAAAATCGTGCCATTAACTGTACGGGAAGAAACGGTGGTGCCTGATAGATGTGAAACCATAAGAGTACCGCGCTTGCAAGGAACCATAGAGAAAGCAACGCCTGTCACACTGGAACCTTCGAAGCACAGTAAAGGTGGTCAAAAAACTGTGATTGAAAAATAGTTGCCAACATCTGGTCAAGAAGTTACAGTACTAAAAATAACTGTAGTCAACGGTGAATGGGCTACTGCTAAACTAAAAGAAGAACAGGATAACGAACCCGCTTTAAAGAAGGTGCAACAATAGTTAAGTCATATTTAGCGCAGTGGGACACTTTTGTTATGGAAGTAGGCATATTAAAGCGAGTACTAGAGAATGAAGATGGTTCCGAAAACAGTAGATAGTTGGTCATTCCAAAGACTAGAGACTTCGTCAGTTACACGACAGCCCATCAGGAGGACATCTCGATATTAAGAAAACACTTCAGGAGTTCGTTAAAAGTTTTATTGGATGAACAGTTTCGATTTGGAAAAGGACTAGTGTAAGAAATTTACCACCTGTGCTATGAGTGGACCCCAACGAAAAAGGAAGGCACACATGAAGCAGTACAACATCGGTAGCCCATTTAATAAGAGGATTGCCTTAGATATTGCTGAACAATTCCCCATGATCGAGAAAGTAATAAATACATGATGGTGGTTATGGAGTATTTCACGAAATAAATTGAAGTCTACGCCGTTACAAATCAAGAGGCTGCAACTGCGGAAGACGTGTTGATAGAAGAGTTTATCAGTTTGTTTGGAGTGCTCTTCGAGATCCACAGTGGCCAAGGCAGAAATTTTGAAATCCAGCTGTTTCGAGGAATCTGACATACTAAGCATAAAGATAACCAGAACTACTGTATTACACCGACAATCGGATGGAATGGTGGAACGAATGAATAAGACCATTGGCTAGTACATGTCAAAAGTGGTTTTCAGCCATCAGCGAGATTGGGATCAGTATATTTCGATCTTCGTAATGGGCTATAGATCCGCTGTCAATGAATCAACAAGTCAAATACCAGCAACTGTTTTGTTCCGTGCGACCTTAAATTGGAATGTCGACCTGGAGAAGACATAGCCGGTGAAGATTATGTGATCCAGCTACGAAGTTTAATGGACGACATACCAGCTTATGCATGTCGTCCATTTCGCGTTCGCTTGCAACTACAAATCGCCAACGACATAATGAAGAAACGGTACGATACTCAAGCCAAGGAAGGCCACAAAAACTATTTCAGGAACTAGAATATATTCAATTAGAGGATCTACATTAGAAAAATTTAATTTTTTTTGCTATCATTTACAAGTCATATATACAAATTTTAACTCTAATAACGCAACCAACATTATGTCAAACAGCTGTGATTCCTGTAATATTTAGTTCGCGTACTTTTATATAGATGATGCCACCTGAAAATTTCAAATTTATATCAAGCAACGTTGTAATATTTTTATGAAGTAGCGGAAAAAAAATTCGTTATTTCATTAGAAAAATTATGTATATGAAAGTATACATTACAGTATAAATTTAGTTTTGGAGATACAGAAACAAATCTAAAAAGCATTTTTAAAATATTTCAATTTTATATTACAAAATATAAAAATTCCGTTTTAATTATCATTCACATAATAAAATTTAATTTTTACGGATACCAATCCGTCAGATAATAAAAAGCATACTAGTAAACATATTAACGATTCTGATAATGATATTGAGAGATAATGACTACATAATCATAACAGATATCAAAAATAAAATATATTTTTTAAACTACTTTTTTTGCATATTCAATAAATACTGAACCATGTACGAATAACAAATATAGATAAAGTTTTCAATTATTTGTTCTTATAACAGGTCCATTTTTCCTATCATCCATCTTACAGTAGTAAATATGTATGTCCGTAAAATTATACGTACTATTATATTCATATATTAAACTGCATGCAGATTAAATAGGTATTAGAATGAGTGCGATAGTATATTATTATAACTGCGTATGCTCGCACTAGAGGTAACATTTGGTTGTCTGCTGATATGCTAGAACCGTGAAAAATGTCAGCCGTGCTCAATATAGCCTTAGAATATTATTATTGACATTATATATAAATTTCAACTATGTCGAAATACCGTAAATTAATATTTGTTTTGAACTTTTAGCTGTCTGCCTTTTTTCTTTTTAATAACAATTACGGTAAAGTTAGTTAAATTTTTACAGTTTTTATACTTGAGTAAATATATAGGAACCGCTGATTGAACTAACGGGTCCCCATTTCATGTACGGCAGGCATAAGAGAGTGATCAAAAAAATATAGGGTTTGACAAAACACCCTAAGTCTGCCAGCCACTGGCTTTTAGACTTATGCCCATTATTACGTTTCCTATTTTTAGTAAACCTCACAATATGGCAATAACTAGTTTTATTATGGCCAGATATTGCAATTTTATAAAAGCCTATTTTGTTCCTAACTTCCGGTACAGAAAGGTACACAAAAACACATTTTATAAATAACATTTTTGAGATGCTGAAGTGTTTCATTCAGCTGTCTACCTTTTCTAATTGCTGCAAACTTATTACTTCTGTGTTCGAAGTTTGCCAAAAGAAAACACATAACTCTTCTAATTTTAAAATTATAACTTTATAAATTGCTACAAATAGAGTTTAAGAGTTCGAGTATTCCGCAGAACTTTCACACAAAATGGATTTTATATTTGAAATGGAAGTGGCAGAAGTTGTTTGATATTTATTTTTATAATATAGTATGTCGCTAGTCAAGGCAAATACTCAAGAAACATGTTGACAATATTTTATTTCGTATAAGGTCTTTCCAGCGATATTGAGGAACTATATAAACCACAAACTATTACAGAAAATACAGTATGTAGGAGTGGGAATATACACTGAGAAAAAGCGCAACACTCGAGAAACGAAGCTGGTATGAATAAGAGATCTGTTAAAAATTCGTTTGTTGAACAAGCGTTTGCATAATTTTCTGCTGTTTAAAATACGAATATTTTTTTATCGATTGTGCAAGAAGTGATAAAGGAAGACTCTTGCTCGAGTTTCAAGAAGACGTACTTTTCTTCGTTTGCTAAAAAAAAAAACAAAAAATAGGAAAAATCGGTTGTGTAAGCTACTAGAGGTCGTATTTGCTCAACTTTCGAAGGAACGAGCCATTTTAAAGAAGAAGATTCGAGTACAAAATAGAGGATTTTTTACAACAGAGTGGACATTTTTTATGATAAAAAACAGGCGAGAATTCTTAAACTTTAAGAATCAAAGCAGATAATTCACTGTTTATTCGAATCTGTTGTTAAATCCAACAATTATTTCTGCGTAACGACATCCGAACCAATATAGCTAGTGTGTATAAGTATCTCAACTACAGCCAAATTCTTGGACCCCTTATGTTTGTCAAAATGAGACACTATTATTAAAATTCAAAAAGTGTGTTACATAGTACATTTAATTTGTTTATGTATCCAATACAAATTGAATGAATTAAATTTTAACTGAACAAGAAAAAAATACAAACGAAAAATAGTGCATAATAAAATGATTACTAGAATTTGAAATCCAGAAGAAAACCACTTTAGAGCGAAATCGAAAATTCAGTAATATTCGGTGTATCCTCCTTCTGTAGTAAGGTATTAACTCGCCTGTGCATGGAAACAATAAGGGTGTTAATGTAATCCATTGGGATGTTGTTCCATTCTTCTTGGGCCGCGACTGTGAGTTCCTGGAGGGTGATAGGAGGATTAATTCTGTTTGAGATTGCCGTGTCCAACGAAATCCCACATGTGCTTAATGGGATTCATGTCTGGCGAATTTGCTGGCCAAGGTAATTTTTGAATATTCTGAATTTTTAGTGCATTTTTTACCCTTCTCGTACGATGGGCCCTAGCATTATCATCCACGAAAATAAAATTGGCTCCAATTTCATTTCGGAGAGGATAAATAATGGGTTCAATAATGTTTCAAACATATCTATCAGCTGTCATAGTGTCTGGAATGGGAATAAGCTGCGTACGACGACCATGCATTATGCCTCCCCAAAACATTACTGTTCCTCCTTGGTATGGAACGACTTCTCTGGCAAAAGATAGTCTTTCTAGTGGCCCTGGCCCTCTCCAAACTCTGTGTCGCCGACTATCACTAATTAAACCATATCTGGTTTCCTCCGAAAAAAGAACATTTCGCCACTGAGCTAAAAGCCAGTCTCTGTTCTCCTGTGTCCACTGTAGACGAGCAGCTGTATGTCTGGGAAGTAACCTGGGAACTCTTAATGGTCTCCTAGATCGTAAATTGGCTCCAGCAAGTCTCCGCCGTATTGTGGTACTGGAAATGAATCGACCATATGTTCTTCTAAAATTAGTTCGGACAGCTGAGACTGTTACGGTTCGATTCCGACGAGAAAGTGTCTCTTCCTAATTATAATAGAATTCCAAAATAGTAGGCACTAAATTCTCAGAAAGAGTTGTGACGTGTTTGCATTATTCTGTTTTCTCCAGTGGAGTACGAATGATATCGTAAAAGGTTTAGACTAGGCTACTTTTTTATTCGACTTGGAAATCGGCAGAGGATGATTAATATGTAGAGAATTATGTAATAAATTAATAAATTTAGGCAATGTCGGGGTGTCACAATCGGTATGGCCCCAAGATAAAAAAATGTACTTATAGTATTATAGTATTCATTATAGTATGAAAAAACTCGTCGGAAGACGAACAACTATAATTGCCATTGCTACTATTCAAGTTTATAATCGATGCAACATTCATTCTAGGGTCGAGATCCCACATTTTTTCTTCTTCGTCGTGTGGCCCAGAATGAAATGATGAAGAAGTACAGTTATGTGAAAAACTTCAAAACCACAGAGCTGAGCTGCAAGAAAGGATGGAGCCAAGAATCCAAGACATGCTATTCAGTCGTATACGGATGGTTCCAAAACCATAGAAGGAACTGGAATAGAAGTGTATGGGCCTAGAATCAAGCACTCCGAAAGCTTGGGAAAATACCCAAGCATCTTCCAGGCGGAAATTCACGCCATCGAGAAGTGTATCCAGTTTAACATCGAGAGAAACTATCGTAGATTATCATCATCGTAGATTATCATCATGTCTTACGTAATCAGCTCAAAAATGGTCTGGAGATGCCTAGAAAAATTTTATGAGCTAGGCGAGAAAAATAGAATTATTTTCACTTGGGTCCCGGGACATAACGATGTACAGGGTAATGAGATTGCAGATAGTCTCGCAAAGAAAAGGGCTCAAACACCCTTTGTGGGACCTGGGCCGTTCTGGAGATTAAAAAAGAATTGGGCAGTAGAAGAACCGATAATTGGAACAATCTCTTGGGGCTGAGAGAGGCTAAGATACTTCTCGGTCAATGTAACCAGAAAATATCGGAAGCCTGCATCTGCCTGAGCAAGAACAGGCTACGTATTGTAACATTGGTCCTTACTTGGCATTGCCAACTAAAAGGACACGTCATTAAACTGAGAGTAGTAGAAGATAGTGAGCGCAGATTCTGTGAGGAGGAGGACAACACCTTCATTTACATTCTAACTAAATGTGTAGCACTCCAGAATCCAAGGGCACTATACCTAGGAGCATATTAAATAGAAGAGGGAGATTTACTTAACTTGAAGCCACTCCAAATCCTACACTTCCTTGAGAAGATTGAATTGGAAGGATCGTTATAGGCACTGAGACATTTCCTTGCTGCTTTAGCGACAAAAGGGGCACAATAGATATTTTGACATTATTTATCGCAGTAACAGATCTTTTACCTTGTCCATTGTAAAAGTTAAGTTTTCTTTCGTCACTTGGCTCTTTATTTGAGTCCATTTTAGCTCAATTGGGTTCTTCTTCTTTTTCGAACCATTTCGTCGACATTTTTCTTGAACTCAGGTATATGTTTCCTTGCAATATTTAGTAATTCGACCTATTTTATCATCGAGTGGTATCTTTTTTTGAGATAGGCAGTTACTGATATTAGCTTTTCGCCAGGCAGTTGTTGGTGCGACTCCAATAATTGTTTATTGTGGTAGGATGCATTCTCCATGACGACGACAGTGTTTGTTTCGAGGCTTGGTAAAATCTTTGAAAACCAACTTTCAATTTTTTGCGCGTCTATTTCCTCTTGGTTTTCTTAGACTCGACTCAAAAAAACCCGAATTTTTATTTAATTGTCCACTTATTTATTTGGTCACTTCATTTGTATTTAAAAGAACCACATAGTGTCTATCTTCGAGTTTTTATTTGATTTATTCATAACAGAAACCCCGTCTTTTTGTTTTATTTCATGTGATGGGGTTTCTGTTATTTTAAAATGTTTGTAATCGTCCCCATATTTTATTAAATATTGACTGGCACCAGAAGATGGAACAGTGTTTCCGAAACATATGTAGTGTCTGTACTTAAATTTTATAAAAACAATAAATCGACCGAATAAACCAGTAAACTTTTTATTTATATAAAATTCTACTACGGTCAGGAAATTATATATGATAGAACAAAATGATTGTTTTGTTTTATTTTGTGTTGGTTAGACAGAGACAATTGCATTAACAAATTATATCCAAAAACAATTTGTTAACTAATCTCTGTGCAAACTGAATATTCGCAAATCAAAATTGTTTGATTAAATATTTAGTTTATAAATATGCGTGGAAGCTATTTAAATTTGGCAATCTAAAATAACGAATGGATAATGAAATAGTGATTGGTAAGGTTTCGGCTGTATGAAATTCGTAACTTCAGAAAATCGGATGATAGATGATACGAATATGGTGTGTTCGATAGCTCAGCATCCGAGGTAGACTTTAGAGTAATCGAAGAAGGCATAGAAAATATGGTGGAGTGTATAAACTTTGTAACTGTTATCTTCGTTTGGCTTATTTTAGTAATATAAATTATTTCATAAAGCATAAAGAGTCGCGGTGTTATTCAGTGCTCTAGGTCTTCCTCATTAAAGTTTCTTAACCTCTTTCCACAGTCCATAGGATTTTTTACTGGATTACACTCAGACATCTTAAATTTTTTAAAATATTTTTCAAATATTCAGTTTTATTCAGGTTAATCTTGTCTGCTGTCCCGTTTCTTTATATTTTAATACCTAAAGAATACTCCGCAGGACCCAAATATTTTAATATTTTATTACTAATCTCTCTTTGAGATCTTCTACTAAAAGTCAGTCGTGGAGGAAGTTCTGTGAGGAGTTATCTGAAACACCCACATGCTTTAGAATCCACAAAGTCTTAGCTAACCAATTAGGATATCTTAGGAAATATGATGAAACCTATACAAAAACCTTCGAGGAAACGTTAACAATGCTCACAGAAGTACACTTTCCGGCCGCAGAAATTTTGTTAGACCCGATACAGCCCTCAAAAGGTTTCGTAGGCCAACTTCTATGGAATGGAGGCTAGCTACAAAAATATCGAGGTCGAAAAAAATTAGATGGGCTACAAACAAATTTCAACCATATAAATCCCCAGGAGTAGATTGAATATATCCCATTCTACTACAAAAGGGGCAGTAAACTTTAATTCCTTATATGTGTCGCATATTTAAAGCATGTATAGCCTGGCGACATCTGTATCTGTAATGTGTGGAGGGTGGGCTGCCCCCCACAGCACTTAGGCCTCATTAGGTCTATTGTGCATCCTCCTAAGATAATAGGCACCTCCTAGCTCGTGAACTAGCCTACAGATTTAATGTAGTTGACAACGTCGCCAAGAGGTGCTTCCCTTATATTGGCCAGTGTTAGCTGACACTCGCCGAATACAAATAATCTATCTTAAAGTATATGCTCGATGGTCTCGTCTTCTTGTTCGCACCCTCTGCAGAGTGCGGATTTTTACAGCCCCATGATATGGAGATGCTTCCGTACTTGGCAATGACCAGTCAGAATGCCTGTGACTAGGCGCAGATTCTGTCTAGTCATAGTCAATTATTTGTTTGCTGCAGTGTTGTCAGGATAACTTAGGAGTTTCCTGGGAACTCTGTAGTTTCTTGTTTCATCCCATCTTTCCTTGATTTTCACAAGAGAATGTTGTTTAATTAGGTTTGTCACTACCGATTTTGTCAGGCCAATAGAAGGGCCAGGTCCAAAAAGTATTTGGTTGGCTGCTTTCTTGACTAGTGAATCAGCAAGACGGTTACCTTTCAATGTGGCGTGACCTTTGATCCATCTTAAGGTGACCACATTGTTGATGGATACTTCGGCCAAAGCTTCGTGACATTCTAGTACTAACCCTAAGTAAATTAGTGGTCTGTTCAGGGTGAGTAGTGCTTGTCTGCTATCTGTATAGATGAACATGTTCCTTCCAGTGATATTGTTTTTGGTTATTTCTTTTGCTGCAATGAGAATCCCCGTTAGCTCTGTTTGAGCACTATTGCTCACAGCCCATTTTATGTTTAGGTTTAAGAATCTGGAGTATATTCCACATCATGAGCCTTGTTTTGTTTTAGAACCGTCGGTGTAGATATGAATCGTACCTGCCACTTCTGGCTCTTCTATTTGTTTTATTATAACTTTATGTGGCTTATGGAAGATATATCTCGGTGAGATGGAGTACATGTTCGCTTGATGCAGTGGGAGCGTATCGAGCGCCTCCTGCTAAAAGCGACGTCTTGCCTCACCAGATCCTACATCAGGTTCTATTCCAACCGTGCAGAGGCGTGTCACTGTCGTCAGGCAACCTCCTTGATGTAAATATCAAGGGGAGTGAGACTAAGAATGACTTCCATGGCTCTGGTTGGTGATGATATATACGAGACGAAATACTGAGAGGCAATCCTATCATCGATTGTCAATATGCAAATGAGCCAGGCAAGTCAACCGATTTGGCCCTGAATGATCTCAACAGGCCATTGTCAAAATCCCTGGAGGATAAAGGAATTACAGTAGCAACTTTCGTTGATATTGAGACCTATATCAGTGGATAAAAGCCAGCCTAGAAGAATAGGTAATAACATCATCTCTAGACGAAGCTACACTGATAGATAAAGCAGGCAGGGGTTGCTCCCAGGCAGGAGTATTATTACCCCTCCTCTGGTCAGTTCTAGTGGACGAACTCATAAAAAGGCTAATATCTGCATATTTCTACTGCCTAGGGTATGCATATGACCTGGCAAGCGTCGTAAGAGGCAAGTTCACAGGTACAATATTGGAGCGCATACAAATCGCTCAAAACATTATTAACGAGTGGTGCAGAGATAATAGTAAATCTTCACAAAACCACAATAGTCAACTTCATAAAACGAAAATTACTGACAGGACTAAAGATTTCATTTGTTCAAGAGGCCATATACTTCATCTTTGACCACAGGTTAACATGGAATCAACGTTTGCAAAAAGTCACTTTAAAGAGCACATCCTTTATCTTATTTCGAAAGTTGTGAGGAAAAAATTGTGTACTACAATCGAAAATATCCCTATAGTTATATACCAGAGTCATAAGGCCGATGCCTGAGTATCACGGCAGCCATGAGATTGACTCCAACAGCAGCTATAGAAGTCATGCTAAACCTAACACCAATACATATATTGATTCAAGGCGAAGCCAGGTCTATCACATACAGACTGCACAAAGGTTCATCTTCCAGTTTGCATGTACGCGGCTATAGCGAGATATATAAAAAGTTGGAGAACGACCAAATAATGGGAATGTCTTCAGATGAAATGCTCCCAAAGTATAGGTTTCAAAAGCAATATAAAGTAAGTATACCAGATAGGAAAGCGTAGACAAGAGGACCTCCTATTCATGCAGATTCAGGTATACAGATGGCTCCAAAACCCATGAAGGTTCAGGAGTAGCTATATATAGTACCAAGTCAAAGACGATAATTCCACTGAGCTTAAGTAAACATGCGACAGTATTCCAGGCAGAAAAAGCATCACTGCGCAAAAGATGTTTTAAGACAGAAGGTAAATGGAAAAACCATTGTCAAATACTCAAACAGTCAAGCGACGTTAAAAGCATTCAGTTCTATGCAGGTACACTCAAAGCTTGGGTGGGACTGTTTCTAAATTATCCACCTTTGTAGTACATACTTTGAACTTTCTCTGTAAGTCTAGCTTATGTCATTCTCCCTTTATGGCTACAGCTAATAATTTCTATTGTATTTATCTCTCATTTTACATCTCTTTATTTTAAAAAATAGTTTTGACTCCTTGCTTTGCTAATTGCTTGCATTAAATTAGGTTAACTTCAATCTAGGAGCATGCCTAATATCTCTTAAAGATGTTTCTACTGCGATACCATTAATCTTTAAGATCACTGACGTTTCTTCATAGTGTGTTATCTTAAATTGTTCACCCGAAGCTGTTGTAACAATTTCACTATTTCTTTCTTCCTTAATATTTCTCAACCAATTAGAACATCCCGTAAGGTGAACTAAAGTACATACCATTCTTCTTGACTTAGATTACTAGTTCCTAAGGCTGTGACGACTAGTTCAGTTTCTGTATTCTTCATATTGTCGACAAAATTTATTTCGCTTTATGCCCATACTTATTGCAGTTATAACATTTGCCTCTATACTTGTAAGTCTTATTTACTGTCATCTTTTTACTTGCTAATGCACATTATTCTTTCTTTTCCGTTTCGTATTTAAAATCTTCTGCTAGTAACCTATTTTCAATTAAGTCAGTAGTTAACTCCAATCCACAGTTTTTCAGAGCCATGATAAGAGGTTTAAAGTGATCAGGAAGGCTTACAAAGATTAAAGCTGCTAAGACACCTGTTAATTTCATTATCGATAGCTTTAAGTTGCTGCGCAAGTTACAGTTTTCTACTGAGACATTTAGCCATCAGAATAGCATACGATAACTAACTGTTCGATAATGCTAGAGAATCCTCTGGATTCGTAAATGCTCCATACTATATTTCCAAACTATATTTCCAAACTATATTTCCAATCAATGTAGTTGGAACTTCTCTCTTACTTTAAAAAGTAGGCGATACTGCAGAATTGAACGACATTCTATTTCACTTTACTTTTATAATACGAACTCCAGATTCTCTCCAACTTCAGAATTCTGGGCCCATAACCACTTAGAGTTGACAATAACAATATATCACGTTTAGGCTAACCTTTTTTTATTTATATGACAAAATAGAAAATGTACATATTAACATCTTGCTACAAAATAAAAACAGTAAATAGCAGAACTAACCTCAACACTTTAACCGTTTCTTGTTTTTTCGTTTGTCTGTTCATCATCCTAATAACAATTTACCTCTTCTACAAACTAAATTGCTCGTATTTTAGGACTTATATCTTTTTTTTCTCAGTATACATATATGAAGACTAAATTCGCAAATTTCACGTTAGTGTATTTTATTAATAATAAAATAATAACGTCCTAATTACATTTCTCGTGTGTCATCTAAATAGCTCTACGGAAACGACTCACTTTAATAATTTTGCATATTATCGCGTAATTTACATTTTCAAAATTAATGACTATTATAATTAATATGTTCCCTGGTAGCTTGACTCATACAAAGGTAGGACATATAGTACATTTAGGGTAAAGTTGAATGAGTATTATATTTGCTTACCTCCAAGTTTTCAGCATTAAAGCCCCGTAGGTAAGGGAGAAACCAATTTCTCTTAACCAAATTCTTGCAGTGCAGGTATACACCGACGGTTTGGGGTACATTACGATCATCTAAAACAAAAAATTCTAATATAACGCACCCTTTTT
The DNA here is from genome assembly GCA_927349885.1 of Psylliodes chrysocephalus. Lineage (NCBI taxonomy): Eukaryota > Metazoa > Arthropoda > Insecta > Coleoptera > Chrysomelidae > Psylliodes > Psylliodes chrysocephalus. The sequence continues at coordinate 12,685,295 of OV651826.1, read as the reverse complement.
TAAATTTTTATTCTACAACAAAGCTCCGTCATCCATATTATTTTGTTTTTTTTTTTTTCGAATCTCTCTTTCTTCTACGAATATATTTCTACGCTTAGGTATATTTTAACAAAACTTTTCTCCTATTGTGAAACCAACAACTGCTCTCTATTATAAAATCCATACAAACGACGTATAGGTATATCTCTTTTGAAAAATATTTTTCAATTGCATTTTCACGGTTTAAGCCAGCCCGTGATAGGTATTGAACATTCAAGTCTATTCTCGTCTGTGACTGAATTGTAGTTAGAAATACAGATAAAATATTTTTATTCCCGTTTAGAACTTCAGACTATTGAATTGTAGCAATTAAACTCTAAAACTTCCAACATTCGATACTTCATTTTCGTTTTCATCTTCCTCTTCGCTATTGTTTCGTTTCATTCTCCTTCAGTTTTTTTGTGCACTTAATTGGGTGATTGTTACAAATTGTTGTAGTAAATAAGATTTATAGAAATGATTTTTGCTCTAAAATGTTTTAGACGTTTTAGCTTTTGTCAAATTAATTACAAAAAATACGTTTTATCGTAAAAGTCGCATTCTCAATAAAATGAAACAAGACAATAGTGCATTTGTAGAAAATGAAATGAACCTATTAAGTTCTAACATTGATTCTGATAAAGAAAACTCAAAATCAATACGGAAAAAAATATTAGTGACAACTATGTTTCTTTTTCACTGTTCGATTTTATTTAGATACATACTATGTATCTGTAAGTGTTGTAATGGACAAAACACTAAATACCTAACTCAGCTGGCCCTTTTTATCTTCTTCAGGCGTTCACCCTGGAGGTAAATATCCCAATCACAATATTTAATACGTTTTATTTAGTTTATTTTAATTTATTTTTGTTCCTATTTTATTTTATTATTACCAAGTTCAGATTCATGATACATAGATGTTTTTTGTTAATAGGCAATTCATATGTATTAAGTTTTTTCAGAAACTATTGGATTTCTAGAAAAATTAGCTTCTTATACTTGTTTTCTTATATAAAATTATAAAATAATTTTCAGTACAAGAAAGATGGACCGACCATTAGAGAATTTTATAAATTGTAAGGGAAACTAGTTTTCTGCCTATATCCAGCAATACAATACTCTTTACTTTATACAAAGATCGTAGAGTGAGAAAAGTTCTTAGCTCGTAAAAAGCAAAAGGGGATAACAATTCAGTAATGAAAATATCTAAAAAGTTAGCAAATGTTTTGTTATGCTGGATTAATAAATTACGTGATAGTAGATATATTCGTGTAGATTTCTTTGATATTGAAATTTTTACAGACGCTTTCAAGAAGGGATGGAGCGTGTTCTGCAATGGGTCTATTGGTCAGAATCTGAACAAGAGTATCATATAAATTTTCTACAGATTTTATCAGTTTTGTTCAGGTTAAAATGTTTTTACAAACGAAAAACCATAAATTAATATACTGTACCGAGAAGATAACATTGTGGCTACTATCATTATAATGTGTTAAAAGAATGGGAAGTTTATTATACACTATTATATTAATATCCCAAGTTAAATACTCTGTCTTGCTTATACAATTTGGCGAAGATGTGAACCGTTGCCTCTTTATATTTTTCCAAATTTAATTATCGAGCTGGTAAAGCTTTCCGTTATTCAAAATAGTAGACGGAACGGTGAATAGCAGTTTTCCATTTTTTTAAAAAGAATAACCGGAAAAAACTTATTTGCAAATGCTAAATGTAAACGATTTATATCTTGGCTGGGAAACCCAAACACAGTAGCATTTTTAACTGGTTAAAATTTTTAATTTTATATATTTCCGCCTTTTAGCATAATTTTATAAGTACTACTACAGTAAGCTAAATGGTGAAAGTCGTGGTGGTGGTATCATTATGGGACTCTCAGCCTTGGTATCCGTTATTTTTATTTTTATTGCTATGAGTAGATCAGACATTGATATTCACTCCTAATAAGGACTTACTTTCTTTTGATAGGATAACCCATCCTTTCTCAGGAATAATTTCCCTGGTGGCAGGGATATTATTCAGTAAACTCTCATGGATATCGGATACTATGCCTAAAAAATATACATGTTTGTTAATGTTTTAGAAACGTCAGTCCAGTACTAATGAACCACCTTACACCACAACAACGTGCTGAAATTGTAAAAATTTATTTTCAAAAAAACTGTTATGCTGACTCAACGCATGTTCAGAGCGAGGTATCGTGGCCAGAATGCTCCTACCCCGAAGACTATTCGTGCTTTGGTTGCAAAGTTTAATGCCACATGATCTTTGGCAACCTCTGTCCGTCGAAATAAGCCGCGTACCAGACGAAGTATAGAAGCAATAGCAGCCGTAAGTGCTAACGTCGCGGAGCGTCAACAAGTTCCATGTCCATATGGCGGTTGTTAAGGGTGGATTTGCGCGCCTTTCCTTACAAAATGCAGACCACTCAACAATTATTGCCAACTGATAGGCCGCGTCGCATCCAATACGGTTGCAATATGCAGGACATCATTGCCGGTTAACCTGATTTTTGGAGCTGTTTGATCATGACCGATGAAGCACATTTCACGCTGTGTGGCGTTGTTAATACGCAAAATACCCGCTTTTGGGACATTGAAAATTCTCAAATGATCTTCGAAGAGCCGTTGCATTCCCCCAAAGTCACTGATTGGTGCGGTATTTGTGCTGAAAGGGTCATCGGCCCGTACTTTTTCGAAGACGATAACGGCGCCACGGTAATAGACAATAGCGAGCGATATCGGGCCATGTTACGCGATTTTTTGGCATATGAGGTGGACGAACATGACATGGGCGACTATTGGTTCCAGCAAGATGGCGCAACATGTCATACAACCCGTCTAACAATGGATTTATTGCGTGCCATGTTTCCGAATCGATTGATATCGAAATACGGCGATTTCGACTGGCCGGCTCATTCACCAGATTTGACCGCATCTGACTTTTTCCTGTGGGGATACCTGAAGGGCAAGGTTTATGCCAATAAACTAGGAACTCTCCAACAACTTAAGGCCAACATACGCCGAAAAATCGCTGCCATTGAACCCGAAACACTCCAAAAAGTAATGGAAAATGCCAAAAAACGGGCCGATTTGTGTGTGGCGTGCGGAGGTGGCCACTTGGCCGATGTCATCTTCAAAAAGTGACCAAATAAATTGTAATGGATCTAATTTCAATACAAAAAACATTTATTACAAAAAATTTACTGTTTGTCAAATTATTTAAAAAAAACTTCGGATACCACTATAAAATACACCCAATATATCGCCGGTGTCGTTCTAATACCTCGTTAGCCCAAAAGTAACATTTTACAGGAGAAGCCAAAAACCGTTCTGTTTATTTATTACTATTACTATACGAGGTTTTAAAAAAGTTAAAGTTTTAAAAATTTTGTGGGCTACGAGGTTTTCTGTAATGGTAAATATGGGTAACCGCAACAATTTGACGTAAAAATCTAATTTTTGTCAAAATGAGGGTTACGAGGTATTAGAACGACACCGACGATATATTCGTTCTACCTTGTTTAGGTATTTATTCTAAATTATTGTGTACCTTATTCTATGTTCATATGTATGTTTTTTATTTTAATAAATTCGTTAACACACTAACCTCTGTTTGAAGTTTACATAAACTCTCTGAGACTGATAGTCTACGGACCCCTTAGCTTTTTACAATACGATATCATATCTTTGAAATTTTGGGGTTTGCTTGAAACTAATTATTAACATAAGTATTTTTAACAAATACCATATTTTCACCATTTTCGTTTAATAAAAAATTTGTCCACTACAAATGAAAGCTTATTATACTCAAAGCGAGTAAGCATTCAACACAATTGTATTGGTTCGTTTTTTATATCTAAAAGAAATCTTATACGAGTTTAGCCAATGTCAATGTGAGAAATGAAATAATTGAAGAGGTGTTCTTTGTAATCGTACAATAGCGGATTTGGATTTTTCAATTTAAAAAATCAACCACTTAAATTTGTTCTTAAGCGAAAAAGAATATAAGTCGTCATCATTTTTTAATATTTTCTGAACAAAATTGATCATCAATTAAATTTGCGTAAATTAAATAATAATAAAAAAGTCAAATTTGATGCAGGCTTTAATGTTAAAAAATTACCCTGTACTTAAACAAAATTATTTGAATGTTTTTGTCAAAAAAAATATATATATAATTTGTAATGTCAATAAACTCTTCCGTTTAAAAGGATAATTATTTATCTTTAGAGAAGAAGTTTCCGTGTCCAATACTTAACATTTAATGATACGTACACAGTATGTATATATACCTTAAATTTTATGTTTTCAAAAAAAAAATACAATAAGCTAGGTTATTATTATTATAATATTCATGTTATGACTTAAATGCTCATCAACTCAGCCGGGGCAGTACAAAAATCTTTGTATATTAAATGAATGTACTACACCATTTTTAATCTCTTGCAGTCAAACAGTTTATTCACAACTGGTATCTATAAATCAATTTTAAACTGGCAAAAAAGGGCAATTTATTATCACCTTTAAGGGGCTCTTCGAGAGGTGGAGGCCGAAACCAAACTATAAAAATGCTTTGCAAACGTACTCGAACACAAAAAACAATGCCTAAAAAAAATCTTGCTCCCTGTTCAACACGATCAAATGACTACCAAATGGTGTAGTCACGAGTTATATGACTAGAAAAATCTTTAATAACGCAAGAACTACAACACTCAGAAAGGACTGGGACCCTTACAATTCTCACCTCGGAGAATATACAAAAACTCGTTAGACAAAAACGCAAAGATGCATGGAGAGCCTACAGCGAGGAAATAGAAAATTTCCCGCAGGCAACAAGGCTTCAAAAAACTCTCTGAAAAGATTCACACCGCAGTATAGGTGCGTTAATCAAAGGGGATGGCATGAAAAATGCAAACCTCGAAGACAGCATCAAACTTTTGCTCTCTACACACTTCCTGGACTCAGTTATCACAGACGTGGCTGACTGGGTCAATTAGCAAACTGTCAAATACATTGTGGACAAAGGCAAAATTAGACGGGTAATCTCTAACTTCCCCCAATTTAAATCACTAGGACCTGACGGTATCTACCCAGTCCTACTTCAGTGGGATCTGAAAAAAACCCACGCAGCACTGGGAAGGTATAATAAGATTTTTGTTAACTCTCAGATATGCTCTCAAAAAATGAAAGGAGATAAATTTGGTCTTTATACCCAAACCTGGAAGGATGGATTACACTGTCCCAAAAACATACCGGCCCTTCACTTAGTTGCTGGCCGGATAGAGAGATTCCTGGACAATAAAGAGTCTGCCTTGGGTGTTTTCATAGACATGCAAGGTGCTTTTGACAGAACCACCTTTCCAAGATAATACTCACTAACCAACAGGAATGTTCCACAGATTCTTATTAAATGGATACATAACATGCTCTCAAAGCGAGCACTAAACATACATGTAGAAGATGTGAATAAAAGATGCTTCGTTGCGAAGGGATGTCCACAGGGAGAGGAACTATCCCTCTACTGTGGAACATAGTCCTCGACACCCTCATTAGCCACCTCAATAATGACAATCTCTACATAATAGCGTATCCAGGTGACCTCGTCAAGCAGGGAATTGATCTCAAATATTCTGCGAAACAATGCAAGTATTTCTTAAAATTATAAAACAGTGCTGCAAGGACCATTCATTATGATCAATTCCAAGAAAAGAGAAATGCGCCTTTTCACAAGAAAAAGAATAATAATGGAACTAAAACCTCCAGACCTCCAAAACACAAAACTAAACTTTGCAACATAGGTGAAGTATCTAGGTTTCACCTTTGACAGAAAGTTAACATGGAACTTACATCTAGAGTCAAAAAAGTATACATTTCTAATGAATAATAACATCGAACCTTGAGGCGCACCTTCAGTCGTGACATGGACTTATACCATCATAAGACCTATCCTAACATACGGCGCCGTTATCTGGAGACCGAAAATACAACAATTGACAGTTATCTGCAAACTAGAACAAATTTAAAGGACAGCATAATAGGAGCAATGAAAGCCACGTCAACCAGAGCCATGGAAGTAATTTTTAGTATCACTTCCCTTGATAATTCCATCATGGAGTTGTTCTGTTAACAATGACTTGACTTCGTACGGTTGGAATAGAACCTGGTGTAGGATCTGGTGAAGCAAGACGTCGCTTTTGACGGGATGTCCTTGATACGCTTTCAGTGCTTCAAGCGATCATGCACTCCATCTCACCGAGATATATGCTGCATAAGCCTTATAAAGTTATAACGGATCAAATAGGAGAGCTGGAAGAGGCAGGTACGATTCATATCTACACTAATGATTCTAAAACAAAACAAGGATTGAATGTGGAATCAATGTGTAATTCAAACTGAGTTCCCGGGGATGTTCATAGCAGCAAAAGAAATTACCAGAAACAATATCACTAGAAGGAACATCCTCATCTATACAGCTAGCAGACAAGCACTAATCTAAACAAACCACAAATTTACTCAGATATAGTACTAGAATGCCACGAAAATTTCGCCAAAGTATCCATCAATAATGTGGACCTTAAGATGAATGAAATGTCACGCCACATCGAAACATTTCATATTAAAATTCACTTTATTTATTTTTATCACAGTAGAAAATGACATTTCAGTTAAGAAGTGCCATAAATATGAATTTTCAAATCTATAGACCAATAGAAATTTTGAGAAATATAAATTATTGTAATTTTTTTGAAAATATGTCAAATTTGACAGAAACAATGGGTAACGTAATTTTTTATTAATTTCGAAGTAAAAACTAAAAAAAAAATTGTCTAAACTAAATAATAAAAAATCCCATGTAATGTGAACTTTAACGTTTACAATGTATTGTATAATTGACGAGGGACAAAAGTAATGTTAGCTAAAATGTTCTATATTTTCTTTTTAATGGAAATAATGAATACGTTTCCGATTTATCTTTGCATTATAATAATGTAAATCATTACTGATACCTATAGGTAAAAAAAACTATTATTTACCGTAGTATAAATGAAGAAAGCTCCCAAAGCTATCACTCTTAGTAACACAGGACTAGCAGCTCTGACAACCTGAAACAAAAAATATAATATATTTACAACCTATAAAATACGATACAAAATAATATCCCAAAAATCTTTAAATATCCAAAACAATTAGCAAAAGTTTTTTAATTTTGTTTTAAAAATGTTAGAGAACGTGTTTTAATGTCCCTAGGTAGATTATTATATATTGAGACGCCGCGCCGCGGCGTTATAATATGTGAAAAATCTTTTAAAAATAATATTCGATAACTTGGAATCGATAAGTTGTAAGGGCATCTCAAATCTAAACTGTGTAGATCTTGCCGATGTATCAATTTATTATTAAATATAATATGGGAGTTGAGGTTGGAATGATTCGAAATACCGTGGCCGCTACCTGATATTTTAATAAACTTCCTTTATTTCTGATTTATTTATAATACCAAATACAAAACAACAACAAGAGTTTTGAATCTTTAAAAGCCTATATTTGGTTATTTGATCCGAACAAGGATAATAAATTAAAAGTCCCTAATTTAGGATAAACAATACAATATTTCACAGAGCATTTTACGTAACTTGATACTCAAAATACCTCAATTTGTGTATAATTATCGAACCAGATACGATTTTTTAACTTTATAGAAGCGAAATGTAGTGTAATAATTGGCATTATTACTATTTGAAAATATAAAGAATTTACCAAAAATTATAAATAAGTATTTGAATGTTTTAAATTAAAAAAATAAAACGGAACACACGTATGAAAATAAAACAAACAATCAGGTTATTAATATAGTCAATGCCTACATTGAGCGTGACATTTTCAAAAATACAACCATCACGTAAATTTTGGTTTATATAGAGAGGAAACAGAAAGAAAAGACTCTCAATCGAGTGCGGACTAAGGTCCAGAACTTTCGCTGAGGGCGAAAGCTCTCGTTTTTTTGGGACTCTTTAAGTCCCAAAACAAAGTAATGTGTAAAGTAAACTTTTTTTTGCAGCGATTTGTGATTTATGGGTAAATATCTTTAACTTATTTTTAAAGTTTTTAGTTTGATAATAATTAATTGATATACATATAAATGCCAATTTTACATTTTCGTCCCGAATTATCATATTTATTTATTAAAGTTTTGCAGTGCTATTTATAACTGCATAGTTCAACGAAATGCTTATCTGGTGTCATAATTATTTATTTAAAGTTTAGATATATTAACAAGTAGTGCTTTATTCCCTAAATGTAATCTTAGTCATTATTTCTTAAGTCTATTAGTCAAATTAAATATACATTTGTTAATCTTTTAATACTTATTATTAATCTCTCCCCCCTTTTCAAAACTAGGCAAATATTCCAAGCATTTGAGAAGCCTCGGCGTTTCTATTCCCTTAGAACAAGAACCGCTCGACTATGCTATTAAGGGATTATTTTTATTCTTTTAATTTAATTTTTTTATTATTTTTATTTGCCACTGGTGAATGGATGTTCCTTCTGGACTCCAGGACTCTTTGGCTGGTGACGGTGCTGCCCTAATCTCTTAATAATATATGAACAAGAGTAGCTAAAGACCTATCAGTGTTTCAAATGGTATTTAGGCAGTTAGTTGTTACATTCAGTGACAAGTAGTGGTCTTTAGGCTTCTCGGTTGTTACAGTAGTCGTGAACCAGCGGCGGCTTGTGACCAAAATATTGGGGTTCGCAATGACACAATATAATTAAGGTATATTATACCTTATACTAAACTGAAAGTTTTTTACCTACAACTGTACTGACACCTATATTCTGTAATTGTGAACCTCAATATTTTGGACACCAGCCGTCACTGCGTGAAAACTTAGATAATGCCTAAGTTTCTGACACTACATGATTTTAGAGGCTCTTTTTGAATAAATAACTTAAGGTTGTATTGTGTATTAAATAACTTGTTTGTAGGACAAAATAATATTGTAGTAATGTTACTTATCCTTATTTAGTGGTTACAATATTATGATAAAACACGAACATATTTGTTTACTACAATTACTTTTTCTATAATTTTCGACGTCAGTAAAATACTTATAGGCAGAAGGTCGCTAAATGCTCCGGCTTATTTGATTTTGGCAAAAGCTTGATTAAGGAATACTTCCAACTGTCAGGAAAGTAACCAACTTCTAAAAAGCAATTTACAATATGCGTTATGATTGTAAAGAGCACAGACGGAAGTAGAAAGTTGTAACATTTTTGTTGAGATTGACCTAATTTCATTTAGATATTGTTTGCGAGTTTAAATGAAAATACCGAGATTATATACATTTGAATTAACTAATCAGAAATTTGGAATGTAGTTTTATTGTAATATTCAAGGATTTCATTGCTTTCCAAAGGTTTTTTGTTTTACATGCTTGGACGGTAATTTAAATAAGCTGATTTTCTTTCTAATTTGCACTAGTAAAAATATTCCGCATTTCTTTTTAATGAATAAAGTCTGATATATTTTGAGATCTTTTATATTTTCAAAGCGCTGTATCTCTTGTTTTCATACCTCTGTGAAGATAGAAACGGCGATTAGCAACGGAAAAAGTGATAAAGATAAAAACGATATTTAGCAACGGTAAAAAATGAAATATATAAAGCTAGGAATTCTTTATTAATCAATTTTTTAGAGATGTGACTCGGAAGCGGTGCAAATAATTTATATGATACACATATATAACATAAGTATTCCGAAAATTTTAAAAATTCAAAGATGGTAATATCTACACTGATACACCTTAAATTTTTTATATATGATAATGAAGGGCTAAAAGAATATGCTTCTGTGCCCATTTATCCAAGAACATTATCTGGAGCGGTAGAATTTTTGTTTAGCTTTGACGTATTTTATTACAAATATATGTCATGATAAAAAACATGAAAAACTGTACCGTTTCTGAACTTATACACCCTGCATTTTTTACATATAGTATTTTTAATCTTGGTAAATGTGTAATAATTTTACATTAAATTTACAAATTATTTCCACTGCCCCCGACGAAGTTCTGAAAAAAGTGAGAACAGCATCAAGTTTTATGAACATTGCTCTACTATATATGTTACGGTTAAAGGGTTTACTTGGTTAGTTTATAAACTATCCAAATGGCTGGCTATTTTGATGGAAACTTATATTTCTACTAAAATAGCTATGAACATTGGTTGGTTTGTATATTACCCAGCTAGTTTACAAACTATACAAGATTTATTGCTAAAGCGCAAATCACAAGAAAAGTACATAAATTTACCGTTGTTTTTCACTAGTTTACAAACTATCCAAAGTATTTGGATAAATTATGGACCTAATATTCGTAGTAACATATAATAACAAACTCGTCGGTTAGTAAGTAAACTGACCAATTTTCTTTGGATAATTTAGTATAGGATAGTCAAAAATAAAGTTTATTTATAGGTACAACATATCATTACTATTACTATTAAAAAATAAGTAAAATAAGTGAAAGTGACATAAAAATACTAAGTTCACTATATCACTAGAATCACTTCCAAAAGTAGGTCTTCAAATTGTTGCTGTTGATTCATTTTCAATAGGTACCTACTGTTAAACAAACTTTGCAAGACTCCCCAGTAAACAGCACTTAACACTTACCATAAACATAACCTTGCTTTTCTAATAAATTAACATTTGATCATGGATGGGAATAGATATGCCTTGTTAACATAAACAATTGTCGTATGATAATAAGGTCCATAATCGCATGCACAACAAACAGTGGTACCATCAGAGGTTGCCACAGTGTCTTTTTCGGTTAAACGTATAATGATAATAATGATTAGTTCCCAATGTTTCAAGATTCAAGATACTTAATAAGGGAGCTTAATATTTAACAGTTTATTTAAGAATCTGGATCATATTCATAAAATTTTTCATTTAATTTTTTTCTGCATTGAATTGGTGTTTAAATTAGATGTTTTCAGATTTTGTTCACTACGATACATCAGTTTGACCATTAAATACTATATTTTGACTGAACATTTGGCTTAAAAACTTAAAAATAAATGTGGAAGATATCAAAACTGAAAGTTGCCAAAGTTTGTTCAGATCACTTTTCACCTGAAGATTCATTTAGCCATAATAATATACCTTTTATTTGAAATTCAATATTTTGGCAATAGAATAAGTATACAAATGCCTTTATATACATACTTTCGTATTGATATAGGTAAAAGATAATTTATAAATATTTATTGCAAACACCTACTTACACTTAGTTAAACATTTCTTTTTTGAAACTAAGTGTTATTGAGGTCCAAAATACTGTGAAAAATAGCTTAGAACTGTTATCTCTCAGTTGCAGTTTAATAAACACAAACTTTTTTGATTGTACTAAACCCATTATTGAAAACTGTTTTTTAGCACTTTGGTTGAGGCAAGTAGTATAGAAAATGTTTATGTGGAAACGTATAATGATTCTACAGATACAATTCGAAAAAGGTAATTCAAGAAACAATATTTCGTAGTTTTTT